>JAREIK010001563.1:14346075-14363575 GCA_029783825.1 Sapria himalayana | reverse complement strand
CTATTCAAATGGGTCGAGAATGGAAAGGAGAAAGAGGAGGGGATTTAAGTTCTTTAAAAAAACCAAGGAATATGAAAAAATACTTAAATAAAACATACGAAACTAAGTGCACCACTAGAGCGCAAGCCAAGTCATTAAATAATGTATAATTACATCTACTGGAACATAAGGGGAATTGCTAATCTCCCCTCTAGAAATAGATTGAAAAAATTAATATATATGCATAAGATTAATCTTATTGGTATAGCTTAACCCATGGTGGACAGGGCATAAATAGGACATTACAAAGATATATTAGGCTTTGATCATGCATATGCTAACAATAATGGCAAAATCTGGATAATGTGGAAAAATAATTTAAATATAAAAATTATAAAAGAAACGAATCAATTAATAAATATTAGTTTAAGTCATAATGAAAAAGAAATTATCACAATAGTGTATGCTCTAAATAAAAAAGAGGAAAGAAAAGAATTATGGGAAGATATGGAAAAAACATTTATGGAGAAAAAACCTTGGATTATAGGAGGAGATTTCAACTCACTTAGAAGTTTTAAAGAAAAAAAGGGAGGAAAAGCTCCAAATAAAAAATCCATGTCTCACTTTAATGATATTGTAAACAAAACTAATTTAATAGAAGCTAAATTTTTGGGTTCCCCCTTTACATGGTGTAATAACTGGAAAAAGAAGGGTATAATTTGGGCTAGATTAGACAGAGTTCTATTTTATTTTTTATGGCTTGAGCATTTCGGTGCGACAGAAGTAAAACATTTAAATAAGACATGTTCTGATCACAGCCCACTTTTAATCACCATTAAAAACCCTACTTATTCAGGAGGATCCTTTAGATTTCAAAATGCTTGGTGTTTGCATCATGGTTTTTTCAATATGGTAAAAGATTCCTGGAATATAGAAGCATCAGCAAATTCAATTCAAATATTGAATCATAAACTCAGTAGACTAAAAATAGACATAAAACAATGGAATAAGGAAGTATTTGGAAATATAAACAAAAATGTAAAAGTAGCAGAAGATTTAGTTTCTAAAAATGAACTAGAATTTGAATTAGATCAAAATGCTAACAACAGAAGAGCATTAAGCAAAGCACAAGTGGAATTCAAACTTAAATTATTAATGGAAGAAGTCTATTGGAAACAAAAATCTAAATTAAAATGGTTAAAAGAAGGAGACAAAAACACGAAATTTTTTCAAAGAATAGCTAAGTTTAAACAATAGAAACATAGAATTAGTGGTATAAAAAATAATGAGGATGTATGGTTGCAAGATGATATAGATATTCAAAATTTATTTACAAAGTTTTTCAAAAATCAATTAAGTGAAAAAAATGAGCTTAGAGGACATTCATTATTACAAAAAATTGAAAACAAAATTACATCTGAAGACAATAATAGGTTAACCAACTTCCCGGATGAAGAAGAAATTAAAACAGCTATTTTTAGTATGAACAAGGACAGTGCAGCAGGTCCTGATGGATGGAATGCTTGTTTTTTCCAGTTTTGTTGGGATATAATCAAAAAAGGTATAGAAAAAACCATAAATAACATATTTTGTGGAGTTGAAATAGGAAAAAAATGGGGTAGCTTTCATATTGTCCTCATTCTAAAAATAGAAAATCCACAAATAGGGAAGGATTTTAGACCTATCAGTTTATGTAACTCAATTTATAAAATTTTAGCAAAAATTTTGCAAAATAGACTTTCTCACATTTTACCTAAAATTATTTCAATAGAACAATCAGGCTTCATGAAAAATAGATTGATAATGGAGAATATAAGTCTATGCTATAACCGCCTGTTTGGGCAAACCTTTGCTTCGGGATGAGGGCACAGTGACAATAACTCGGCCAAGCAAGGCTCGAGTATATGTAGAGTGCAATCTCCTCACTCGTCTGCTTAACGAAATCTGGATAGGAGAGGGAGAAAATGGACAGAACAATGGGTTTTGGCAAAATGCCATACCCAAAAATATGCCCTCTTATTGTTTAATATGTAATAGGCTTGGGAATGATAAATCTGAATGTAAAATAGGAAGAGAGACGTTAGGCAAGGTGCAAGGGCAAGAAGCTGTAAGAAGGAAAGTAGAAACATGGATAAGGAGGGAGGAAGTGGCCCCAAAACCTCTAGGTTTAGGGGAAGAAGAAGAGGAGAGTAGGAGAGAGAATGAGAGTTTTTTCTTAGAGAAGGAGGGAGATAGAAGAAATAGGGAAGTAAGTATAGAGGGAAGTAACGAAGAGAATAAGGAAGAGAGATGAGAGGTGGTGAAAGCTAGAAGAAAAAAAGCTAGGAAAAATAAACATAGAAGGGTGTTAAAGGAAAAAATAGAAGATTATAGCTGGATAGAGGAAGATCTCCTGGACTTTTCGGATGAAGCTTCGGAGGTTTTTAGTTGCCCTCAATTAGGTGTAGTAGAAGTTAAGGAAGAGAGTTATTTAGGAGAAGTGAATGATGATTTAGAAATGTATGATAAAATTGGTGAAAAATTAACTAGGATTCTATCTATGGAAGCCATAAAAAGAATGGCCATGCAACTCAGTAAGCAAGAGAAATACAATGTATTATCTCAATCAATTCCTCCCAAGAGTGCGAGAAATATGAGGAAATATTTAGATAAAACATATGAATCAAAATGCACAACTAGATTGCAATCCAAATTAGGTTTTAATGGATAGTTACATATATTGGAATATTAGAGGGGTGAAAAATAACCCTTCGATAAATAGACTTAAAAATTTGATTAAAACATATAAAATTGCCTTAGTAGTTATTGCAGAACCTATGACACAACAGGATCAAATAATTAAATATAGTCGGATATTAGGGTTTAATAATTCAGTTGCTAATTTAAATAGTAAACTCTGGTTAATGTGGCATAATAATCTAGACATTGAAATATTAAAAACACAGAACAAATAATACACTTTAAAATGAATAAAAATACAGAAGATATAATATCGGTTGTATATGCTAAAAATGATAAAAAATCTAGGTTGGTCTTATGGGAGGAAATGCAGGATATAGCTTCTAAAAACACTCCTTGGATAATAGGAGGAGATTTTAATGTAATAAAAAGTTCTTTGGAAAAGAAGGGAGGAAAAACACCGAACACAATAGCGATGTCTCAATTTAATGAGGCGATCTCTAAATCCAGTTTGATGGAAATAGCTTACACAGGTTCAAATTACACCTGGTGTAACAACTAGGATAACAGAAGGGCAATCTGGGCCAGACTGGATAGGGTAATGTGTAATGCTAAGTGGGTAGCCACGCATGGGTCTACAACACTTAGGCATTTAAGTAGAACCTGTTCTGATCACTCTCCACTCCTCATAACAATTCACAATAATAAAAGGAACACAGGAAGCTTTAAATTCCAAAATATGCGGGGAAAGAATGTAGAATTTGAAAATTTGGTGAAAGAATCTTGGTCTGAATCAGCACAGGGTAAACTGATGCAGGTGCTAATGATCAAGTTAAATAGACTTAAAAAACATTTAAAATCATGGAATAAGAAAGTTTTTGGGAATATAAATCTGAAATTAAAACAAACAGAAGAGCAGGTAGAAAAATTAGAAATTGAATATGATAATAAAAATGATGATAAGATTAGACAAGAATTAAATAAGGCTAAAGATGAATTGAGTTTAAAATTACACATGGAGGATGTATACTGGAAACAACGAGCAAAAATTAAATGGTTAAAAGAAGGCGATAGAAACACTAAATTTTTTCACAATATGAGTAAAATAAAAACTAAGAAAAATAGAATTAAAGCTTTAAAAAACACGGAAGGTATATGGATAGAAGAAGACAAGCAAATTGGTATTCTCTTTGAGGATTTTTTTAAATCACATTTGTGTGGTCACACGCCTCACGAAGGGAACTCCTTAATACAGGAGATTAGGGCTTCCATTACACAAGATCAGAATCAAATGATGGAAAACATACCAGAGGAAGAAGAGGTGAAAAATGTAGTTTTTAATATTGATAAAGATAGTGCAGCGGGCCCAGAAAGCTGGAATAACTATGTTTATCAGCTAAATTGGCCCATTATTAAACATGACCTAGTTTTAGCAATTGCCAGTTTTTTCGCCGGAACAGATATTCTTAAAGCTTGGGAAAACTCATACATAGTTCTTATTCCTAAAAAAGATGCCCCACAGATATGTAAGGACTTTAGACCAATAAGCTTGTGTAATGCGATTTATAAGATTCTAGCCAAAATAATCTAGAACAGACTAAGTAATATATTGCCATTAATAATTTCACAAGAACAAACATGTTTCGTTAAAAATAGACTAATGATTGAAAATATAAGGTTAGTATCGGAAATGATGAAAAACATCTCAGCTAAAACAAGAGGGCATAATCTAGCAATTAAGCTGGACTTGTCTAAAGCTTTTGATAGGGTCGAATGTGATACACTTTGTTTTGTTTTAAGAAAATATGGCTTTTCGGAAACATGCATTGATTTAATTTTTAGATGTGTTACGAGTGTTTGGGTTAGAATTATTATAAATGAGAATATATGTGAAGAATTTAAATCAAAAAGAAGTCTAAGGTAGGGAGATCCGTTATCTCCCAGATTATTTGATATATATCTTGAATTGCTTATTCTTAATTTAAACAAAAGAATGTCGGAAGGGAAAATTTTACCTTTTAGACAACCTAAAAACACTCCGAGAATAGGTTGTTTGGCCTATGTTGATGATCTAATAATTTTTACAAATGCAAGTAAAGGATCTATAATGAATCTTATAGAAGTTTATAATTATTTGAATTAGAAATAGGTCAGGTTGTAAATAAAAAGAAGTGCCAGTTTATACCGGGAAAAAAAGCTTCGGAGAAAGATATAAATAAAATTAAAAATATAACTGGCTTCACTCAAAATAAGGGAGCTTTAATTTATTTAGGCTGCCCAATATTTGAATGAAAATTGAGAGATGAATATTTAGCACCGCTGCAAGAAAAAATGAGAAAGAAAATAGCAGGTTGGAAAGAGGACATATTAGGATTTGGGGGATGGATCACATTAATTTCGCATGTGCTACAAAGCACGCTGGTTCATATCCTATCTGTAATACATCCTCCGAAGAAATTCACAAATAAATTAGAAACAGAAATGACAAATTTCTTATGGGGCAAAAAAGATGGGAAGAATAAAATTCACTGGAAAAATTGGGCTGATATTTGTTATCCAAAAGCAGAAGCAGGACTAGGAATAATTTCTCTACAAGATATGGCCACCGCATGGGACTGCAAAGGATGGTGGTGGTTGAAGGAAAATTATGGCCTTTGGGCAAAATATATGAGGGCACGATATTTAGATAAAAAGCAGCTTAAGAAAGTTTCATACAATCGGAAAGCTTTGGAAAAACAGAAGGAGAAAGTAGAATCTCATTCAATATTAAAAAAGAGTGGCTGGAAATGGATCCTAACACCACAAGGTAATTTCACACTTAAATCGGCAAATGAATTGATTAGGAAAAAAAAGCCCGTTCAATCTATATCTAAATGGGTCTGGAAGGTAGGAATCCCACATAAAATATGCTCGCTAGCATGGAAAGTAATAGCAAATGCAATACATGTGGATACCAATGTTCAAAGAAAGGGCATTAAAATGATGTCTAGATGTGAATGCTGCTTTGAGGAAGAAAAATCAATGGATCACCTATTTTCGAAAGGTAAAATTGCCACACAAGTCTGGAAGAAATTTGATGAAACAAAGCAAATCGTTAATAAAGAAGACGGTTTAATGAAACGAATTAAAAAATGGGAAAAAGTAACTTCTACTAATCCTACTAGAATTTGGCTTAATATGTATTTACCACATGTAATAATATTGTGTCTATGGAAGGCTCGAAATAGGAGTAGATTTGTAGGAAAGAAAATGGACACAAATAAAATATCACAAGAAATTAGCAGGAAGTAAGTAACATATCAAATTTTAATCCTGTAATTATAAATAAAATAGACATAGAAAAGAAAGCGGAAAGGGAATGGATCCTTAATATAAAAATAAGTAAACAATATTGGGCGAAAAGTATCTCTTGGCATAGACCTCCGGAAGGAAAACTCTCCCTAAATACGGATGAAAGCTTTAATAGGGACACAGGAATAGCAGGGGGAGGTGGGTTAATAAGAGATTCTAGAGGGGCAGTTATGAAAGCTTTCACCACAGTTAGTGTAGCAGCCTCGGCTCTACAATCAGAAATTAGGGCATTAAATTTAGGATTAAGTGTTTGCAAAAAATTAGACGATAAGAATATTCAAATACATGAAGATTCAATGTTATTAGTTAATTTAGTAACAAAGAAAATATCTCTTTGGAAATATGAAGAGGAGTTAGAAATTATTTTGTATTTCATAAAAGAACTGAATGCATCAATATTACATATATATAGGGAGATAAATACCCCGGCAGACAATCTTGCCAGGATAGGATCGCAAAAAGGAGAAGCAGAATATGATGAGGATACTTTGCCGGTAAAAATAAAAGGGCTAGTGGAACTAGACAAGAATGCTTTTTTCTATGTAAGAGATAGAAAGGGTAGAAAGTGAGTGGTAGTTAAAATAGAAATTAGATTATATAGGCGTAATAGAAGAAGGAAGGTTAATTTTAAAGAATGGGGTTCTCTTGGGAAATATGGTATATGTATTTGTTTTATTAGCAGCGCAGCCCACTCAAAGCTTCAAAGGAATCATTGGGAGGCAAGGGTTGTTGGCTCATGCATTCTAAACCTTTTTTTATTGTATGTCTATGTTTATTGTATGTTTAAATGTAATGTTTATGTTTATGGGAACAATGTTGCAAGGTCATGTGTTAATTAATTAGGATGTTAGAACACTAGATAGTTGGGGTATAGAATAGGTCTTGCTGCCATTTAAAGAAGCAAAATCCAGATTTGCTAAGGTCACATACGCTTATGAGGCAGCGAAAGAGAAGCGGTTATGGGGACAAAGTGGACCACAAAGATGCTGGGATACAGCAATGAACTACAGGTATAAAGGAGAGACATACCATATGCTGGAATGTCTTTTTGGATGCAGGAATAGTAGAGAGATTAAAGTTAAAAAAAGGAGGAGCATGAGAAGACCATCTTACACTCTTATATGGTAAAGAACACACAAAAGAAGCCTCTTGGATGCACTACTGGAACAAAGCAAAGGCTAGAAAAAATTGTCCATTAAGAGACAAATACAGGAACGAACATCAAGACTCAATGAAGGCACAATTATCTAATTTGCAATCAAGTGTCCGTATATATAAGATTCCATTAGATTTGAATTTTATTGTTTATGTTAAGTTAGTTAGGATTGAGTAAAGGGTGTAAGGGGATTAAAGGTTAGATGCTAGTTTGTAAAAATGGTATTCCTCTGCCAAAAGAGAGGGCTATAATTTAATAAACACTTTAAAAAAAAGAAGAAGAAGTAGAAGAAGAAGAATAAGAAGAAGAAGAAGAAGAATAAGAAGAAGAAGAAGAAGGAGAAGAAGAAGAAGAAGAGAAGAAGAAGAAGAAGGAGAAGAAGAAGAAGACGAAGGAAGAAGAAGAAGATAAGAAGAGAAGAAGGAAGAGAAGAAGGAGAAGAGAAGGAGAAGGAGAAGGAGAAGAAGGAGGAGAAGAAGGAGGAGAAGAAGGAGGAGAAGAAGGAGGAGAAGAAGGAGGAGAAGAAGGAGGAGAAGAAGGAGGAGAAGAAAGAGGAGAAGAAGGAGGAGAAGAAGGAGGAGAAGAAGGAGAGAAGAAGGAGGAGAAGAAGGAGGAGAAGAAGAAGGAGAAGAAGGAGGAGAAGAAGGAGGAGAAGAAGGAGGAGGAGAAGGAGGAGAAGAAGGAGGAGGAGAAGGAGGAGAAGAAGGAGGAGGAGAAGGAGGAGAAGAAGGAGGAGGAGAAGGAGGAGGAGAAGGAGGAGAAAGAAGGAGGAGGAGAAGGAGGAGGAGAAGGAGGAGGAGGAGGAGGAGGAGAAGGAGGAGGAGAAGGAGGAGAGAGAAGGAGGAGAAGAAGGAGAGAAGAAGGAGGAGAAGAAGGAGGAGAAGAAGAGGAGAGAAGGAGGAGGAGAAGGAGGATGAAGAGGAGGAGGAGAAGGAGGAGAGAAGGAGGGAAGAGGAGAGAGAAGGAGGAGAAGGAGGAGAGAAGAAGGAGGAGAAGAGGAGGAGAAGAAGGGAGGAGAAGAGAGGAGAAGAGAGGAAAGAAGGAGGAGAAGACGGAGGAGAAGACGGAGGAGAAGACAGAGGAGAAGACAGGAGAAGACGGAGAGGAAGACAGAGGCAGAAGACGAGGAGAAACGGAGGAGGAAGACGGAGGAGAAGAAGGAGGAGAAGAAAGGAGAGAAGAAGAGGAGAAGAAGGAGGAGAAGAAGGAGGAGAAGAAGGGAGGAGAAGAAGGAGGAGAAGAAGGAGGAGAAGAAGGAGGAGAAGAAGGAGGAGAAGAAGGAGGAGAAGAAGGAGGAGAAGAAGGAGGATGAAGGAGGAGATGAAGGAGGAGATGAAGGAGGAGAAGAAGGAGGAGAAGAATGAGGAGAAGAAGGAGGAGAAGGAGGAGAAGAAGGAGGAGAAGAAGGAGGAGAAGAAGGAGGAGAAGAAGGAGGAGAAGAAGGAGGAGAAGAAGGAGGAGAAGAAGGAGGAGAAGAAGGAGGAGAAGAAGGAGGAGAAGAAGGAGGAGAAGAAGGAGGAGAAGAAGGAGGAGAAGAAGGAGGAGAAGAAGGAGGAGAAGGAAGAGAAGGAGGAGAAGGAAGAGAAGGAGGAGAAGGAAGAGAAGGAAGAGAAGGAAGAGAAGGAAGAGAAGGAAGAGAAGGAAGAGAAGGAAGAGAAGGAAGAGAAGGAAGAGAAGGAAGAAAAGAAAGATGATGAATAGAATGAAGAGAAGGAAGAGAAGGAAGAGAAGGAAGAGAAGGAAGAAGAGACGGAAGAGAAGGAAGAGAAGGAAGAGAAGGAAGAGAAGGAAGAGAAGGAAGAGAAGGAAGAGAAGGAAGAGAAGGAAGAGACGGAAGAGAAGGAAGAGAAGGAAGAGAAGGAAGAGAAGGAAGAGAAGGAAGAGAAGGAAGAGAAGGAAGAGAAGGAAGAGAAGGAAGAGAAGGAAGAGAAGGAAGAGAAGGAAGAGAAGTAAGAGAAGGAAGAGAAGGAAGAGAAGGAAGAGAAGGAAGAGAAGGAAGAGAAGGAAGAGAAGGAAGAGAAGGAAGAGAAGGAAGAGAAGGAAGAGAAGGAAGAGAAGGAAGAGAAGGAAGAGAAGGTAGAGAAGGAAGAGAAGAAGAGAAGGAAGAGAAGGAAGAGAAGGAAGAGAAGGAAGAGAAGGAAGAGAAGGAAGAGAAGGAAGAGAAGGAAGAGAAGGAAGAGAAGGAAGAGAAGGAAGAAAAAGAAGAAAAAGAAGAAAAAGAAGAAAAAGAAGGAAACAAGAAAAAGAAGAAAAAGATGAAAAAAAAGAAAAAAAAGAAAAAAAACTAATTACATGTACAACAAAAATAGTCAACACACATCGGATATAACATTAATGAATCATAAGTATAATTAAAAGACTATAAATGTTTAAATAAACTACAACTCTTATATAGTAAGTGCAATAAAAAAACAATACAAATTTTATTTCAAACAAGGTTCAAGAGCTAAATATTAAATAAAAATGATAATCAATAATTAATAATAATAACAAAAAAAATACAATCATAAACGGTATTCAAAATTTCAAAATTGAATTGAATCATACCAAAATGATAATCATAAAATGTATATAATTTTAACTAACAATAATTAATCTCAATGCTAATTAGTGTCTATATACAAATCATCATTATCATATATAAATTTTATGGTATCACTAGTGTTGGTCTCAATATCCTTCAAGTCCCATGAGTTATCATCTACCAGCAACTCTTACGCTCCCACTCTCGCTCTATCTTGAATTTCTAACCTCGAATATTCCAGTCCTTCTTACATGCAAGTGCCTTAATGATATCTAACCATAATTATGATCTCATATCTGAAATGACATTGGCTACTAGAAGAGATAATAGATCTTATTCCACCTTAGATAGCATGAAATAGGTAGATTCATATGATTTCTACCATAGTAAAATATCAAGCTTCATATTATTATTATGTGACAAGATTGAGTAGTAATCATTATCTAAGTATCGAGATAACTCAACTCGCTCATATTTGATGGACCACCCCATCATTTTTTTTCTTGTTAATTGAATGGAGAAGTTATCATCTCCAAATATAGTATCCATCTATGTACTCAGAGCATGGGTATACCTGCTACTATTGGTATCATAGAATATAAATAAGTCAGTTAATTTTTCAAGAATGAACCCTTCAAGTTGATGGCCCTAGTTCATGCATGTGTATATATATGTTAAAATATTCTTTACCAATTCAACCTTAATCCTAAGATCCATGCAAGTAGCTAGACAATAAAGAGATGAAATAGTGGACCAGTACTTTAAATACTTAGTTTTCATCTCAATGGCCATGACACTAAATATAGGGTAATCTTTAAAATTACTAAATATGCTACTAATGTTGCATATATACCTATGTTTAATGCAAGTAGCGAGAGTGTACATAGACAACCACATATTTATTGTATCATAAATTTTTTTAGGAATTTATCAAAAAAATTATTGTATCCTAGTCAGAGTCATCAATAATAAGTTCGCCATTCTTATTATTGATATAATTAGATATCATATGTTCACATCTAATACATGACTTCAATATCAAGTAAGTATAATTCTAATAGTATCTTACATCCATTTAGAATTTCTTCTTTAGACCCATAAACAAATAGAGACTATCAAACCTCTAATGTCTGTTAAGCATCCTAAGACATTTTAGTAAGTTTCTTATTTTTTTTCTAATGTGAGGGAAATAATCTTCATCCACACTTGTACTATTAGGTTAATAATATTACACATGCACCTAACATGAAAAATCTTACTTAATGGCCCATCTATAATGATCCTAACAAACATACTGATTGCAACTTCATTATTAGACTCATTATTTAATGTGATACTAAATATCTTATTGTAAATGTCATATTTTCTAAAGATCCTTGTCATGCTCTCATATATGACAGGACCATCATGAGGATGAAGAATCTTAGGAAATCATAATATTTTTTTACTAAATTTTCTTCTAGAATCTACATAGTGAGTAGTGAGATATGTAAATGATGTATCATTATGATTATTCTAGATATCAAATGTCACAAAAAGCACTCCACTATTTTTCCTAAATTTATTAATTATTAATTATTAATTATTTTTCTAACTTATAATATTTAATTATGTCATTCCTATATGTGACATAGAAATACTATGATAAGTAGGCTAGAAGTAGGTCTGCATGATATTGACTATCTTAGGATCCTCCAAAAATTTAATCTTAGGACCTATTATCATAATAGATTTTGGTCATGTATTCCCTCCATAAATCATTATGGTATATGAATAGAGTCAAATAAGTTGAACTAGATCCAACTTCAAATACCCCACTACTCATACTTAGTTGGGTTTGCCTTGGATCTAATGCATAATATTTTTTGATGTATTGATTGACATGCCTCTTTGGGTGGCTAGTCCCATATACACTCCTATATGTATATATATATATTTATAATATACACATTGTACTAATTTTTCATCTATACCCTTAGCATTTTTATTTTTTATTATATTAAAATGATTCTAAACTTTAGATATTCTTCTAATTTTTTAGTTTTTAGGCATAAAAGTTTGGGTCGAGATCATTAGAGAAAACATGGTTTCGGCTTCAAACCTCTATATAGGGTTATCATAATTATTCATATATATATCATTATTAATGTCATTATCATTATATTTACTATTAGCCATTTTTTATTTTTTTTGGTTTATATTTAAAAGTAGTTAAGTCTAATTTAATAAACAAAAAAAAACCCAGATTTTGCTATTGTTAGACATTAACATAACCACAACTAGAGGTCAAGATATCAGGTGGCATTCATTAAGGTTTCTAACTTTAAAAAATCAAAACTGAGAATGAGAGAGAAACAATAGAGTAGAGGAGAATAGATAGTTTTGAAAAGAATGAAAAACTCTAAACTCTATTACCATATTTATAGATTTTTTTTATTAAAATAATATTTATAAAAAAATCAATTTTATAAATAGATTTAGGAGTAGAAAGCTAGTAACCATCAGATTTCTTGATTTCTAATGAATTATTCCCAAAATTTTTTTGGACTTATCCATTATTTTATTATCCATTTTCATAGCCTTAATATAAAAAAACTTCTTGATTTCTAATGTTTGGATAATAGTGTGTGATATTAGTATTGAGTCAACACATATTATTTTCTTTGTAAACAATTGGTCTCATTCCATTGATAAATGAGTTGGAAGTTCCCCATTTCTTACAATTTCAAAATAGTAATTTCTCTCATTTGTTTTTGCTTTTCCTCTTGGGTTTAAAACTTTTTAAAGTTTTGTTCATTTTTGCTTCCATCATAGTAAATATATCCAACTCCAATACTTTGGCTTGTTTGCTTCCATCATGGTTATTATTTGATATTTTCTCAAATAAATATTATACTTTCTTGAATGACTTATTCATAATCAATCCACTAGAGGCCACATCAATAGAGCACTTAATCATATAATTTAGTGAGTTGTCAAATATTTGGGGTTGAAACCATAGATTAAAGTGTTGAGGACACCTCCTTAGCAACTTAAAATGTTCATAATATCATACAAAGTATTTGGCTCCTCCTAATAAAATTTGCTTATCTCACTTCATAACTATGATATGATTTGAGATAGGAAGAATTTTGTGAGGTTAGTTTGCACAAATTCATTTCAAATCTCAATCAAGCTTTGAGATAAGTATTGGAACCAACTTCTTGCCTTCTCTTTTAAAGAAAAGGGGAATAGATGTAACCTAATGGAATATGACTAACTCAATTCATCTTAATTATGTTGCATAATTAAAAAAAATATTATGTTTATTATGACTTTGTTATGCACAAAAATGTAACCTAATGGCATTTGACTCACTCAATTCATTTATCAGTTAGGTGATATCCTAAAAGCTTGTTAATTAGAGTATACTACCAACAAAGATCCTCAAGTACATGGGTTGTACATGTAGTAAAGAAGATTTTTATTTTAGCTATCAATCTTATAAGGATTGTATCAGTAGTTTGGTCTTTCAATGGTAAGATAACTTATTTTTAATAAAATGAATTTTCAAATTGGGATTAATCTTAGATATTTAGGTTTGTTCAATTAATCTAAAGGATGTATATTTTAGTTACCTGAGTTATATTTATGTATTATGTAATGGTTCATTGCCTTAATGACATACAAGGTGGTTATTAATATTGAACATGTTCTAATGATGGTCTACTTATAGTTGTCCCTTCAGTACATCACAACCGACACAACAACCATCTCTACTTGCGAGTTATCTACATTCTCATACCTTTTAAGCAACTTTTTCACCAATCCTTGATAGTTACTTTATATATACACTCTTATTCTTCAACCTCAGGTGTCATAAATATCAAATATTGATATGGTTTGTAAATGCTTATATTTTAGTTTCCTAGCAACCATACTTGCATACTTAACATATTTCTCCCTCAAGTTTCATTGGTGGGAATCATACAAGCAAAAGAAAACTCATAAGTATTGTCACTATCATGTGAGTCATAGCATACTCATGCATGTCCTAAAGATTATATATCAATATCCTCATTGGTGATGATGTGACTCTCACACTAAAGCTGAACCCTTTAGGATAATATTCTATATAATATCAATCCTAATTGAAAACTAGAATGTAAAAGTATTTGAACTTTTATCTTTGCAAGCACCATACTCATGACAATAAACATATCTAAATATTGGGATTTAATGTATAAGTTTATTTCATGCATCATAATTAAAAGGATTGTCACTTCTATCTACCATATGTGTGAACGAGCATCTTAGTTTAGTTTTCAATATATATCATGATAATCTCACACGAACTTACAATTTTTAGAATTCTTTTGAAAGTGATAGACAGAGCAAGTCCGCGATAAGATAGCCTGACCCAAGAAAAGATAGCGAGAAAGGTAGTACAAGAAAGCAGGAGTGCCTGACCTTCCAAGTTATTGAGTTTTGGATTAAGGATCTTCATTCGATAGAGCAATCCCAAATTCTCAATGAAAGAGATTGTCAACCAAGCAATCCTTAGGTATCACACCTAATGCTTTGTGGACAAGCATGCCTTCATTATCAACTTAATTATTCAACTAGAAGTAGACTATTTCACCATTGCCTACAACCCATTTTATTCTCTTGAGTAACTTCTGCCATATGCAAAAAATCTCTTTCCACATAGGTTTTAAAGAGGTTTAAAAATTCTTTTTGCTTTTCCATAATGGCATCGTGTGCCTGGCCACATATATTAATTTATACAAATCATAGATCACGTACTATTTTAGTAAAATTCTTGAGTTTACCTTAGATATGGGGGGGGGGGGATTTAAGACCCATGCCCCCAACTTAGGGATAAAATTAATCTTGCATCTCTTGCTTGCTTGTGGAACACCTATGAGGTGTGAAATTCAATCTATGATTTGGTAGTTCCACGTGGTCTTGCTTATTACATGGAGGAAGAGGAAGAAGAAATAAGAGATATTTTGAATTTTTTTTCTTCCACTTTTATACTTAAGAGACTCTGCATTACTCTAAGTAGGAAGCCATGACTTTTAAAAGAAAGTCATAATTTTAGCCTTAATCTCTTAAGTTTGAGGTTGTGACCCTATAAAGTGGTCATGTCTGGATTACATCATGATCTTTCTATGGTACAAAGTCATGACACTAACAATGACCATGACTTGGACCTAATGTCTCTATAACATGAAGTTAAGGCCATTATGACCATTGTTTTGTGTATTATCTCCTTATCTTTAATAAATGAATACACAATTGGGATATGGTTGTGGCATGGTGAATGGCCTATAAATGTTATGTGGCTATGGTATTTTGAAATAGACACAATGTTGACATTGGCCCTTCTTGATTATAATATGGTTATGGAATTAGGAATATCATGACATTGAGGTCTCTTTGTGTAACCTATGGCCCCAACACTAAAAAAATGGCCTATATAGAATTTGTCCTTCATCTATCTTAAATTCCTACAATATGTGGAAGTCCTTGACACTAGTTTTCACTTCTTTCATATATCATATTGCTATAGTGCTGCAAGAATGTCATAACATTGGAATTAGCTCAAGCATTAAATTCATGACTTTTCTTTCCTTTGAGGATAAGAGTCATGGCTTTAAATAATTTTTTTAACTTTGACCTTAGTAGTTTTTGGCTTTATAATTTTTTATAGGTTGCAAGTCATGGCTTTATAGGATGCTCATGGCTCTAACTTGAGACCTACATAGCCATATTAAGATAAATCATAGTGCTAAGACATGGACATGACATTAAGAAATATTAGGATACTTGGTTGCTGTAATATAGAATTAAGATCACATATATATTTAAATTTTATGAGATAAGTATGATTATGACTCTATGATAATATCATAACTACTAAGAATATGTCACACAGTCGAAAGATTATACTAATGAGGTGAGTAGGATCATAACATATAAAGATTATCATGAATATTAGGTAGAGTTTCAGTCAATAATGAATGCTAGAACTTTGTAAGAATCCATGTCTAGTCTACCCCCTCAGCTAAACATCTATAAAAACCTATCAATTTATTTACTATTTATCAAAACTCACCAAAACTACAAAATCATGAAATCAATTCATGATTTTACACATTATGCCTGCCTACACATCATAAAGCATAAAATACCTATGGGTATTTGCTAGTTTGAACCTTGAACAAACTCCCATACTAAAATAATTATCCATCCCAGAGCAATAACTTTGTTCTCCATAATACAAAGTTTTAATCATCTCTATAAAATATTATGACTAGGTTTGAGTATCATAGGGTCTAAACATAGTGGGGCAACTTCAAGAAGACATGTTGATAGTTATGATAGGGGTTTAGTCTAGAAATTATACTTGTTGGTCATTAGGTTTCTATTGTTACTTATGGTGTGGATATAAGTGTTATTTTATTATACATATGAAAAAAAATCTTCAGGTTGTCTCCCAAGCAGTATTACATTTAACTTTTATAGCTAGACCATCAAAACTATTTTTCCTTCATTAGTGATACCTGATGTCCACACTATCTTCTTAGTGTACTATTTTACTTTCTTCTTATTTATTTCATCCTTTAGTCTTGTTTCAACTACAATTGTTTCTTTAGCTTTTTCTTTGTTAAAGTCATGACTCATTTTTTTGTGTTGGTTTGTCCTTTTTCTTTCTAAATTCCTAAAGTCATGGTACTGAGTATATTCATAGATTTGTCGTTAAGTTTTTTATTGCACTTTTCTTCTTGATAACTCAAAAGTCATGGTGCTAAGTGAAGTCATGATTTTGTCTCTTAGATTTTTTTTCCCTTTTCATTATGTAATTTATAAGTCAGGGAACTATGTATATACATGGCCTTATTTTCAAGCTTCTGATGAACTAATTCATTCGGAATCCCTAAAGTAATAGCATTGGGCAAACTGTGGTTTTTTCTTTAAGATTTTCTTGGAAATTTTTTCTCATAATACCAAAGTCATGACACTCTGCACAACCTTGACATTATTTTAAAGTTTTCCTTAACCATTTTTATTCTGTGAGACCAAAGTCATGACATTATGCACAATATGGCTTTTTGTTGCTAGACAATTTTGTATATTTATAGCTTTAGGTAACCTCATTTGTTCCTATTTTTTTGGGTTCCCTTTGTCCATCTTTGGTAAAAACATGGCTTGCACTTCTTTTGGAGTTGTCACCTTGCTACATGCCATTTTATTATATCCTTTATATTTCTAGTTCTATTTAGTTAGGGACATGACTTCTCGAAAAATTTCAACCTGAGCCACATCTTTTTTTAAAAGTCATAGCATATCACCCCTAAAATTTTAATAATCCTTTATTCAACATACCTTTATACCTTTAGAGTTGGGACTTTGGAAAATTCATGGTTTAATCACACCAAAATGTTCTAAAGCTTTTTTGTTTAGGAATGCATTGGTATCTTTTTTCTTCTAAGCAATATAGAGGAGTAATTTCTAAGGTTTGCTTCCACATCACTTGGTCATTTATTTACTATTCTTCCCCTCGATATTACTAATTATCTAAGCTGATGCTTTATATTTTGTATCATCGAACTCATTTGATTCATTCTCACTTCAAGCACCTCATTCCAATTGTCTTTAAAATCATTCATCTTTTTTCAATTCTACTAAAATAGCCCCCATCCATTCTTCCAAAGTCAATTTCTTCTCTTCAAGGTGGTTGGTAATTAAAACTTAATCTTCCTTGATTACTATAACTCAGTTCATTGTTCTCAACAATTCTTAAATATTTCTCAAAGTTCTATAGT
>JAREIK010001563.1:14030569-14340569 GCA_029783825.1 Sapria himalayana | reverse complement strand
AGCCAATTCCTTCGTGAATTTGGATAGGAAGCACAAATGGTGGAGGTTTCTGGCAGCAAGTGTTCCAGAAAACCTCCCAAATTATTGTTCTTGTTGCAGGAAAATGGGCCATGGAATTGATGTTTGCTTAGTTAAAAATGAAGGGAGGAAAACAAGCTAATGAGGGAGGACAGATTCATGGCAGTTGGAAGGGGAGGGGGGGGGGGGGAGATAGTGAGATATCAAAAAAAAACCCCAACAATCTGTTCACTTTGAAGAACAGAAAAATGATGGAAATGAAACAAAACTAATTGACTACAATAAAATGAATGTAGAAGAAGAGAGGGCAGTAGCTAACCTAGAAGATACAAGAAGGGCTGAATTGATAAAGAAAATATCAGATTTAAACAGAAGAACAAGAGTTTATATGAAAAACAATCAAACAAAAAATAAAGCTTGGGCAGTACCTATAATTGATTATTCAGAGGAAGATTTAGAATTAAGAAGTTTGACTTCCCTCTATACCGATAGAGAGGAAGTAGAGAAGAAAGTTAGAATGCAAAGAGATGATATAAACTTAGAAAAACTAAAACATAACATGGGTAATAAGGAGTGGGCTATTGAGGAGTTAAAAATAAGGCTATTCAAATGGGTCGAGAATGGAAAGGAGAAAGAGGAGGGGATTTAAGTTCTTTAAAAAAACCAAGGAATATGAAAAAATACTTAAATAAAACATACGAAACTAAGTGCACCACTAGAGCGCAAGCCAAGTCATTAAATAATGTATAATTACATCTACTGGAACATAAGGGGAATGCTAATCTCCCCTCTAGAAATAGATTGAAAAAATTAATATATATGCATAAGATTAATCTTATTGGTATAGCTTAACCATGGTGGACAGGGCATAAATAGGACATTACAAAGATATATTAGGCTTTGATCATGCATATGCTAACAATAATGGCAAAATCTGGATAATGTGGAAAAATAATTTAAATATAAAATTATAAAAGAAACGAATCAATTAATAAATTATTGTTTAAGTCATAATGAAAAAGAAATTATCACAATAGTGTATGCTCTAATAAAAAAGAGGAAAGAAAAGAATTATGGAAGATATGGAAAAAACATTTATGGAGAAAAAACCTTGGATTATAGGAGGAGCTTTCAACTCACTTAGAAGTTTTAAAGAAAAAAAGGGAGGAAAAGCTCCAAATAAAACATCCATGTCTCACTTTAATGATATTGTAAACAAAACTAATTTAATAGAAGCTAAATTTTTGGGTTCCCCCTTTACATGGTGTAATAACTGGAAAAAGAAGGGTATAATTTGGGCTAGATTAGACCGAGTTCTATTTTATTTTTTATGGCTTGAGCATTTCGGTGCGACAGAAGTAAAACATTAAATAAGACATGTTCTGATCACAGCCCACTTTTAATCACCATTAAAACCCTACTATTCAGGAGGATCCTTTAGATTTCAAAATGCTTGGTGTTTGCATCATGGTTTTTTCAATATGGTAAAAGATTCCTGGAATATAGAAGCATCAGCAAATTCAATTCAAATATTGAATCATAAACTCAGTAGACTAAAAATAGACATAAACAATGGAATAAGGAAGTATTTGGAAATATAAACAAAAATGTAAAAGTAGCAGAAGATTTAGTTTCTAAAAATGAACTAGAATTTGAATTAGATCAAAATGCTAACAACAGAAGAGCATTAAGCAAAGCACAAGTGGAATTCAAACTTAAATTATTAATGGAAGAAGTCTATTGGAAACAAAATCTAAATTAAAAGGTTAAAAGAAGGAGACAAAAACACGAAATTTTTTCAAAGAATAGCTAAGTTTAAACAATAGAAACATAGAATTAGTGGTATAAAAATAATGAGGATGTATGGTGCAAGATGATATAGATATTCAAAATTTATTTACAAAGTTTTTCAAAACTCAATTAAGTGAAAAAAATGAGCTTAGAGGACATTCATTATTACAAAAATTGAAAACAAAATTACATCTGAAGACAATAATAGGTTAACCAACTTCCGGATGAAGGAAGAAATTTTAACAACAGCTATTTAGTAGTGAAACAGGACAGTGCAGCAGGTCCTGATGGATGGAATGCTTGTTTTTTTCCAGTTTTGTTGGGATATAATCAAAAAAGGTATAGAATAAAACCATAAATACAATATTTGTGGAGTTGAAATAGGAAAACAATGGGGCGGTAGCTTTCATATTGGTCCTCATTACTAAAAATAGAAAATCCACAAATAGGGAAGGATCTTTAGACACTACAGTTTATGTAATCTCAATTTATAAAATTTTAGCAAAAATTTTGCAAAAATAGACTTTCTCACATTTTACCCTAAACTTATTTCAATAGAACTAATCAGGCTTCATGAAAAATAGATTGATAATGGAGAATAGAAGGTCTATGCTACACCGCCTGTTTGGGCAAACCTTTGCTTCGGGATGAGGGCACAGTGTACAAATAACACTCGGCCAAGCAAGGCTCGAGTATATGTAGAGTGCAATCTTCTCCACCTCGTCTTCTGATTAACGAAATCTGGATAGGAGAGGGAGAAAATGGACAGAACAATGGGTTTTGGCAAAATGCCATACCCAAAAATATGTTGCCCTCTTATTGTTTAATATGTAATAGGCTTGGAATGATATAATCTGAATGTAAAATAGGAAGAGAGACGTTAGAGGCAAGTGCAAGGGCAAGAGTCTGTAAGAAGGAAAGTAGAAACATGGCTAAGGAGGGAGGAGTGGCCCCAAAAACCTCTATGTTTAGGGGAGGAAGAAGAGGAGAGTAGAGAGACAAGAAATGAGAGTTTTTTTCTTAGAGAAGGAGGGAGATAGAAGAAATAGGGAAGTAAGTATAGAGGTGAAGTAACGAAGAGAATAAGGAAGAGAGATGAGAGTGGGTGAAAGCTAGAAGAAAAAAAGCTATGAAAAATAAACATAGAGGGTTTAAAGGAAAAAAATAGAAGATTATAGCTGGATAGAGGAAGATCTCCTGGACTTTTTCGGATGAAGCTTCGGAGAGTTTTTAGTTGCCCTCAATTAGGTGTAGTAGAAGTTAAGGAAGAGAGGTTTTAGGAGAAGTGAATGATGATTTAGAAATGATTATAAAAATTGGTGAAAAATTAACTAGGATTCTATCTATGGAAGCCATAAAAGAATGGCCATGCAACTCAGTAAGCAAGAGAAATACAATGTATTATCTCAATCAATTCCTCCCAAGAGTGCGAGAAATAATGAGGAATATTTAGATAAAACATATGAATCAAATGCACAACTAGATTGCAATCCAAAATTAGGTTTTTAATGGATAGTTACATATATTGGAATATTAGAGGGGTGAAAAATAACCCTTCGATAATAGACTAAAAATTAGATTAACATATAAAATTGCCTTAGTAGTTATTGCAGAACCTATGACACAACAGGATCAAAATAATTAAATATAGTCGGATATGATGGGTTTAATAATTCAGTTGCTAATTTAAAATAGTAAACTCTGGTTAATGTGGCATAATAATCTAGACATATGAAATAATTAAAAACACAGAACAAATAATACACTTTAAAAATGAATAAAAATACAGAAGATATATATCGGTTGTATATGCTAAAATGATAAAAAATCTAGGTTGGGTCTTAGTGGGAGAAATGCAGGATATAGCTTCTAAAAACCCTCCTTGGATAATAGGAGGAGAATTTTAATGTAATAAAAAGTTCTTTGGAAAAAGAAGGGAAGGGAAAAACACCGACACCATTAGCGATGTCTCAATTTAATGAGGCGATCTCCTAAATCCAGTTTGATGGAAATAGCTTACACAGGTTCAAATTACACCTGGTGTAACAACTAGGATAACAGAAGGGCAATCTGGGCCAGACTGGATAGGGTAATGTGTAATGCTAAGTGGGTAGCCACGCATGGGTCTACAACACTTAGGCATTTAAGTAGAACCTGTTCTGATCACTCTCCACTCCTCATAACAATTCACAATAATAAAAGGAACACAGGAAGCTTTAAATTCCAAAATATGCGGGGAAAGAATGTAGAATTTGAAAATTTGGTGAAAGAATCTTGGTCTGAATCAGCACAGGGTAAACTGATGCAGGTGCTAATGATCAAGTTAAATAGACTTAAAAAACATTTAAAATCATGGAATAAGAAAGTTTTTGGGAATATAAATCTGAAATTAAAAACAAACAGAAGAGCAGGTAGAAAAAATTAGAAATTGAATATGATAATAAAAATGTGATAAGATTAGACAAGAATTAAATAAGGCTAAAGATGATTGAGTTTAAATTACACATGGAGGATGTATACTGGAAACAACGAGCAAAAATTAAATGGTTAAAAGAAGGCGATAGAAACACTAAATTTTTTCACAATATGAGTAAAATAAAAACTAAGAAAAATAGAATTAAAGCTTTAAAAAACACGGAAGGTATATGGATAGAAGAAGACAAGCAAATTGGTATTCTCTTTGAGGATTTTTTTAAAATCACATTGTGTGGTCCACACGCCTCAAACGAAGGGAACTCCTTATACAGAGATTAGGGGCTTCCATTACACAAGATCAGAATCAAATGATGTAAAACAACCAGAGGAAGAAGAGGTGAAAAATGTAGTTTTAATATTGATAAAGATAGTGCAGCGGGCCCAGAAAGCTGGAATAACTATGTTTATCAGCTAAATATGGCCCATTATTAAACATGACCTAGTTTTAGCAATTGCCAGTTTTTTCGCACGGAACAGAATGTCTAAAGCTTGGGAAAAACTCATACATAGTTCTATCTTCCATAAAAAAGATGCCCCACAGATATGTAAGGACTTTAGACCAATAAGCTTGTGTAATGCGATTTATAAATTCTAGCCAAATAATCTAGAACAGACTAAGTAATATATTGCCATTAATAATTTCACAAGAACAAACTGTTTCGTTAAAAATAGACTAATGATTGAAAATAAAGGTTAGTATCGGAAATGATGAAAAACATCTCAGCTAAAACAAGAGAGGCATAATCTAGCAATTAGCTGGACTTGTCTAAAAGCTTTTGATAGGGTCGAATGTGATGACACTTTGTTTTGTTTTAAGAAAATTATGGGCTTTTCGGAAAACATGCATTGATTAATTTTTAGATGTGTTACGAGTGTTTGGGGTTAGAATTATTATAAATGATAATATATGTGAAGAATTTAAATCAAAAAAAGAAGTCTAAGGTAGGGAGATCCGTTATCTCCCAGATTATTTGATATATATCTTGAATTGCTTTATTCTTAATTTAAACAAAAGAATGTCGGAAGGGAAAATTTTACCTTTTAGACACCTAAAAACACTCCCGAGAATAGGTTGTTTGCCTATGTTGATGATCTATAATTTTACAAATGCAAGTAAAGGATCTATAATGAATCTTATAGAAGTTTATAATTATTGAATTAGAATAGGTCAGGTGTAAATAAAAAGAAGTGCCAGTTATACCGGGAAAAAAAGCTTCGGAGAAAGATATAAATAAAATTAAAAAAATATAACTGGCTTCACTCAAAATAAGGGAGCTTTAATTTATTTAGGCTGCCCAATATTTGAATGAAAATTGAGAGATGAATATTTAGCACCGCTGCAAGAAAAATGAGAAAGAAAATAGCAGGTTGGAAGAGGACATATTAGGATTTGGGGGATGGATCACATTAATTTCGCATGTGCTACAAAGCACGCTGGTTCATAGCCTATCTGTAATACATCCTCCGAAGAAATTCACAAATAAATTAGAAACAGAAATGACAAATTCTTATGGGGCAAAAAAGATGGGAAGAATAAAATTCACTGGAAAAAATTGGGCTGATATTTGTTATCCAAAAGCAGAAGCAGGACTAGGATATTTCTCTACAAGATATGGCCACCGCATGGGACTGCAAAGGATGGTGGTGGTTGAAGGAAAATTATGGCCTTTGGGCAAAATATATGAGGGCACGATATTTAGATAAAAAAAGCAGCTTTAAGAAAGTTTCATACAATCGGAAAGCTTTGGAAAAAACAGAAGGAGAAAGTAGAATCTACATTCAATATTAAAAAAGAGTGGCTGGAAATGGCTCCTAACACCACAAGGTAATTTCACACTTAATCGGCAAAATGAAATTGATTAGGAAAAAAAAAGCCCGTTCAATCTATATCTAATGGGTCTGGAAGGTAGGAATCCCACATAAATATGCTCGCTAGCATGGAAAGTAATAGCAAATGCAATACATGTGGATACAATGTTCAAAGAAAGGGCATTAAAATGATGTCTAGATGTGAATGCTGCTTGAGGAAGAAAAATCAATGGATCACCTATTTTCGAAAGGTAAAATTGCCACACAAGTCTGGAAGAAATTTGATGAAACAAAGCAAATCGTTAATAAAGAAGACGTTTAAATGAAACGAATTAAAAAATGGGAAAAAGTAACTTCTACTAATCCTACTAGAATTTGGCTTAATATGTATTTACCACATGTAATAATAATTGTGTCTATGGAAGGCTCGAAATAGGAGTAGATTTGTAGGAAAGAAAATGGACACAAATAAAATATCACAAGAAATTAGCAGGAAGTAAGTAACATATCAAATTTTAATCCTGTAATTATAAAATAAAATAGACATAGAAAAGAAAGCGGAAAGGGAATGGATCCTTAATATAAAAATAAGTAAACAATATTGGGCGAAAAGTATCTCTTGGCATAGACCTCCGGAAGGAAAACTCTCCCTAAATACGGATGAAAGCTTTAATAGGGACACAGGAATAGCAGGGGGAGGTGGGTTAATAAGAGATTCTAGAGGGGGCAGTTATGAAAGCTTTCACCACAGTTAGTGTAGCAGCCTCGGCTCTACAATCAGAAATTAGGGCATTAAATTTAGGATTAAGTGTTTGCAAAAAATTAGACGATAAGAATATTCAAATACATGAAGATTCAATGTTATTAGTTAATTTAGTAACAAAGAAAATATCTCTTTGGAAATATGAAGAGGAGTTAGAAATTATTTTGTATTCATAAAAGAACTGAATGCATCAATATTACATATATATAGGGAGATAAATACCCCGGCAGACAATCTTGCCAGGATAGGATCGCAAAAAGGAGAAGCAGAATATGATGAGGATACTTTGCCGGTAAAAATAAAAGGGCTAGTGGAACTAGACAAGAATGCTTTTTTTCTATGTAAGAGATAGAAAGGGTAGAAAGTGAGTGTAGTTAAAATAGAAATTAGATTATATAGGCGTAATAGAAGAAGGAAGGTTAATTTTAAAGAATGGGGTTCTCTTGGGAAATATGGTATATGTATTTGTTTTATTAGCAGCGCAGCCCACTCAAAGCTTCAAAGGATCATTGGGAGGCAAGGGTTGTTGGCTCATGCATTCTAACCTTTTTTTGTATGTCTATGTTTATTGTATGTTTAAATGTAATGTTTATGTTTATGGAACAATGTTGCAAGGTCATGTGTTAATTAATTAGGATGTTAGAACACTAGATAGTTGGGGTATAGAATAGGTCTTGCTGCCATTTAAAGAAGCAAAATCCAGATTTGCTAAGGTCACATACGCTTATGAGCAGCGAAAGAGAAGCGGTTATGGGGGACAAAGTGGACCACAAAGATGCTGGGATACAGCAATGAACTACAGGTATAAAGGAGAGACATACCATATGCTGGAATGTCTTTTTGGATGCAGGAATAGTAGAGAGATTAAAGTTAAAAAAGGAGGAGCATGAGAAGACCATCTTACACTCTTATATGGTAAAGAACACACAAAAGAAGCCTCTTGGATGCACTACTGGAACAAAGCAAAGGCTAGAAAAAATTGTCCATTAAGAGACAAATACAGGAACGAACATCAAGACTCAATGAAGGCACAATTATCTAATTTGCAATCAAGTGTCGTATATATAAGATTCCCATTAGATTTGAATTTTATTGTTTATGTTAAGTTAGTTAGGATTGAGTAAAGGGTGTAAGGGGGATTAAAGGTTAGATGCTAGTTTGTAAAAATGGTATTCCTCTGCCAAAAGAGAGGGCTATAATTTAATAAACACTTTAAAAAAAAGAAGAAGAAGTAGAAGAAGAAGAATAAGAAGAAGAAGAAGAAGAAGAATAAGAAGAAGAAGAAGAAGGAGAAGAAGAAGAAGAAGGAGAAGAAGAAGAAGAAGAAGGAGAAGAAGAAGAAGCAGGAGAAGAAGAAGGAGAAGAAGAAGGAGAAGAAGAAGGAGAAGGAGAAGGAGAAGAAGGAGGAGAAGAAGGAGGAGAAGAAGGAGGAGAAGAAGGAGGAGAAGAAGAGGAGAGAAGGAAGGAGAGGAAGAGGAGAAGAAGAGGAGAAGAAGGAGGAGAAGAAGGAGGAGAAGAGGAGGAGAAGAAGGAGGAGAAGAAGGAGGAGAAGAAAGAGGAGAAGAAGGAGGAGAAGAAGGAGGAGAAGAAGGAGGAGGAGAAGGAGGAGAAGAAGGAGGAGGAGAAGGAGGAGAAGAAGGAGGAGGAGAAGGAGGAAGAAGGAGGAGGAGAAGGAGGAGGAGAAGGAGGAGAAGAAGGAGGAGGAGAAGGAGGAGGAGAAGGAGGAGGAGAAGGAGGAGGAGAAGGAGGAGGAGAAGGAGGAGAAGAAGGAGGAGAAGAAGGAGGAGAAGAAGGAGGAGAAGAAGGAGGAGAAGAAGGAGGAGGAGAAGGAGGAGGAGAAGGAGGATGAAGAGGAGGAGGAGAAGGAGGAGAAGAAGGAGGAGAAGAAGGATGAGAAGAAGGAGGAGAAGAGGGAGGAGAAGAAGGAGGATAAGAGGGAGGAGAAGAAGGAGGAGAAGGAGGAGGAGAAGACGGAGGAGAAGACGGAGGAGAAGACGGAGGAGAAGACAGGAGGAGAAGACGGAGGAGAAGACGGAGGAGAAGACAGAGGAGAAGACGGAGGAGAAGACGGAGGAGAAGACGGAGGAGAAGAAGGAGGAGAAGAAGGAGGAGAAGAAGGAGGAGAAAAGAAGGAGGAGAAGAAGGAGGAGAAGAAGGAGGAGAAGAAGGAGGAGAAGAAGGAGGAGAAGAAGGAGGAGAAGAAGGAGGAGAAGAAGGAGGATAAGAAGGAGGAGAAGAAGGAGGATATGAAGGAGGAGATGAAGGAGGAGATGAAGGAGGAGAAGAAGGAGGAGAAGAAATGAGGAGAAGAAGGAGGAGAAGGAGGAGAAGAAGGAGGAGAGAAGGAAGGAGAAGGAGGAGAAGAAGGAGGAGAAGAAGGAGGAGAAGAAGGAGGAGAAGAAGGAGGAGAAGAAGGAGGAGAAGAAGGAGGAGAAGAAGGAGGAGAAGAAGGAGGAGAAGAAGGAGGAGAAGAAGGAGGAGAAGAAGGAGGAGAAGGAAGAGAAGGAGGAGAAGGAAGAGAAGGAAGAGAAGGAAGAGAAGGAAGAGAAGGAAGAGAAGGAAGAGAAGGAAGAGAAGGAAGAGAAGGAAGAGAAGGAAGAGAAGGAAGAGAAGGAAGAGAAGGAAGAGAAGGAAGAGAAGGAAGAGAATGAAGAGAAGGAAGAGAAGGAAGAGAAGGAAGAGAAGGAAGAGAAGGAAGAGAAGGAAGAGAAGGAAGAGAAGGAAGAGAAGGAAGAGAAGGAAGAGAAGGAAGAGAAGGAAGAGAAGGAAGAGACGGAAGAGAAGGAAGAGAAGGAAGAGAAGGAAGAGAAGGAAGAGAAGGAAGAGAAGGAAGAGAAGGAAGAGAAGGAAGAGAAGGAAGAGAAGGAAGAGAAGGAAGAGAAGGAAGAGAAGTAAGAGAAGGAAGAGAAGGAAGAGAAGGAAGAGAAGGAAGAGAAGGAAGAGAAGGAAGAGAAGGAAGAGAAGGAAGAGAAGGAAGAGAAGGAAGAGAAGAGAAGGAAGAGAAAGGAAGAGAAGGAAGAGAAGAAGAGAAGGCAAGATGAGGAAGAGAAGGAAGAGAAGGAGAGAAGGAAGAGAAGGAAGAGAAGAAGAGAAGGAAGAGAAGGAAGAGAAGGAAGAGAAGGAAGAGAAGGAAGAGAAGGAAGAAAAAGAAGAAAAAGAAGAAAAAGAAGAAAAAGAAGGAAACAAGAAAAAGAAGAAAAAGATGAAAAAGATGAAAAAAAAGAAAAAAAGGAAAAAAAACTAATTACATGTACAACAAAAATAGTCAACACACATCGGATATAACATTAATGAATCATAAGTATAATTAAAAGACTATAAATGTTTAAATAAACTACAACTCTTATATAGTAAGTGCAATAAAAAAACAATACAAATTTTATTTCAAACAAGGTTCAAGAGCTAAATATTAAATAAAATGATAATCAATAATTAATAATAATAACAAAAAAAATACAATCATAAACGGTATTCAAAATTTCAAAATTGAATTGAATCATACCAAAATGATAATCATAAAATGTATATAATTTTAACTAACAATAATTAATCTCAATGCTAATTAGTGTCTATATACAAATCATCATTATCATATATAAATTTTATGGTATCACTAGTGTTGGTCTCAATATCCTTCAAGTCCCATGAGTTATCATCTACCAGCAACTCTTACGCTCCCACTCTCGCTCTATCTTGAATTTCTAACCTCGAATATTCCAGTCCTTCTTACATGCAAGTGCCTTAATGATATCTAACCATAATTATGATCTCATATCTGAAATGACATTGGCTACTAGAAGAGATAATAGATCTTATTCCACCTTAGATAGCATGAAATAGGTAGATTCATATGATTTCTACCATAGTAAAATATCAAGCTTCATATTATTATTATGTGACAAGATTGAGTAGTAATCATTATCTAAGTATCGAGATAACTCAACTCGCTCATATTTGATGGACCACCCCATCATTTTTTTCTTGTTAATTGAATGGAGAAGTTATCATCTCCAAATATAGTATCCATCTATGTACTCAGAGCATGGGTATACCTGCTACTATTGGTATCATAGAATATAAATAAGTCAGTTAATTTTTCAAGAATGAACCCTTCAAGTTGATGGCCCTAGTTCATGCATGTGTATATATATGTTAAAATATTCTTTACCAATTCAACCTTAATCCTAAGATCCATGCAAGTAGCTAGACAATAAAGAGATGAAATAGTGGACCAGTACTTTAAATACTTAGTTTTCATCTCAATGGCCATGACACTAAATATAGGGTAATCTTTAAAATTACTAAATATGCTACTAATGTTGCATATATACCTATGTTTAATGCAAGTAGCGAGAGTGTACATAGACAACCACATATTTATTGTATCATAAATTTTTTTAGGAATTTTATCAAAAAAATTATTGTATCCTAGTCAGAGTCATCAATAATAAGTTCGCCATTCTTATTATTGATATAATTAGATATCATATGTTCACATCTAATACATGACTTCAATATCAAGTAAGTATAATTCTAATAGTATCTTACATCCATTTAGAATTTCTTCTTTAGACCCATAAACAAATAGAGACTATCAAACCTCTAATGTCTGTTAAGCATCCTAAGACATTTTAGTAAGTTTCTTATTTTTTTTCTAATGTGAGGGAAATAATCTTCATCCACACTTGTACTATTAGGTTAATAATATTACACATGCACCTAACATGAAAAATCTTACTTAATGGCCCATCTATAATGATCCTAACAAACATACTGATTGCAACTTCATTATTAGACTCATTATTTAATGTGATACTAAATATCTTATTGTAAATGTCATATTTTCTAAAGATCCTTGTCATGCTCTCATATATGACAGGACCATCATGAGGATGAAGAATCTTAGGAAATCATAATATTTTTTTACTAAATTTTCTTCTAGAATCTACATAGTGAGTAGTGAGATATGTAAATGATGTATCATTATGATTATTCTAGATATCAAATGTCACAAAAAGCACTCCACTATTTTTCCTAAATTTATTAATTATTAATTATTAATTATTTTTCTAACTTATAATATTTAATTATGTCATTCCTATATGTGACATAGAAATACTATGATAAGTAGGCTAGAAGTAGGTCTGCATGATATTGACTATCTTAGGATCCTCCAAAAATTTAATCTTAGGACCTATTATCATAATAGATTTTGGTCATGTATTCCCTCCATAAATCATTATGGTATATGAATAGAGTCAAATAAGTTGAACTAGATCCAACTTCAAATACCCCACTACTCATACTTAGTTGGGTTTGCCTTGGATCTAATGCATAATATTTTTTGATGTATTGATTGACATGCCTCTTTGGGTGGCTAGTCCCATATACACTCCTATATGTATATATATATATTTATAATATACACATTGTACTAATTTTTCATCTATACCCTTAGCATTTTTATTTTTTATTATATTAAAATGATTCTAAACTTTAGATATTCTTCTAATTTTTTAGTTTTTAGGCATAAAAGTTTGGGTCGAGATCATTAGAGAAAACATGGTTTCGGCTTCAAACCTCTATATAGGGTTATCATAATTATTCATATATATATCATTATTAATGTCATTATCATTATATTTACTATTAGCCATTTTTTATTTTTTTTGGTTTATATTTAAAAGTAGTTAAGTCTAATTTTAATAAACAAAAAAAAACCCAGATTTTGCTATTGTTAGACATTAACATAACCACAACTAGAGGTCAAGATATCAGGTGGCATTCATTAAGGTTTCTAACTTTAAAAAATCAAAACTGAGAATGAGAGAGAAACAATAGAGTAGAGGAGAATAGATAGTTTTGAAAAGAATGAAAAACTCTAAACTCTATTACCATATTTATAGATTTTTTTTATTAAAATAATATTTATAAAAAAATCAATTTTATAAATAGATTTAGGAGTAGAAAGCTAGTAACCATCAGATTTCTTGATTTCTAATGAATTATTCCCAAAATTTTTTTGGACTTATCCATTATTTTATTATCCATTTTCATAGCCTTAATATAAAAAAACTTCTTGATTTCTAATGTTTGGATAATAGTGTGTGATATTAGTATTGAGTCAACACATATTATTTTCTTTGTAAACAATTGGTCTCATTCCATTGATAAATGAGTTGGAAGTTCCCCATTTCTTACAATTTCAAAATAGTAATTTCTCTCATTTGTTTTTGCTTTTCCTCTTGGGTTTAAAACTTTTTAAAGTTTTGTTCATTTTTGCTTCCATCATAGTAAATATATCCAACTCCAATACTTTGGCTTGTTTGCTTCCATCATGGTTATTATTTGATATTTTCTCAAATAAATATTATACTTTCTTGAATGACTTATTCATAATCAATCCACTAGAGGCCACATCAATAGAGCACTTAATCATATAATTTAGTGAGTTGTCAAATATTTGGGGTTGAAACCATAGATTAAAGTGTTGAGGACACCTCCTTAGCAACTTAAAATGTTCATAAATATCATACAAAGTATTTGGCTCCTCCTAATAAAATTTGCTTATCTCACTTCATAACTATGATATGATTTGAGATAGGAAGAATTTTGTGAGGTTAGTTTGCACAAATTCATTTCAAATCTCAATCAAGCTTTGAGATAAGTATTGGAACCAACTTCTTGCCTTCTCTTTTAAAGAAAAGGGGAATAGATGTAACCTAATGGAATATGACTAACTCAATTCATCTTAATTATGTTGCATAATTAAAAAAAAATATTATGTTTATTATGACTTTGTTATGCACAAAAATGTAACCTAATGGCATTTGACTCACTCAATTCATTTATCAGTTAGGTGATATCCTAAAAGCTTGTTAATTAGAGTATACTACCAACAAAGATCCTCAAGTACATGGGTTGTACATGTAGTAAAGAAGATTTTTATTTTAGCTATCAATCTTATAAGGATTGTATCAGTAGTTTGGTCTTTCAATGGTAAGATAACTTATTTTTAATAAAATGAATTTTCAAATTGGGATTAATCTTAGATATTTAGGTTTGTTCAATTAATCTAAAGGATGTATATTTTAGTTACCTGAGTTATATTTATGTATTATGTAATGGTTCATTGCCTTAATGACATACAAGGTGGTTATTAATATTGAACATGTTCTAATGATGGTCTACTTATAGTTGTCCCTTCAGTACATCACAACCGACACAACAACCATCTCTACTTGCGAGTTATCTACATTCTCATACCTTTTAAGCAACTTTTTCACCAATCCTTGATAGTTACTTTATATATACACTCTTATTCTTCAACCTCAGGTGTCATAAATATCAAATATTGATATGGTTTGTAAATGCTTATATTTTAGTTTCCTAGCAACCATACTTGCATACTTAACATATTTCTCCCTCAAGTTTCATTGGTGGGAATCATACAAGCAAAAGAAAACTCATAAGTATTGTCACTATCATGTGAGTCATAGCATACTCATGCATGTCCTAAAGATTATATATCAATATCCTCATTGGTGATGATGTGACTCTCACACTAAAGCTGAACCCTTTAGGATAATATTCTATATAATATCAATCCTAATTGAAAACTAGAATGTAAAAGTATTTGAACTTTTATCTTTGCAAGCACCATACTCATGACAATAAACATATCTAAATATTGGGATTTAATGTATAAGTTTATTTCATGCATCATAATTAAAAGGATTGTCACTTCTATCTACCATATGTGTGAACGAGCATCTTAGTTTAGTTTTCAATATATATCATGATAATCTCACACGAACTTACAATTTTTAGAATTCTTTTGAAAGTGATAGACAGAGCAAGTCCGCGATAAGATAGCCTGACCCAAGAAAAGATAGCGAGAAAGGTAGTACAAGAAAGCAGGAGTGCCTGACCTTCCAAGTTATTGAGTTTTGGATTAAGGATCTTCATTCGATAGAGCAATCCCAAATTCTCAATGAAAGAGATTGTCAACCAAGCAATCCTTAGGTATCACACCTAATGCTTTGTGGACAAGCATGCCTTCATTATCAACTTAATTATTCAACTAGAAGTAGACTATTTCACCATTGCCTACAACCCATTTTATTCTCTTGAGTAACTTCTGCCATATGCAAAAAATCTCTTTCCACATAGGTTTTAAAGAGGTTTAAAAATTCTTTTTGCTTTTCCATAATGGCATCGTGTGCCTGGCCACATATATTAATTTATACAAATCATAGATCACGTACTATTTTAGTAAAAATTCTTGAGTTTACCTTAGATATGGGGGGGGGGGGGATTTAAGACCCATGCCCCCCAACTTTAGGGATAAAATTAATCTTGCATCTCTTGCTTGCTTGTGGAACACCTATGAGGTGTGAAATTCAATCTATGATTTGGTAGTTCCACGTGGTCTTGCTTATTACATGGAGGAAGAGGAAGAAGAAATAAGAGATATTTTGAATTTTTTTTCTTCCACTTTTATACTTAAGAGACTCTGCATTACTCTAAGTAGGAAGCCATGACTTTTAAAAAGAAAGTCATAATTTTAGCCTTAATCTCTTAAGTTTGAGGTTGTGACCCTATAAAGTGGTCATGTCTGGATTACATCATGATCTTTCTATGGTACAAAGTCATGACACTAACAATGACCATGACTTGGACCTAATGTCTCTATAACATGAAGTTAAGGCCATTATGACCATTGTTTTGTGTATTTATCTCCTTATCTTTAATAAATGAATACACAATTGGGATATGGTTGTGGCATGGTGAATGGCCTATAAATGTTATGTGGCTATGGTATTTTGAAATAGACACAATGTTGACATTGGCCCTTCTTGATTATAATATGGTTATGGAATTAGGAAATATCATGACATTGAGGTCTCTTTTGTGTAACCTATGGCCCCAACACTAAAAAATGGCCTATATAGAATTTGTCCTTCATCTATCTTAAATTCCTACAATATGTGGAAGTCCTTGACACTAGTTTTCACTTCTTTCATATATCATATTGCTATAGTGCTGCAAGAATGTCATAACATTGGAAATTAGCTCAAGCATTAAATTCATGACTTTTCTTTCCTTTGAGGATAAGAGTCATGGCTTTAAATAATTTTTTTAACTTTGACCTTAGTAGTTTTGGCTTTATAATTTTTTATAGGTTGCAAGTCATGGCTTTATAGGATGCTCATGGCTCTAACTTGAGACTACATAGCCATATTAAAGATAAATCATAGTGCTAAGACATGGACATGACATTAAGAAATATTAGGATACTTGGTTGCTGTAATATAGAATTAAGATCACATATATATTTAAATTTTATGAGATAAGTATGATTATGACTCTATGATAATATCATAACTACTAAGAATATGTCACACAGTCGAAAGATTATACTAATGAGTGAGTAGGATCATAACATATAAAGATTATCATGACATATTAGGTAGAGTTTCAGTCAATAATGAATGCTAGAACTTTGTAAGAATCCATGTTCTAGTTCTACCCCCTCAGCTAAACATCTATAAAAACCTATCAATTTTATTACTATTTATCAAAACTCACCAAAACTACAAAATCATGAAATCAATTCATGATTTTACACATTATGTGCCTACACATCATCATAAAGCATAAAAATACCTATGGGTATTTGCTAGTTTGAACCTTGAACAAACTCCCATACTAAAATAATTATCCATCCCAGAGCAATAACTTTGTTCTCCATAATACAAAGTTTTAATCATCTCTATAAAATATTATGACTAGGTTTGAGTATCATAGGGTCTAAACATAGTGGGGCAACTTCAAGAAGACATGTTGATAGTTATGATAGGGGTTTAGTCTAGAAATTATACTTGTTGGTCATTAGGTTTCTATTGTTACTTATGGTGTGGATATAAGTGTTTATTTTATTATACATATGAAAAAAAATCTTCAGGTTGTCTCCCAAGCAGTATTACATTTAACTTTTATAGCTAGACCATCAAAACTATTTTTCCTTCATTAGTGATACCTGATGTCCACACTATCTTCTTAGTGTACTATTTTACTTTCTTCTTATTTATTTCATCCTTTAGTCTTGTTTCAACTACAATTGTTTCTTTAGCTTTTTCTTTGTTAAAGTCATGACTCATTTTTTTGTGTTGGTTTGTCCTTTTTCTTTCTAAATTCCTAAAGTCATGGTACTGAGTATATTCATAGATTTGTCGTTAAGTTTTTTATTGCACTTTTCTTCTTGATAACTCAAAAGTCATGGTGCTAAGTGAAGTCATGATTTTGTCTCTTAGATTTTTTTTCCCTTTTCATTATGTAATTTATAAGTCAGGGAACTATGTATATACATGGCCTTATTTTCAAGCTTCTGATGAACTAATTCATTCGGAATCCCTAAAGTAATAGCATTGGGCACAACTGTGGTTTTTTCTTTAAGATTTTCTTGGAAATTTTTTCTCATAATACCAAAGTCATGACACTCTGCACAACCTTGACATTATTTTAAAGTTTTCCTTAACCATTTTTATTCTGTGAGACCAAAGTCATGACATTATGCACAAATATGGCTTTTTGTTGCTAGACAATTTTGTATATTTATAGCTTTAGGTAACCTCATTTGTTCCTATGTTTTTTGGGTTCCCTTTGTCCATCTTTGGTAAAAACATGGCTTGCACTTCTTTTGGAGTTGTCACCTTGCTACATGCCATTTTATTATATCCTTTATATTTCTAGTTCTATTTAGTTAGGGACATGACTTCTCGAAAAATTTCAACCTGAGCCACATCTTTTTTTAAAAGTCATAGCATTATCACCCCTAAAATTTTAATAATCCTTTATTCAACATACCTTTATACCTTTAGAGTTGGGACTTTTGGAAAATTCATGGTTTAATCACACCAAAATGTTCTAAAGCTTTTTTTGTTTAGGAATGCATTGGTATCTCTTTTCTTCTTCTAAGCAATATAGAGGAGTAATTTCTAAGGTTTGCTTCCACATCACTTGGTCATTTATTTACTATTCTTCCCCTCGATATTACTAATTATCTAAGCTGATGCTTTATATTTTGTATCATCGAACTCATTTGATTCATTCTCACTTCAAGCACCTCATTCCAATTGTCTTTAAAATCATTCATCTTTTTTCAATTCTACTAAAATAGCCCCCATCCATTCTTCCAAAGTCAATTTCTCTTCTCTTCAAGGTGGTTGGTAATTAAAACTTAATCTTCCTTGATTACTATAACTCAGTTCATTGTTCTCAACAATTCTTAAATATTTCTCAAAGTTCTATAGTCTACTCTCATAGCCTACATACAACAAAGTTTTGTAATTTCTGATATTCAGATGATAATGCATTGATATATTATTATTGGGTCAAAACATATACTCTTTGCTCTACATTTAATTGACTTCTATTATTTGAAAAATATGACCCGAGTCTACCAATTCAAGTGGAAGTAATTATGATCTTTTTCAATACACTTATCCTTGATTCTTGAGTATCAAACTCCCTTAAAAGAGCTTATATTTTTGCTTCAATTGTGATGAACCGATCCAACTCCAACATTTCATCTTATCTCTTGCCACATGAACGATCCATTGGAATTTGGTAATTATTTTCCCTAGCTCCCACTACAACAAAAAACATAATCAAAGACGCTTAAAAAGCATCATTATATATAAATCATGTCGTTTATCGATAGCGTCATCTGCTAGCGTGACATAAAAAGTCTATACATATAATGACGTTTTTTTGCAGTGTCATTGAATCATACCTTGACGCTAAAATAAAGTGTCATTGTTTATTAATAATGACACTTTATTTTAGCGTCAAGGTATGATTCAATGACACTGCAAAAAAAACGTAATTATATGTTGTAGCTATCGTAAATTTTTTTAATACTATGACACTTAGTAAAAGTATCAAGGAAGAATATGATTTAAATAAATTTAAATTTAATAATTATTGTAAATATATTTTCACCTGTTATTGTAATACTGCATGCACATAAGAACAACATTCTTTACAATCCATACCAAGAATACAGTTTTCAAGTACAATGGGGAACTCGGACTTCTTACAAATCAAAAAAAAATATAACACAATTTCAACATTCATTTCTTAAATTCAATTCAAAATTTCTGATATATGCAACCCAATTGTGCCTTATCTCCATAAAACTGGTTCATGTTAGCCTGACAAAGTTGAGAGTTAATTTCCAAATAAGGTAACATGCATACAAAAAGATGAACAATAAATACTTACACTTGCAGAAAAAAATATATTATATAGCATTGGAAAAAAAATAGGAATGATAACAACATATCATAAAAATAATTTATTTAACAATTGACATATATGATTAAACAAATTTAACAACAATAAAAACAGAGTTAGTAGTAATGGATAAAATATAAAGCAAGAGATTTATCAATTATGGTATAAAAGTTGATCAAATTTTTTAAAATACAAAATAATAATAATTAATTTAAAACCCGTATGTGTGTAGTGAGTTTAAAGATCTCACAAACAACTTGAAAAAACACTACAAAAACCAATTATATATAATAAAATGAAAAGTTAAATTACTTGTCATCTCCCCAATACATCAAAAAAACTCGATGAGATGCTATGTAATGTAATTTCAAGTTCTATTTGATTACCCAAATATAGTAATCCAATCAACTTATAGTTTTAGATTCATTCATAAAATAAAGGCTGCGTGAAAAATAAATTGTGCATTGAAATAATAATTGTGTTTTACAAGGGTGAAAAGGTAATTTACAATATTATGGTAAAGTATTGAAGCCAAAAGTCAAAATCACGATTTTTTCCATTGGTAATCTACAAAAAAAAAATCTATGGTTGACAACATAAACAAAAGATAGTATGATAACAAAAAAATTCCAATTGCATATTCAAGTTTTGAATATTTAATGGAAAGTAATAAGTAATAACTTTGATCTCATTATAAAAAATACCTTTATTATTACAATAGTTCATGGACCATTCCAAAGTTGGAAGATCTCTTAACTTGACCAAATATAAGTTTACATTTAAATGCCTATGAATCATGCATACAATATACTAACGCAATTCAACATATGAAAATTAAAAAAATATAATATATGTGTAAGAAAAATACGAAAATGTCTTCAAATGATTATGTCTAATAATTTACCTTCAGTCATAGATTGGGTCAAAAGAGATATAAATTATGAACCTCATCAAAAGTTAAAATTAGAAATGTCAAAATTTGTCCATGCTTCAATACAAAAAGGTGTCCCCAATGCTTTTCAAACCGAGGAAATTATTAATTGAGTCACCAACACCACCCATTCAGATCGTACTTCATCCAACTCATCTTTGTTGTATGATTTCTTCCCATTAAACTGTTGAAAAGTAAAGTATTATTTTAATCAATAAAATTGGAAAATAAAAAAAACCTGATATATTGAGAAACAACAAATCAACACATATCTTTGTTGTTAGACATCCTTGATCAAGAATGATATCTCTCATATATCCCTTCACATAGTATCCACATTCAACACTACCTTGTTGTCTTGGGCACTGAATGGAAAATAAAATCATTATATATATATATATATATATATGGAGTTACTTGCAAGTCATATTATAATAAGTTTAAAATTAAGCTGAAAAAACTAAATATTATATTACTCAGTTAATGAGTTATGTACCCCTAGTACAACCTAATTAGACTCTCTTTTTGTTGAGGTATGTTTTTTAAAGTGAAGATTTCTTTGAGCCCTGCATTAAGAAAAAAAATTTGTGTTACCAACAAATGCTTCATTCTATAATAAGAAAGGAAAAGCTTACATATTAACAATGTCTTTAAGATCATCTGAAGGTTGATGATGCAAGGAATCAAGGTAATAGGTGATCAAAGTCCTTATGTCAAGTATCACCAATACCCAAAGACAACTACAAAATTAACATTAGTGTAACAACATAACATTTATAATTTGATAAATATGCATACTTATAATCTTACTTATGTTAAATAACTTACCCTCAGTTATATGGAATAAAAACAAAATCTGCATTATTTGCATTCATCAACCGATTAGCTATAATCCTTGACCTATTTTTCTTGCTTGCTTCTCCCAATCTAACTTTGAAAACCAAGGTTGGATTTACAAAAATAAATTCCTCTGCCTTTTTAACATCAACCATCTTTGTATGCAAGTGCCTGATTTAATTTTACACAATATTTAAAAGTTTTAATATTTTAATTTAACTAATATTAAATACAATTCTCATTATGAAAAATTAAAGCATAAATAAGATAGTTAAAATATATGAAAAACATATTAAATGTTTCTCTTACCATATATAGAACATAAGGCAATTAGATGACACCTCTGTTGATGATATTATAATATCCATATCTTCTTTCATAAGGAAGGTATTAAATGACTATCCAAAAACCTCCTTTATGAAAATTGTGGGATAAATAACAATTTGATAGTCACCATCTTATTGTGATACTTAGAAAAAAAATTAACACTCAAGAATATTCAATGAATCAAAAATTAGTTATAAATATTAGAGTAATCAAGAAAAATATATTTAGCCACCCAAAATATTATCATGTTCCATTATGGAATAGATTCCCTTTTTGGAATATTATCAATCAATTAGTTAATTTGTGGTTATAACTTTAGGTGCTAATGAGACGAGACAACTCACAAGCTACTTGGACTCAACTCAATTAAAATACAATCAAAACTCAACTCGTGTAAGATTAATTCGAGTTCGAGCATGACTAAAAATATTAACTAGTTTAGTCGACAAACTAGTAACTCGACTCAAATAGATCACAACTCAAAAATTTTTGTATATAAAATTTAAATTTTTTTTTATTTATATCTCTATTTTAGGAGATGAAATCTATAATATATCTCTATTTTTTTATTCTTAAAAATCATACATTTTTATTATTTATGTAGTTATAAATATATTTATTTTTAAAATATTTAATTTTCTCTAAAGAAAAGATATAATAGAATAGGATATTATTCTATAAATTATATTAATAAATTAATATTATAATGAATATATAAAAACTACTATTATAATTTATATCCAAATTATAAATTAGTCATTATACATTTTTATATAAATCTTAAATAGTTTTCAGCTTAATTTTTATTTTATCTAAGCTTAGTGTTCTAACCTTAACAACTAATTTTAAGAGAATTGTATAATTTTTTTACCAAACCAAACAAAATCCAATGTTGGATTCCACCCACTTATAACAATCAATGGAATGCTTGCATAGTTGTTGCATTAAAGAAAGCATGGTTCAAGGTGGGTCATGTGTCAGAAGGCAAATCACATGCCCACCCCGATCACACCCAACCCATGACATTTTTTGTAGCTATCATGTATGCTCAAATCACAGTCTCATAAGCGCCACCCCAAGACCCAACATGGCCCATGTCAAGCATAAGACTCGAACCAAATTTAGTCTAGACGGCTAGTAAGTTGGATCAAGCTATGCAACAGATACACAACGAACAAGGGTCACTCCATCATCCCTCCATTATAAACATCTAACACTAAAATTTAATCATCAAAGCATACATTTTTCCTTGAAATTAACTATTCTAGTAATTTTTTAGACGTGTTTAAACCATCACTAATATATAAAAATTTGTCATCACATCTACCCTGAGGTTGGTAAGAGAGATTGGGTAAATGATGAAAAAAAAACTATTCTAGTAGTTTTTACTTCATCATGATGGTAATTTTCCATGAACAAACAAGGTATTGTCAAATAAAATGCTATGCTAGGAAAGATGAGACAATGTTAAGGAAAAGGGTACTTGGAATGATGAAGCTTTCAGAAACAGTAAATCAGGAGGTATCCACTAAGTGAAGCTACTAAACTTAATAAACAACATTGCAGAGTCTACACAAAATACACAAATAAATAAAGTTTCACAGCACACTCCAAGCAGGCTACATACCAGGCTTCTTATACACAGAGACAAACATCTACTTGATGCATTTGAAGCTTAAAAATAAAAATTTTTAAAGATTACCAATAGGATGGGTATGGTATAATGCTACTCCTATCATAGCTTCCGGACCTTAACTGGCCACCAGACCCAAGTGGCGACCCAGAAAGTCTCTGACCCAAATCATAAGAAATGCCAGAGAAAGGTAACCCATATGCATTGGGGTGGTTCATGCTATTAGGGAAGGCTGACACTGAATAAAATCAAAAAGTATACATCACAAGAGGCGCTGAAGAAAATAGACACTGAAAGGAATCACAACTCATGAAAGTTCTAGAAGTATAGTACCTTCTGAATAACAACGGGGAGAAGAATAGGATGATCCCCTACATGACGCAAACAATCGCTTGGATTGAAGTGAGTTTTCACTTCCTCTCAGCAGCAAAGGAGAATACATTGGCATTCCAGATAAATTTGGGAAAGAAACAATCACATTACAGATGTTCTGCAGTTTATCTTGCCTAGAAATCTACACAAAGAAGAGTTTTGCTAGTTTAATTCATAACAGGAAAAATCATGTCTAATGGGCAGTAGGATAAACTACAGGAAGTACAAAAATGGATCCAGCAGAAGAGATAAATTCACATACAGTCAAATGCTTGTAAAAAATAATGGACACACCGTAAACTTTAGGGTACGATCATAGATAACCACTAGACCAGAGAAAAGCTTGACAGCATAGTCTGCAATCTCATGAGTTTCATATTCTACAAAAGCATATCCTTTGAATTTGTCACTCTCCTTATCCCGAGAAAATTGCAACTTCAGAACTCTCCCAGCTTGAATTAAAATATCATACAAAACCTTATCGCTCACCCTCTCATCCAAATTCCCTGAAAAAATTATCACAATATATATTATAAAGATGTTCCGTGAATACATATAGAATCAAGATATTGGATGCTTAGAGAAACAAGATAATTATGGAAGAAGAATTTTGTCGAGCAGTATTTGGTGAGCAGAAAATATGGAGCTTGCTCTTTTCTGTCTGTTACATTCATGACCCAATCAGCCTTCAAATAGGCATTAAAGATAAATTGAAAAACACCCCACTATGTGGGAGAACACCCCCACTGACTTTACAAAAGAAACTACCACAACTTAAGAGAAAAATACGGAAAAGACTAAGTATAAGTCAACAACTGAAATGGGTAAAGAGTAGGTAGTTAATGGTGTTGTGTTTGAAGTTATACTAACAAGAACTTAACCAAAACAATGTTGAGATGTGGTAGTGGTTCATGTAATGGCCTAAGTATGCTGATGACTACTGATTGCCAATAGGTTAACCTCGTCAATTCCAGTGATTCAATGCACTATTTTTTGATAAAAGTCAAATGTATGGAAGAGCAGATATAATTAGAAACGAAATGGGAAAACTTACAGGATGGTGCAAATATGGTCAATGATATCGGAGACGCGAGCTTGAAGCCGAGCTATTGGAAATGTCCGAACGTGATGAATAAGACGCACAAGTCTTTCTAGCGATCGATTCTTCATTATATTAAATTATGTTAAAAATAATATTAAATTAATCACATAATTTTATTTAATCACCTTATATTTACATTTTATTATTATTTCTATTAGGGATAAATTAAATATTAACATATTAATTTTAAAATTAAATATTATTACTTATTTTATAAATAAAAAATTCAAATTTGAATGTAAAAATATTTAATTTTTTTTAATTTTATCATAAGTTTCTATTTATTTTTAATAAATAATTTTCAACTAAAATTTGATAATTTTTTTTATTAATCTAGAGTAAAATTAAAAATATTATTACTTATTATACAAAAAAATACATAAGAAATTAGTTACAAATCAATAAATTCAAAATTAATTTTTTCACATCCATGACACTAATAAAAGTGACAAGGTTTTTAATTTTCAGCCCCTTAATCCTTGGAAATTTCTAAGGAGTTAAGAAATTTTTTTAACCTATTAGTCTTAACAATGACGCATCTAGTAAGTGTTATTAAATGTCTAATTACAAATATAATAATGACATTTTATAAAAGCATCAAGATATAAAGTGTCATTAATTTTAAGTTTTGTTGTAGTAACAATGACACTTCTAGTAAGTGCCATAAAAACAGAATACATTTTCCAAATAATGACGCTTTTAGAAAAATGTCATTAAATGTCTAATTACAAATAAAATAATGATATTTTCTGAAAGCATCAAGGAATAAAACGTCATTAATTTGAAGTTTTGTTGTAGTGTCCTCAGGTCAATAATAAGTCTTCTCTCTTGATTTATTCATAATTGACCCTCTAGGAGCTACATCAAGCATGCATCTTTTCCATATAGTCCAGCCTATTATAGAAGGTTTGGGCTTGTAATCAAAACTCAAATATATATTGAAGATATCCCCTCAACAACCCGTTAAAATGGACCCAAGTATCATATAGATTCTCAAGATCATCTTGAAAAAATTAGTCCATCTCACTCTTTAATAGAGATGTAATTTGAAGTGAGTAGAATTTAGTGAAAAAGACCCTCACTAATTCATCCTAACACTCAATTGAGCCCCAAGGTAAATATTAGAACCAACTTCATGTCTTATCACATAATTAAAATACTAATAAAGATAATCTTATTGTGTCAGGGCTAACTCTATGCATTTTTATAGTGTCAATTTGTTCTAGAAATAGCATGCCATTATCTATTAAAAGCCTCCAATGCTTTTTTGTTATACTGGTACTACTTAACCATATCTATAAGATTCAACTTTAACTCAAAGTAATTGGCTTTTACTTTTTTTTAAGTAGTTGACTTTTACTTGTTGCAATTGAATACTCAAATAGATATCCAACATCATGGGCCTCGAATAGTCTCTCAAGGTATGATAGTGGATGGGCTATTGAATTTCTTGCTTATTACTACCTCGGGGCTCTTTGTTATTGCCATTTCCTTCCATTATACATGATTGTGCTTCATGGTTAACCTATTACTATGTACCATAATAAGACAAAAATGTACAAGTAGTAAAACCATAATTTTAGTTCTAAATAAACACCACATCCATTAATAACTAAACTACAATACAAACCAAAAATAAAATCCATCACCTATATATCAATCACACAAAATAAAATATACCAATTTTAGATTTGAATTTAGACTAACATTTAGGAGGGATTCACACAAGATTATTCATAATATTTCTTATGGAATTTTGGGTTCCCAAGGACTACCCTCATTAATGTCTAGGAATCAAAACACTAAACTCACAATTCTGATTCAAGTGCCTTGAATTTTTCCCTAGGTTGGAGTTGAAATTGATGCCCCCCACCTAGAATTTATGATTATTCATTGCTTCGCCTCTTTGCTCTTAGATCTCCCTTAGGGTTTGATAAATTTTTGATCCAAAAACCTAGCATTTTCACCTCCAATAAGTTCTCTAGCACCTCACTTTTTCTAAGTTATACTTTATATTCAAATAGTTGGGTATATTTTGTAAGTTGGAAGTAGTAACACTAAAGAATCACCATGACTTTTGCTTTGCCTTTGAAAAACAAAATCATAATACTGGGAATGAGCATGACTTTGGTCTCTTTCTTGTATTAGATTGTCATGATGTTGTAAATAGCCATGGCTCATGTATTTTCTTTATATAACATGAAGCCATAGTACTAGGAATGTACATAATTCATACATATCTCTTCTAAAAAACAAAGTCATTGTACTGAGGTTGATCATGATATATGCATTTTGTATCTATATCCAAAAGCTATGACACTAGGAATGACTAATAATTTGGTATTTTCTCTAGAGAAAAAACTCATGATTTTAGAAATAGCTACAATTTGAGTTAGTACTCTTTAGAACTCTCTAAAGCCAAAAATTATGACATTAGACAAAAACTATAGCTTTTACCTTAATATTTGTATCTCTATAATGAGCTAGTGTAGCTATAACTCCAAAAATGTTTTATAGCCAAAAATAATATATTATATAGTGAAATTATTATGTTAGTTGTGTATATCTACATGACTAATTTCATAGAGATTTAGTCAAGAATAAATATTAAAACTATCTTATAAGTTCTTAGAGGTATAACAAAGTTATAACATGAGGAATACTATGACTTTTTATGACTTTTTTCTTCCCCCATACTCAACAATTCCATCAAGTATTATATTTCACATAAAAACAAACCAATATCATTACAATTCATCACAATCCATGAAAACTATAATTTCTTGAAATGGTTACATTTAAAACCTTTTTCATATAAACACATCATACATAATCATCAAAATAACTAGTATTATTTGATATTTTGCATATCAAATAGTTATAAAAGTTGTAAAAAAGACATAAGTCCAAATATCAAGTCCACAAATATTATATAGACAATTTAATCAATTAGTAGTGAACTAATAGTTGTTTGAGTTGAGTAGATAGACTTGTATATTTGGAAAGATACTAGACTCAAAGGTTAGTTCGCATCCTTGTATATGATGATTCTTCCTTATTATTTATAAATATTATGTTTGAATTTTAGATGAAGGGTAGATTAGTATTAAAATGGTCCAATGCCCACTTGGTATACAAGATAACAATCATTCTTAGACTATCACTACCAAGGATGATCACCTTGTAGCTATTCCCTTGGTATTCCATTGGTATTTGTACAAATACTTCTTTTAGGTAATATGTCAACTAGCCTTGATGATTATTTCGAATATATCTTTATATTCTCTAACTCTTAATCTTAAAACATGAGATGATGTGGTATTACATATGTTTGTACTATTGGTTTTGTAAGTGATATACTCATAATAATTAACATATATCTTTCCAAGAATCATACAAATAACTCATGACTTACCTATCACCGTCCATCATGACCGACATATGACTCTTATAATATGATTAAACTTTTATGTTTGATGTTCTACTTAACCCATTCATCACTCGAGGTCAATTATTTTAGAATATGTATAATGAATTGGTAGTAAATGTTTATTCTTTTGGCTTCATAAGTATCATACATATAATAATTAAACTTACCTCAATCTCAAATTTAACAAATAGATATATTTCATGCATTAAGATTAGAAGAGTTATCACTTCTATCTTACTAAATCATGTGAATGTATCCCATGACATACTTGTTAATATCTTCCATAGCTGATATGTATAAACTAATGATATAGTAAAAATCCTAAATTTTAGTTCTAATTATTACTCATATCCATTAATATCCAAACTAAAATATTAACATAAATATAAATCATATATCCATCACACACAAATATGTTATACTGACCATAGATTTCAATGTTGCCTAATACTGGGAAAGATTTTATGTGCAATATTTTGAGAGACCTCTTGGAATCAAGAATCCCCAATGTAAACCCAAGTGATGATCTAAGTTTTAAAATCTAAAAACAATCAGATATTGCTCATGATTCCCCTTGGATTTGCCCCTAATTGGGAGTTGGAATCATGCCACCTAGAATTTGTTATTTTTATTGGTTAGAAATCTAATTTCCATCTTCCTATTTTTTAAAAATTTGTTAAATAATGTTTATATATTTTAAGGATTCATGTGATATTTTTAGTCAGAAGTCATGATGCATGCTTGAGATCATGATTTCTTGGTCGTGTGAAATCTTTTCTATAGTACCAAAGTTATGACAATAATGAATGTCATGATTCATGTAACTCATCACTTGAACACAATGTCATAGAGTTGGGAATGCTATGACTGACATAAAGTTTCAATGGAACAAAATGTCTTGATTCTAGGAAAGGCCATGATTGATGTTTTCTTTCTATAACAAAATATCATGCCACTATGAATAGTCATAACTGATATATTTACTTTTAATAATACAAAGTCATGCATGGTAGATTTGATGTTTTTTTATTAGAGCATAAATTCAAAGCATTGAAAATACCACAATCTAAGTAAATGTACTTTGAAACAAAATATCAAATTATAAAATAATACCATGAATCAAAATACTTGTTATTTTGGTTCTATTTTGAATAAGTCAAAGATCTAAAAATTATCATGACTAATTATACCAATGTGATACTTGCTTGTTATGACATAAAAATAATACTATTCTTATTATGTGTTTTAGAGATAGTATGGTCATGTCTTCAAGAAAATATCATGACCACAAAGATTATGTTATATAGTGAAAAGATTGTGACAACTTAGTGTTAGAGTCATGACATACTAAAATTTCTATGACTAGTTTTATAAATTTATAACCAAGAAATATTGCTGAAACTACTCAATAAGATCTTGGTGTACCCAAGTTATGACTATTCTCCATTGATTCTTTCAACCCAAGCTTTTGTTTCACCAAGTCTACTAATTTCACTCAAAATAGCTATAATTTCACTATTCTTCATCAAATTCTTTTAAAATTGAATTTTAGTGAAATATCTTTAATAAACACTCAAATAAGTATAATCATAATAATACTTGCATGCCGAATCACCCAAAATATTCAATACATGGAGTGTTGAACAATCCCTATGGGTTAGTAGGCAGATGATTGAATTGTAAAATGGAAGGCTTGTAGGGGTATAATCCAAGAGCCATCCTTATCATTATAAAATTAGATTATATGTGAGAAGCTATGGTAACTTTATTGACATGGGGGAGAGGAGCTAGACCAAAATGAATGGCCTATAATGGTTTTATCTTAATTGTTTTTATGTTATTAAAAGAAATAAATTATATTTTTATATTAATTTCTTTTGAAATTATGGGGCGTGTAAGATTATGATCCTTCATATGTACAAAGAAAACTATTGTTTCCTAAGTTTTCCATATAAATTGAATGGCTTGGAAAATTAAATGTGAATGTATGAATTTTTAGAAAAAAAAAAATATACATGAATACTAAATACCTATATTCATTCAATTTTAGACCTCATTTAGATACATATGATGCAAATAAAGAAAATGATAGATAAAAATTCTTATTTATGAGTAGTTTTTTTAGAATCTTTCAATGGCTATTTAGCATCTCTCCGAATATATTGATAGAATGAAATATATTAAGTGGCAGGCCTAATATGAAAGATAAATTTTGAAATTAAAAAAGGTTTTTTTTTATGTAAAAACATTTTTTATGCATCATGTTCCATGTTATTAATTTACTATCTTGATAATATATTTTTTTAAATTATAAAATTTCAAATTCAAAATTAATAAATTTAAATGTAAATAAAATTCAAAACACGATCAATTTAGGCTCTAATTGTGTATAACATAACAAATTAAGTTATGGCCATTCAAAGATTGTATACTTATTAAAATCCCATGGACAAATTATTCATATATATATATATATATATATATATATATAATGACAAAATAAAAATATGTTATACTAAAAAAGAATCAATTTTTAATAATTTTAAGATATTTTAGTCGACTTATATGGCCAATAACTACACCAAGTTTTATTAAAAACTATTAAGAAATTAGCCAAAAATTTAAATTCTAGGTTCAATATATCATTAAATGAAAAATAAAGTTTTCATTTCTTTTATTACTTTCTCTTTCATGATTTCATTTCTATTTCTCTTATTCTCTCTTAGTTCTCTTTTCTTTTCTCTCATTTCTTTATCAAAATTATTCAAATGAAACTCTATAGTTCATGATTTTTGGTGAAAATCATTTATAGAAATTGATCAAGCTCAATGATTCCTCTTTTTTCAAATAAAAATTGTCATGGAATAACTATAATCTCGATAATGAAGGTTAGGGTTGAGGTGAATTGATATAATTTTATTTTTTGTTTGATTTATTAAATTGAGCTTGAAATTGTTCAAATTCTCACTCCTATATTTTTTCCTCTTTTAGTTTGAGGCTATAAAACTTGGTTTCAAATATTGGAGTTAGAGTTTGAGGGTATAAGCTAGGAAAAAATTAGTTAAGGTACATAATCTCTAGAAATCCATGTGATAATTTCATATTTTATATTAATAGATACATATACTTATTTTACAATGTGTTAAACTATGTGTTGTGTTAAAAACTTTTTTTTTCTTTGAAATTAATTTTATAAAGTTTACATGATTTGATTGAGATATGTAGTGAATTGATAGAAACTAATTAATTTGACGTAATAAAAGTGTTTTTTTCCAATAAAACTATAAGCATATTTACTCATGTATTTTTAAAAGGATGGTACTTTCCAACAAAATAAAAATAGTATATGGCTATGTCTAAAAAGTGAAAAAGTTAGTTGAAAGATTATATATCTAATTATGAAATGAGAATATATTGATATGCATGTATAAAGTTTTATGTGAAATATTTTGAAACTATTTGTGTTATATCATATTTTGAATCATACATGAATAATATTGGAAAAAAAATACATATTTTAAATAAGAGATTGTTTGGTTACTCTTAGTCTTGGCCAAGACAAAGAGGGCTAGGACTACAAGAATATTTATGTAGGAAGGGCATGGTGTTTCTCGGGGAGAATGACTCCAAGCCCCATTTCTTGCATGCGGTGGATTCCACTATGTGGAGGTGCTATCCATCGAGCTAGAAGTCATCATCTCCCATAGGCTTATTAATCATGAGACTGAATGTGTCTATTCTCGTTCAGTGTTAAAATCAACAAATATTATTGAGTATTTTAGTGTTTTTAAATGATGTATAAGTATAGAATATTAATGGATCAATTTTATGACTTTGGAGTTTTAATGAATTGTGATGAATAATCATGAAATCAATAAGTTTCTAGGAGTATTTATATAATAGATAAATTATGGAGCATCTCATAGTTTTGGCATCAAATCTTAGCTGAAACTCTACCTATTTGGTCATGAAAACTTTGTACGACATGATTTTACCACCTTGTTATCATAATCTTCCAACTATATGATATATTTTTATAGCTGTGATATTATCATGGAGTCACAAATCTACTTATCTCATAATAATTAAATTGATGCAATATTAATTTTACATCATAGTAATTAAGAACTCAAATGGTGCTTAAGTCACATTTACTTTATAATACTATGACTTATCTTTAATAAGACTTTGTAGTCCCTAGTTTTAGTTGAGACTTTTTCACAAAGCTATAATTTTAGCTATAAAAATATTCAAAGTCAAGACTACTCAAGTCAAAGTAATGACAATTATTCAGTGCCATAACTTTTAGGCATAAAATATTAAAGATGACATTACTCAAGTATGATCATTCTTTAAGGACATGACTCTTATCCTCAAGAGAAGACAAAGTTGTAACTCCTATATTAGGTTAATTTCTAATGACACATCTTTACAACACAATGATTATAATATATATGAGATAAATTAAGGCTAGTGTCAAAGCCATTCCCATCTCCACAATCACTTGAGACACATAAAAATATATTATTCTTTGCATTGCAACTATTTATCAGCACTACGACCATATGATGCACATGACAGGCATTCACAATGTCATGAATTTTCTAGTGTTGTGTCTATATGATGATCAAGAAAGACCAATGCCAATGTCATAGCCATTCCTAGTGCCACAACTATATTATGTACATGAGAGGCCATTCACAATGTGCAACCATTCCTAGTTCTATGACCATATGATCAATGACAGAGACAAATGCCGAAGTCATGACCATTTTCAATATTATAACTTTGTATTATATAGGCATTAAACCCAAGTCATGAATATTTCTCAATGCCAATACATTATGTTATTGAAATACTAAGATATATTCTAGATTCATAATCATTTTTTAGAGTTGCAACATCAAGCTTAAGAGATAATGGGTAAAGTTATGGCTTTCTTCCAAAATTTTTGACTTTCTACTTAAAGTAATGTAAAATTATTCAAGTATAAAAGATGAAGAGAGAAATTGAGAGGTCTCTATTCTACTTCTGTTTCTTTCACACATGAAGCAAAATCCAGGGCACAACCACCAAACCCTAGGAGTGCTTTTTGTACTCCATAGGATATCTATAATCAAACAAGGGGCACAAGATTTAAGATAGTCCCTAGATTTGGGGAGCATGATTTGAGAATTTATATCAAAATTGCTTGTGGTCTAGGGTTTGCATAACATTGTTTGTGTGATATATAAATAGTTATATATTAATGGATATGCTTTGATTTATATTGTGTTATTAAATTGATACATATTTGATTAAATAGAACTTGAATTAGTGTTTTGAATATGATGGATTTGTGAAAGTTACCATGATGAATGGTGACATGTAAACTATGAGGTTCACTCATGTGTATGGTAAAAAGAAAGTGATAGCCCTACAACCATGATGCATGAGGCAAACCCACATATTAAAATTTGAAATTTGGATTTGTTAATCATTATAAGTATGTCAATTATGAAGTCAAAAGCATGAATAATATTACATGTCAATCTATTATACATATCTTAGAAGAATTAGTTCTTTATTGATGTGAATATTATATAGAACATTCTTCTATGTGTTTTACCTTTAGTGTGAGAGTCACATCATTACCATGAAGAATTGTGATTGATAATCCTAAAGATGTGTAGTAGTTTTTTGTGACTTATAAAGTGGTGATAACCTTTTGAGTTCTTTTCACTCATATAATTCATACTAGTGAAACTTGAGGATAACATATGTTAATTACATGAATATAGTACTTATGAAGCCAAAAATATAAATATTTACTACTCATGTAAAATCTTGGTCTTTATGGTACGTGAGGTCCGAGAATAAAAATATACATACGAAAAACTTAAAAATGAAACTTGAGGTCTAGTGAATGACTCTAATGTAGAGATAATTTATTGTCTTATTGGTGGTATATTGAGGGCTCAATGGTGAGAACCATCTTGTATATCATTAAGGAAAAGTTATCACACAAATACCCTACATTTATTATGTATCCAAACCTAATATAATTCAAGCTATTTGAATATACATTACATAAATTAAATGAATAAATGAATAAATGAATAAATGAATAAATGAATAAATGAATAAATCATGGATCTAAGATTGAAACCAAAATCTATTCTATTAGAATTGAGTTGTCTCACTATTGATTGACCAAACTACTAGTATAATTTCTATGAGATTCTAGAAGAAGGTTTATTTTACTACTTGCATGATCCTTAAACTTAAAGATATTTATTGATGAGATACTATCATCAATGATGATAGACACTTATTCTAGTATTTGGATGCAACTAGTAGAATTTAACTATTTTGAGTTAAAGTCGAGTCTTATAACTATGGTTTTATAGTATTAGTACAATGAAAGAGCATCATAGGATCATAATGCACATATTGCTATGTTTTTGGATCTATGTGATAAAGGTATATATGATTGGAGTTAGCCCCATTGCAATAAGGTTATGTCAATTCCTTTTTTTATTAAAGGATAAGGCATAAAATTAGTTCTAATATTTATCTCATGGATCCATTTAGAGTTGTAATGAACTATAGAATGTCTTTCTCACCATGTTTTTTCCACCTCAAATTACTTTTATATTATGAGTAAGAGACACTTTAAAATGTTTGAGAGCATTTTAGGAGCTATCTAGAAGATTCCCTCAATTTGGGTTTGAGTTGTGGTTCCAAGCACAAACTTACTACAATGACCTGAACTATATGACAAGGTGCATATTTAATGTGACCATGAGAGGTTTGATTTTGAAAAAATTATTAAAAGACTCATATTATTTGTTCGAGGAGTTAGAAAAGAATAACTATCAAACTCTAATGATCATTCCTTTTAGAAAAGACAAGCTGGAGTATTAGAGTTGGTTCAATTCATTACAATTATAGTAAAAATGAAAGCTTTCATAGGGAAGCTTGACACCCAATAGGAAAAGGGAAGAGGATCAAAAGAGATCACCATTTTACATCCATATAAAACTATGAACTTGGATGCCATTTATCTATCAGAGGAAGCCAACATGATGCAAAGCAAAGGATAAGTGTTTTTACCCAACAACAATATCCCAATGCATTACCATCCAAATATGAGAAATCATGACAATTTTTCATATGGAGGCTATGATACTTTGATGTAGAATGTTGGGAAAGATTCAATAAATTTTGGGAACAATATGGTGAGCTACAATAATGAAGTGAGAATTGATAACTAATATAATCAAATGGGAAAGCTTGCAGTGAGAATTGATCAAACAAGTTTAGCAATGAAATATATATAGAATCAAATTGGACAAATAGTATTATCAATGAAGAGAAAAGGAGATAATAAACTGCCAAGTGATACTAAAGTAAATATGAATAACTGCTCATCTATATTGCTTATAAGCTAAAAAAACTATAAGGATAATGCTTTAAGCAAGAGTATTTTGGAACTTATGAAGCTGATAGTACGACTTTCCCAAAAATCAAGACTCCTACTAAAATTTCCAAGGAGTTGTAATTCCTACTAAAGATGCTTCCAAACATGAATCCTATGATGCCAAGATACCTAATAAAGTCACGACTTTAGAGAAAGTGCAAGTCCAAATTACACAACTAGATGCAAATGAAAGAAGCAAAGAAATAGAGGAGTGAATAGAGGTTACACAAGGCTATGTAGATAAATAAATGAATCAAAATAAAACTAAGGGTAAATTTCCAATGAATCTTCTATTTCTATAATGTTTTAGAAAGAAGAAATTGAATGAACACTTAAAAATATTTCTCTACATATTCCAAAAACTAGAAGTGAATGTATTGCTTGCTAAATCTTTAGGGCGAATATCAAATTATGTGAAGATTATGAAAGATATAATGAGTGGTAAGAGGAATTTGGAGATGTATGAGGCCGTGAATATGACCAAGAAGTATAGTATAATTATTCAAAGAAAACTTTCAAAAAAATTGAAGGACCCTAAAGTGTTAACTATACCTTGTACCATTGGAGACTATGTAAATCAGAAAGCATTGTGCAACTTGGGATCAAGTGTCATTATGATGCATTTGTTGATTGCACAAATATTGAATCTCAGAAAAATCATTCCAACATCTATAACACTCCAAATAGTTGATTGGACTATCAAGCACTTGAATGAGATTATCAAAGATGTATTGATTAAGTTGGCTATCATCATTTTTTTAGTAAATTTTGTCATATTGGATATGGAAGAAAATAAATATTTATCATTAATATTGGAATAACCATTTTGGCTACTGAATAGGCCCTTATCGATTTCAAAAAATGCGAGTTCACTCTTGATATCTGTGAGGTACAAGCAAAGTTTAATCCTTATAAAGGCATGTAGGTTGTGGGGTACAAATGATGATGAGATATGTTGTTGGAGAGTAGATAATCTTTTCCACACATATATGCAACAAAAAAGTGGACTTATGATGAAGAAATTTCAAGATTACTATTGGCAGAATGAAAATGAAAGAGATGGGGCTAAAGAATAACTTTGGAACTACAAAAGTGATAAAAATGAGGAGATGATGAGGAAGAACCATCTTGGAGATGTGAAAATGAGGAAAGTGAGGAAGATAACTACTATGAGATCATTTCATTCTTTGAAGTCACAACCTCAGAGGAATTTTATACTAATAACTTTAAATAAGCTAAGGGAATAAGTGAGAAAGACAAAGATGAGATAGAAACTATGGAGGATCCGATCAATGATAAGGCCACAATTGTGCACAACACCACAATTTTGGTATTATAGATTAGAATATTACCAAAAAGAGCTCAAGGACAAGGTTTTGGTTCTATGAAGACCATGCCTTTGGAGGCACAACAATAAATTGGCCAAGAACAACTAATAAACAAAGCCATGGTTGTACATAATGCTATGACTTTAATGTTAAAAAATGAAATAGTTCATCAGAAGCTCAAAGATAAAATTATGGCTATGCATAGTACAATGAATTTAGAGTTATAAATTGAAAAGGGCAAAAAAAAAACTAAAAGAAAAATCCATAAGCTATGCTTAGAACTATGACTTTAGAGGTATAGGAAGAAAAGAGTCAAGTTAGCATGGAAGAAGAAGCTATGACATTTACCAATATTATGATATCCAAAGAAGAAAAGACTCAAGAAACAAGAATAGTTGAAGCAAGACCATGTAAAGAAATAAACAAGGAGGTAAAAACAATATACTGAGAAGTTAGCTTGGACAACATAGATCTATGATGGAAGAAAAGATATATTGATGGTATGACTATGAATATTAAATGGAGTACTACTTAGGAAGATACCCATGGATTTTATTCTTTGTATGTGTTATATAATAAATATCTATATCCATCACATAAATGACTATACACATCCAAGGTCCCACAAGTATAGTTACAAAACTCAAATCCCACCATAACTATCGATATGTCCACTTGAATTTGTTCTGCTATTTTAAGACCCCATGACACTCAAACCTAGTTATATAGAAATTTTTTTTTTGGATGTTAGAATTTTTTTTGAGGGAGAAGTTATTGCTCGGGATGAGTAATAATTTTAGGGTACATTTTTTATGTTCAAATTTAAAAATTTTTCTTGGGAATTTGATAATTTTAGATGATATGTAAGTACATGAATATGATATTAATTGATCAATTTTATGACTTTAACATTTTGATAGATTTTGATTGATAGTTATGAAATCGATAAATATTTGGAGGTATTTGATAAACAAGTAGATTATGGAGCATCTCATAGTTTCGCCATTGATTTTTGGCCAAAACTTGTATAATTGGTCATGATAATCTATGTATGCAATGATTCTACCAACACATTAGCACAATCCGGTAACTATGTAATATATTCTTTGTAGTTATGATATTATCATGGAGTCATAGCCATACTCATCTCATAAAAATTAAATGATTGCAACATTAATTTTATGTAGAAGTAACTAAATACCTCACTAATGCTAAAAGTCTCGATCACTTCCTAGTATCACAACTTTAACATTAGTAAGATTTTGTAGTTTCAAGTCAGAGTGATGACTTTTTTACAAAGCCATGAGTTTTGAGCTATAAAAAATTACAAAACTAAAATTACTTAGGCTAAAGTCATGATAATTATTTAATGTTATGACCTTTAGACATGAAATATTATACAGAGTATTACTCAAGTACGACTATTTTCCAAGATCATGATCCTTGTCCTCATGAGAAGGTAAAACATGACTTTTATGTCAGGCTAATTACTAGTGTCATGGTATCTTTACAGCACCATTTCCATAGAACATATAAAAGAAGTTAATGCCAGTGCCACAACTATTTCCAACACTATGGCCACTCGAGATACATGAAAGACCATTCTTTGCACCTTGTCATTTCTCAGTGCCATGGCCATGGGATGCACATGAGAGATAATCCTTATGTTGTGACCATTTCATATGCCATGACTATATGATGATCAAGAGAGACTAATACCAATGCCATATACACTCTCAACACCATGACCATATTATGCAAATGAGAGGCCCTTCACAATAATGTAGCCATTCCAAGTATCATGTCCATAAGATGAATGAGAATGACAAATATTAAAGTTGTGGCCATTCCCACCACTATGACTTTGTGTTACAAATATATGAGGCCCAAGTCACATATATTTTCCAATTCCATGACTCTGTGTTATAGAAAGATTAAGATACATTCTTGAGTCATGACTATTTTTTAGAGCTGTGACCTCGAGCATAAAAGATAAAGGCTAAAATTATATTTTTCTTATAAAAGCCATAACTTTTCACTTAAAGTAATATAGAATTGTTCAAGTATATAAAAAAAAGAAAGAGAAATCAAGACGAGGTCTTTATTCTTCTTTTTTTTCTTCCATGTACCAAGCAAAAGCCAAGGTACAACCACTAAACCCTAGGAGTGATTTTCACACTTTCTAGGATTTCCACAAGAAGGCAAGAGATGTAAGAATAAAAGTAATCCATAGAGTTTGGGGCATGACTCTCAAAACTACTCTCTAAAGTAGATTTAAAATTTTATATCAAAATAGTATATGATCTAAGATTTATATAACTTTTCATATGTGATATTCAAATAGTTTTATATTAACAAATATGCTTTGATTTATGTTGTATTATAAAAATTGATGGATGGGTGATTTAATAAAACTTGAATTAGAGTTTTGACTATTATTGGGTTTGTGTGAGTTGTTTTGGTGGATGGTGATAAGTAAACTATGAGGCTCACTCTCACATACGATAGGAATAACAATGACAATCCTTCTGATTATGATGCATGAGATAAACCTATACATTAAAACTTAAAATTCAGGCATGTTAATCATTGTGAGTATGATTCTTATGAACATTAAAGAAAAGATACTTTTACATGCCAATTCATTGTACTTATCATAGAAGAAACTAGTTCTCGATTGAGATGAATATTATATAGATTGTTCTCTTAATGGTGTCACCTTTAGTATGAGAATCACTTTATCACCGAGGAGGATAGTTGTAGTTAATCCTTTAGACGTGCATGAGTTAGTATGATTCATAAGGTGTAGATAACCCTTTGAGTTATTTTCACTCATATGGTTCTTATTAGTGAAACTTGAGGGAAACATATATTGATTGTATGAGTATGAGACTTAGGAAACCAAAAATATAAATGCTTACAAATCATATTGATTCTTGGTCGTAATACTTGAGGCCAGAGAATAAGAGTTTATATTCAAAAAATTGTCAAAGTAGTTGATGGGATTGTCAATGACTATCGAGTAGAAATGATTTATTGTCATAGTAGTAATGTATTGCGAGGAAAATTACGAGACAACTAGTTGGGATAAGCTCAATGAACAAATATTCGAACATACGTGACATAACGTAAATGACCAAATCATGAATCTAAGATTGATACCACAATTTGATGTATCTATTTTGCAATAATTAATTTGTCTCATTATTGATTGATCGAACTACTAATACAATTCAATTGAGATAAATATATAGATGAAAGCCCTCTTTGCTACGTATATAACTCATATACTTGTAGATTTTTATTAATAAGATATCATTACTAATGACTTTTTGAGACATTGCCTAACTAAAAAAATTTTGGTAGTGTAACTACATCATAATAATTCCCAAGTGTTAGTGGTAGCTAGGCTAGAAGCTAAAATATTAGTTTTTTCTTTCTATATATCACTTTGTGACTTGCTATAGTCTCAGTATGCATAAAATATGCATATTTATGAAACTAGAATGATATTGAACATGAATATTTTGAGTACTTAACACACACACACACACACAAAACACACACGCACACACACACACATACATACACACCATGATTTCATGAATTTATAAATTCACACACACACACACACACACACAGACACACATAGTTTATGTATGTACATTTTAAAATTTATTCTCAATCTTTGAAATTGCATGTTAGGAAAAATGTGTGGATGTGAATGTAAAACATGAATATTCTCATGTTTTTTGTGTTTTTCTTATTGGGCATTAGTGCTCATCTTTATTTTTCTCTATGTGAAAAAAATAGTGGAAAATACTCATGAAGTAAGGTGTTAGTGATTACTTTGGAAAGTATGGATCACTTGATGGGTAGTTGTGGTATGTTTGGTATTATTATTTGGGTAACGAGGTTAAATTTTATAAATTTATTTGAAAAGCTTGTTTGAGCCCATAATGGCATATCTAATACATTTGTGACTTGTTGGATGAACATTTTGGCTCATCTTTTAAACTTATATGTATTTTATAAGTTTAGTTTTGACCTCAATAGTTGTATATATACTATTATTCTCGAGGAAATATGATATGGTTTAATTGCTGGATATAAAAATATGATGTCCCTCACATTGATTTATGAGATTATTTTAAATCATTTTCATGATTAGTAATTTTTAAGTTTTCAATTCTTCTTCTTCTCTCCTCTCACCCCCTCCTTTATCTTAATCCCATGGTAGGGTGAGTCAAGATCCAGGGAAGGATAGTGCTCGAGGGTTGCAATAATGTGCATGCAAATTTAAAAAATGTGAAAGTTCTCATTTTCACTTCTTTTTAGTTTGAAGCATGACAAATTATCCCACAGGGTGGGTAAATAATAGTAATCAAATAAATAAAAATTTCAAGTTTTAAAATGATAATTATGCATTTTTGTTTAAATTTAAAAACAAACTTAATCAAAAGTATACAACAAACCAAATGAGTCTACATGTATTTTCTGATAGAAACTTTCATGCTAGTCATCAATCAGTAATTGCATCTTTGCCTAAATAAAATTGAATAGAAAAAAGTGAAAAAACAAAACTTGTCTTTCTATCTTGTCAAAGATAAATTTTACACAATAAATGATATTAATAAATTACATTAAATATTGTTTGACTAATATACCAATACTCCAAATAGCTTTATAAAATTAAAATATATTTTTAATATATCACAGTTTCAATTGAATTAATTAAAAATTATACTTAGGAACACACATTCGAATAATGTCAAAAACTACTAGATAAAATCAAAATTATTGTTATAGTTTTAATTTTTTTTTAAAAAATGCTCAAACCACTTTGTGTTTGTTTTTTGTCATTGGTTTAATTACATTGCACTAAAACAATACATTCATGTTTCTCTTGAATATGTCACATTGTTGTAACATAAGAAAAATTTATTTGACATGGAATTATTCTAAAAGACACTAAACTTACATATCTAAATTATATTAATATGTCAATTTGGCAAACAATATTTTTTTTAACTTTACTTAAGTAATTGCTATTGAATTTAAATCGAATAGATATTCTTTAAAAACACAATTTGGATTGAATACAAAATATTTTAATGTCAATTTGAATTAGCAAATTATATTTTCTAAGACCCCATTTGGCAAACGAGAAGCTGACTATTCTCATTTCTATTTGCTTTTTAGATGGGTGAAGAGGGATATTATAAAAATAGAATCTATAGTAATAATTTGAAATAGAAAATTTAACCACATTACTTTAAAATAAAATAGACAATAAATAAAATATAAGCTAAAGATATTTTTGATTGCGATAAATTACAAATGAGGAAAATTCTTTTTTTTATAAAATAAAAAATCATAAATCCCAAAGGGATTTCTGATGTGGGCAAGGTGAAGTTCACTTACCCACTTTATATCATTTTTTGTTATATTCTCTCACTTGAAGTTCATCTTTCTCACTTGTCAATTCCATGCTTGCTTATGTTCTTACTACACCATATTAGGTTCTACAACATACAAACTTGTTAATATTGATTGACTTTGTCATAAAATCTATTAGGATTTCATTAGTATGTATCATTTGCATATCCATATTTCTTTATTAAAATTTTTCTCATACAAAGTGATATTATACTCTAATATATTTTTCTCTTCTAGTGAAATGCTAGATTCTTTGCTAAGAGTAGAGCATTCTAATTATCATAAAATAGAATAATTATCTTTTCTTTGTATCCAAGCTCTTCCAATAGTATATGCAACCAGAATACCTTTTTACTAGTTTGTGTAGCTGAAAAATATTCAATCTCTATCATAGAAATAAACATGATAGATTATATTTTTCAAACCCAACTTATAGCTCCTCAAACAAGAGTAAAAGCATAGACGGTGGTGAACTTGCTATTATCAATATCACTCATTTAATCTGAATCAACATAGTATTTTATAATAAGATGCAAACCTATATAATATAATGAAATATTTTAGGTCCATATAATTTATATGAGAATCTTTTTCACAATATTCAAATGCTCTCTACTAAGATTTTTCATAAATCGATTAAACCCTCACACTACTTTTGCAATATCTAATCTTATACAAATCATAATAAACATTAAACTTCTCACTACTATTGCATATGGTACTATATACATCTCTCTTCTCTTTTCTTTAGTGCTAGGACACATACTTGAAGATAACTTAAAATTAATAGGAAGTGAGGTTGAAATCGGCCTACTATTTTGCATATCAAAGCATCACAAGATCTTGTTAAAATAGTTTTTTTGAGAAAAACAACTCTTTCTATAATTTATATTTTGGTATATCTGCAACCCTATAATATATATTTTTATTCCTAAGACCTTGATATCAAACTCCCTAGCCAATTAGTCATTCAATTCAAGGATTCAATCTTTATTGATTCCTACTACTGATGTGGCATCCACATACACTTAGTAGTATGTATAATATTAAAAATTGAGTCTATTATATTCAAGACTAATAATAAAGGAATCAAATCTTTTATACCAATATCCTAGTATCTTTTTTAGATCATATAGAGATTTAATCAACCTACAAACCAAATTATCATTGACTAATTTAATAAAACCTTTTGGTTAGTACTTATAAATTTATTCTTCAAGTTTTCCAATAAGAAATATAGTTTTGATATCCAACTATTCCAAATATAAATTTAACGCAACAAACACAATTATGAGACTATTCTAATTATTTTTAGATAAACTACCTTGGAAAAATATCATTGAAATTAATGTAATATTTCTTGGCATATCTCTTTACCACCAACCTTGTATAATATCATTCTACTTAATCAGTACTATCCCATCAAATCTTGTAAACCCATTTATACCAATGGGTTTCTTCTCTATGCTAATGTTACTAGCTTCTATGTCTTGTTCTTATGTAGTACTTCCATTTCTTCCTGCATTGTTATCATCCATAGAGAAGTATATGAGCTACTTGTAGTTTCATCAAAAGTTAATAGATATTACTTTCCTCTATTAAAAGATAATATGCAATATTACTTTCCATAACATACTCCAAGTGTTATGTTGGTATTATTCTTTAATGAGTTGGCTGACTGGAGTCTCAGACTCAACTTATTATTATATCTCATGCTCTAGTGCTACCTCCATAAAAATTAGAGTTTTTTTTGTGCCAGATTATTTCCATTAGTATAGTTGTGTCTCTAAACTTATTTCAATGTAAAATTCTCTTCATCATTCCTTTTCAATTGATTTTCTACATAGATTATATTCTTGTTGATAATAATTTTATGAGTAGTCTGATCTCACATGTGATACCCCTTTACTTTTTCAAGAATCCAAAGAATATATACTTTCTGGATTTCAAATCCAACTTTATTCTTTTTTGGGTTTTGTACATTACATATGCAGGATATCCAAAAAAATTTAAAGTAGAGTAATCTACTGACTTAATATTCAACATCCATATTAATATCTTTAAATTAATTATAGTTGAAGATGAATGATTTATCACATAATAAATGGTATTAGCTGATTCCACTCACAAGAAGTTGGGTAGACTTATAGTCCTCAATATGGCTCTCATCCTTTCTACATAAATTCTATTTATTCATTTAGCCACTTCATTATATTGTGGTGTGTACATGTTTGTGAATTATCATTTGATACCTTTCTGGTTATAAAGAACAAATAACTCACCATTTATATACTTTCATCCATTATCTATCTTTAATCACTTAATCTTTTTTCCTAGATTCAAGTTTCACTCATACTTTGAAGTCTTTAAAAATTGGAAATACATCTAAATTATTATTGATTATATTGACCCAAAATCTCTTAGTGTAATCATCGATGAAAGACATAGTATATTGCTCCTCATATGGATATTTCTAGTAATTCTTATATATCAAAATGAATCAAGTCTAAAATATACTTTCTCCTGGCAACTGATCTACTGAATGTCAATCTATGTTAATTACTTGTAACATAATGCTCACAAAAAGGTAAATCTAGCAATTTGATTCATGTAAATAAATTTTTATTAGAGAGCATTTTTAAACATCATTTTTATATGTATCCTAGTTTGAGATGTTATGTCATCATCAACTTTTCTCCTTTATTAATTAATACAATATATGCATCAACTTCTTGCACTATTTTCTCTTTAAATATAAATAGATTTATTGTGATCTTTTTTACCTTTATAACCACAAGTGTTCATCTACCAATCTTTATTATTATATTCTCAACATAGGTATTATATCAAAGACTATCTATTTGTCACAAAGAACATTAACTTTTCTTCAACTCTTTCACATATAATATCTTTCGAATGGTGTAAACTATACTATCAAGTATCTTTATTTTGATAGTACCAATACCAACAATATCTAAAGCATGATTATCACTTATATGTATAGAACCTTTTGATATTGGTTCAAATTTGCAGAACCATTCTTTTTGAGATATCATGTGCCATGATGCTCATGAGTCTAATAACCTGACATCAATAAACTATTTTGTATTTTTAACCATTGTTATCACCTTGTTTTATAGAATGTTTCCATCATCCTTGATATTTACTATTTTTTATTTAGTATTTGATGACTTAGCATTTCTATTTTTATTCTTATATCAATAATCTATTTTGAAGAGACTTTTTTTTCCTTTCATTTGGATTTTGATAGTTATTTTTCACTAGCTTCTCAAATAAAAAATATGACTTCTTGGGTGATTTGTTCAATATGGAACCACCAGAGGTTGCAAGTGACCATACTTCTCATCATATAATTTAGCCAAGTATAGAGTATTTGGGCTTGGAATTATAGCTCAGATCTATATTATTAGAATTTACATAATTAGTCTTTAAATTGGTCCTAAGTAACATATAACGTTTATTGCTTTTTTATCAAAACTAATTGATCTCATCCCTTAATTATGACATGATTTGAAGCGAGAAGAATCTGGTTGAAAATGCTTGAATCAACTCATCCAAACTCTTAATTAATCTCAGTGATAAGTACTGAAACTAGCTCCTTGCCATGTCCCTCAAATAAAATGCAAAGAGTCTCAACTTTTTTGTATCATAGCTAACTTCATTCATCATTACCATATCACTCAACTCTAAGAATATTATGACATAGTTATTTGGATCTTCTATTACAGGACCTTCATATTGATGTTGCTGCATAGTAACTACAAGACTCTACTTCAATTTAAAGTGATTTGCTTGAATTTATTACATCTAGACCCCAGGGTAATTGTTCATCAATGTTGGCCTCCAATAATCACCAAGGGTTCATTGGAGACTACGTTATTAGACAGCTTCTTCAACACCCCTTGATTATTTCTATTGTTATCATTTTTCTTTTTATTTGCTCTTTTAACCCTATCTCAATAAATGTCTTCTAGTTCTATCTTTTTCCAGACCTAGAGGTATTAGTTTAGTCCTAGATCTTTGGTACATATAATAAATGGTTGTAAAACAAAAACAAAAACAAATAAAAAATAAACACAAAACAAAATAGATATCTAATCAACTAAAAGTAGGTATATTTTCTTTATAAGTAGTTGGGTAAACTCAAAGCTACCAAATTAAAAAAAACTCAATCTAAAGAAACAACACCAAAAACTTATTGTAACTTTACTATGATAACAAAAATTTGATGGTTCTTAGCATGACACCAAAATCTTATTAAGTGTATTGATGTACAAACCAAATTCAATAAATATATAAGTCATATAAGTCATAGAGTAATTATAATTCCAAATCTCAATCTCACAAGGATTGGTGATGACATGTTGATTGAGTTATAGTGAAATGACTAAACTGCTTAAGTTGAAAAGTTAAAATTGAGTCTTAGATTATTACTTAAAATCTATGGTTTATTTACTTTCTTATATATAAAGATATTTTTTATGGCATTTTGGTAATGCAATAAGTGTTTCTTGGACAAGGGTAAAAAAATTCAATATCTATAATTTTCTTGCTAGTCTTCAAGATTTAATCAACCATGGACTATTAGCACCATGGATGATTCTATGGTGGTAATGTCTTCGATATACCTATCACCATACACCCAAATTGTAAATTGGCATAAAAATTAGCAACCCCACAGTCCAGACTTCTTTTAGGTAATCCATCAACTTCTTATGATAGTTGTATTGATTATGGATATCTCTATTCTTTGATCAATACTTCTAAGAGAACACTTATTAATATTGTCATAATAATGTCTATGCTTTCAACTTTATTGGTGTTATACTCATATTAATTAACTTATATCAACCTATCAATTTCACCCATGGAAATCATCACAAGGAGAATGTGGTCAGAAAGATATCACTTTCTATCGATATAAACACCTTGCTTTGTGTCCTGTGACTTACCTATCACTATCTATGATGGCCAACATAAAGCTTCCATCAAATTATTGGAACCCTAGGTCAGGCATTATAAGAAATCGACATATTCATCAACATTCAATATATTACAAAATCATAAAATTCATAATTATTCACCATAAACCACATTCATCATACATCATCATATAAACCAATCCAAGGTTCATAACTAGCTTGACATTGGGGAGATATTTGAATGAGGTAATTCATGAATTATCTCATTGTAAAGTGTATCCCACAAGGTAGTTGGTATTAGGATATAGGTTATTATATTTGGTTCTCAATCCAATCCATTTCTTTTTTAACTCTATTAATTTCTCTACTATAGGTGGCATTGACATGCCTCCTTTGTTGTAATTTTTTCTTGATCTCTTAACAATTCTCAGCCAAACTCTTTTTAAATTTATTAAGTCTAGCTTTTATATCATTAGATCCTTGATGTGTACTATATATCTTTAATGACCTCAATGTCATGACAAAAACATCATGGAATAACATGGATAATGTCATGACATCATTATTATGCCATGATGCGAAAGGAAGTCACACCTAATTTCAATCAAACCCTTAAGTATGATGTTGTGACATGAAAAGAATGTCACAATATAACATAACTTTGCAAAATTTAATTTTGGTTCTATATAAAATATAACATAGCTCTAAAAAGAATGTTGTGACATCATTCTAACATCATTATACATCATGACTTCATATCATCATTCAAGAATTATCTTTTCCAAGGTTTCATATTTTGGTTATCATGGTTTGAAAATAATATCATGACTAAAACTATATTTTACTGCAAATATAATTACATAACAACTCAGAAATATTGTCATAGCCAAGAAGAGGGTATTGTAATGAAGAAACATGTTGTGATAGTATGATAGAGTTGTGATATAAATGAATATCATGACTAACATAGAGAGTCACAACCAAGAAAGGCTCATCATAATTACTTCAAAAGTTTGTGCTAGTATTAATGATGTTAGGATATTGAACATATCATGACTTCATCTCTATCCTATGCACTTCAATTCTGTTTTCCACAAAGTTTAACTTTCATACTTAACATTTATATGATTTCACTATTTTTCATCAAAACTCTTCAAAATCCACTTTCATAAAATACTTGTCTATTATGCCTCATTCTCGTACAAATATTACATTAAAAAAGTCAAAATATTCATAAAAAACATGATAATTTTAGTGTCAAACAAACCCCCATGCTTAAATATTTACTCACTTCTGAGATAAAAGTATATTCTTCTCTTCTAGTAGCTCTTTCTAGTTAGCTGAGGAGGAAGAAAATCAAACATGTAAGGTTATTTAAGTAATAATTTTCATGATTACGTTTGAGTGTTATACTTTCTTTTAATGAATGAGAAGTCATGTACAATATCATGATATGGTTTAAAAACATGACATCATTTAGTCTATGGATTTTTGTGTATGACTCAGTGGAATCTATAAAAAAATACAATCACATCAATGAAAATAATAAATACTTGGGTTTCCTCCTAAAAAATACTATGTTCAATGCCATTAGTTAAACCAATTTTTTGGTTTGGTGTCAATAGTTGTCAAATTGTTTTGATGGTGTTATGACAATAAAACATTGTTGCCCTAACCATTTTGTTGTTCCTTATTCTAGTTGTTATTATCCTTTATAATATTTCAGTCAATGTCCATTCACTTTGAATTCTATTTCATATTTGATTTCAAGGAGACTACTCCAAAGGGCATCAATACTATTATTGTAAATTATTCATGCTACTAAGACATCAACTTTCTTGAGAATAGTTTGTGGTGGGAGTTGAAGACTAGTATCACTTCTTCCTTTGTAGATTCTTTTTATACCACTTCTTCATTTTATTTTTTGTAGATCGTGAACGTGACATTATCATAAGCTTCATTTCTTAGTTCTCTTACTTCACTAATCTGAAGAGTTTTCTTTTCTTCTGAATCATTCAACTCATAGTTCATTTGTTTTACCACCCACCATGCATGATGTTCTAGCTCTAATGGAAAATGACACATTTTTCCAAACACAAACCTATAGAAAGACATCCTTAGGGGTGTTTTGAATGCAATTTTTATATGCCCATAGTACTTCCTTCAATCATTGAGACTAGTCTTTTCTAGATGAGTTTACCTTTTTCTCCAATATATTTTTGATCTCCCTATTTTAAATCGATATTTTCCAATTGGTCTATGAGTCATATGGAAGACCCCTTTTGTGTCTTGTGCTATGCTTAATCATGTAAGTACCTGTTAATTTATTACAAAAACAACTTATTTTATCACTTATAGTACATTGAGAGTCCCAAAATATATAAATATATTGTCGTGTAACAAACTAATAGCTATCTTAGTATTATTTTTCTATATCATGATTACTTCAATATATTTGGACATATAATTTACTACGAATAAGATATATATTTTTCAAAAGATGAAAGAAATGGCCCCATGAAGTCTATCTCCAAACATCAAAATTTTCACTTCAAGAATATTATTTGATAGCATTTCATTCCACTTTATTATATTGCCTAGTCATTGGCATTGATCACATCTCCACACCATATCTTGGTAGTCTTTGAATAATGATGGTCAAAACAACTTAGATTATAATATTTTTTAGGGTAATTTTATTACTTCCAAAATATCCTCCATATGATAAAGAGTGACATTTGAGTATAATTTTTAAATATTTTTGGTCAGGCACGCATCTCCTTATTACTGATTTGAATATCATTTAAATAAAAGTAGATCATCCCATAATTAGTTTCTTAAGTCATACAAATTTTTTTATTGAAACTTGAGAGAAGAAGAAACATAAAACATGCCAAATAATTAATAGAATCCAAAGGAAGCTACGTTTTAAAAGATTATAACTGCTCATCTAGAAAAGCTTCTAAAATTTCAGTTACACTTCCTTGATTTCCATTTGATTCAATGTGGAACTAGAAGTGTCAACCGGGCCGCGTTGGCATGACACGAGGCACGACATGGTTATGTCGTGCCTAGGCCGGCTTGGCATGGGAATTTTCCGTGCCTGGGCCCGTGCTCGTGCCCAGGCAAGGCACAGCCCGTGCTGTGCCGTGCTGAGGCCAATCGGGCCTAGTGCCATGCCTAACTAGGCACGTTCCGGTGGCCCATGGCATGGCCCGTAGGCACGGGTCGGGGTAACACACAGTTCCGCACCCGCACCCACACCCTCAGACATGGGCTCCCGGCTTCTCGCACCCTCACGAGTCACAATTAATGAGTTATGACTCACGAGTCACGGGTCACGGCTCACCCTCTTGTGACTCCGGAGTCAGGCCTAGCTTCCTGCACACAAAGACTGTGGGTGGGTCCAATCAGGCCCGACCCGACCCCCCCCCCCACAACGGGCAAAAAAAAAATTTAAAATGTTGCCGTTGGATCTCGCCTCCAACGGCTAGGGGGCAGAATCCGACGACCCTCATGATTATGGCTCCTAAAATATTAAAAAAAAATTAAAAAAAAAACAAAAAAAATACTTTTTTAAAAAAATTTTATTTAATCTATAAAATCCTCCCCACCTCTCTATAATATTTATCTTTTTTCATAAATATTTATTCTCTCAAATCTCACATTTTCACTCTCTCAAAACTCTTGCTCCTCTCTCTCGAGATTTCGTAATTTGGCTTGGCTTTTTGGGAATCTCAACTCGAGTTTCGAATTTTGAGCTAGACTGTGGTGCACCGTGCACGTGATCAACCTCATTGCTTTACCGGGTAATTTATTTTAATTTTTTTTACTCTCTCTCTCAGTCTCTCTCTCTCACTCTTAGTCTCTCTCATTCTCTCTCTAGTCTCTCTCTCTCTCTCAGTCTCTCTCTAGTCTTTCTCAGTCTCTCTCTCTAGTCCTAAAATAATTAAATCTAAAATCTATCATCTAGTCTCTACATAAGTGTCATGTTTAACAAAAATCCTAAAAAATGATAAATACTAATGAAACATATTTTAATTTAGGAAATAAAAATCTTACACAGAGGTTTGAGGCTGCTGAAACTTTGGTTTCTCCAGTCATCTCAACACAAACTTCTAAAAAACAAAAAACTAGGAGGACTTCTGTCGTTTGGACCCATTTTAATATAAAAAAACAAAAAAAATGTTAGGGGTGAGGAAAAAGAAATGACACAGTGCAAATATTGTATGAGAATTTTAACTTGTAAGAGTTTGTTTGGGACTGGACACCTTAAAAGACATGCCTAATTATGCACCAAAAAACATTGTCTATTAGATCTTAGGCAAACCCAACTAGTCACTACATTTTTTGATATTGGATCTAGTTCAGTCTCAAAGTTTACTTCCTTCATATACTCTAACGAGTTGGGTAGGGACGACATGACCAGACTTATCACATTGATGGGTCTTCCGATCAGATTTTTGGAAGATCCAAGGGTAGTGCACATCATGCAGTCAAATTTTTAGCATGCTTATCGTAGGATTCCTAGGTCCACATCTATGAATAACAACCTAAAATTGTATAAGTTAGAAAAACAAAAAATAATTAATGAATTTATGGCATATAGTGGAGTGGGGTCCGTGACGTCCGATATCTGGACAAGTCACGATGAATCATCTTACGCATGTATCACCAGCTACTATGTAGATTCTAACTGGAGTATGAATAAAAAAATTTTAGGATTCTCTGAGATTCTCCATCCTCATGATGGCCCGACCATTTTTAAGTGTATGATGAAAATCTTTAGGGATATAAAATTCAAAATAAAATTTTTAGTATCACATTCGATAACGCATCTAATAATGGAGTAGAGATTAACATGTTTGTTAGAAATATTAGAGATGTACCATTAGAAGAGATTTTTCATGTCAGATGCATGTGTCACATGATTAACCTGCAAGCGGGTATGAAGGTGTGTTCCCCCGCGTTGGATAATATACGTAATGCACTAAAATATATTCGCACTCCTCGTAAACAACAAGAGTTTGGCAGTCTCTGTTTGTCTGCGAATCTTAAGAAGAAGAAATTACAATCGGATGTGAGATATCGTTGGAATTACACATACCTGATGTTTGAGTCATGTGTTGGATACGAACACATGATATCTGACTACGTCAATAGTAAGAGTGATGAACTTATTATTGATGGCACTGACTGGGCTTCAAAAATTTCATTTATGAAATTCCTAAAGATTTTTTGACACGATGAACATGTGTTCGTCGGTTTATACGCCCACGACTTGCATTGCACTCCGGTGCATATGTAACATTAGTAGCATGTTTAGGAAATATCGAGCTGATTCGACACTTAGCCATATGGTTGCAGAGATAGAAACCAAGTACTTAAAGTACTGGTCTACCGTTCAATCTCTTTATTGCCTCGCTGCATGCATGGACCCTAGGGTTAAGGTGGAAGGGGTAGAAAATACCCTGACTTACATTTCCTCGTGCATGAACCTGGAAGACCCACCTGAAGAGTTCATTAATGAGAAGTTGACTGACCTATTCACATACTACGATACTAGGTATAGTGGTGGTAGTAGTGAGACTATGATTACGGACATGGATACCTTGTTCGGAGATGACGATTTTTCCATTCAGCTAGCGAGGGGGAAAAGTCGGGGTGGACCATCACATAGGACGAGCTTTCTCGGTACTTAGATATCGATTACTACTCAATTCTATCACATTCTGATACTAAGAATCTTGATATATTATAGTGGTGGAAATCATATGAGTCCACCTATCCCGTGCCATCTAGGATGGCACGGGATCTACTGACTCCTCCGGTATCGAGCATAGCATCAGAGTTTGTTTTTTCTGTTGTAGTGAATGTGATTTCAGATAGGAGATCGAAATTACGTCCAGATATTGTTGAGGCCTTGGCCTGTTTGAAGGATTGAAAGGATTCGAGGTTTAGCATCCATATTCGTGCTGGAGTTGGGATAGGGACTGCATCTGGATCCACTACGAAAGCAGAGGAGTTGATTGCTGATGATGACGATCCATATGATAGTGATCTTGATGTTGCGGCTTATGATGCTCATGATATGCCAATTGACGATTAATGATGATCCACTTCTTTTTGATTTCGATGTTTTATTTTTTATTGATTATACGCTTTATTTTTACGTTACGTTGAAACTTGAATTTGTTTGGTTCAGGACCATCGGTATCTATTAGCTGATTGGTCATTTCTTATTTGGTTTGCTTTTATTTTTTTGACTTTTTAATTTTTTTAACGAAATTTTTTGTTTAATTTATTTTTTTGTTTAAATTTTTCATTTAAAAATTTTAAACTCTATAATTTAATTCTAATAAATTATAAACTAATTTTATTTTAAATTATAAAAATAAGTAAACTTTGTAATTTATTAAATTTTTAACAATTTTCATTTTATAAATTTAATATATTATACAATATATATAATTCTATATATAATATAATATTTATTTTATTTAAACTAAAATATTAAACTTTAAAAATTCAAAAAAAAATTTAAACTAGGCCCGTACGGCCAGGTTCGGTCCGCCCAGGCCGGACATTGATAAACCGTGCCTGGCCCGCCAAGAAAGCACAGTCGTGCTCAAAAAAAAGGGCTGGCCGGGCCGGCACATTTGACACCTCTATGTGGAACAAATGATTAGCTATTATGTTCTTGCTTACTTCATCTCTTTTTTTTATATCAAATTCTTGGTGTAATATGACTCATCCTATCAACCTTGGTTTTGACTCCTTCACCATTAAATATCAAATGGTGGTATGATCTATGTAAACAATCTTTTTTGCTCCAAGTATATATGATCTTAATTTGTCACAAGCAAATGCCACATCAAACATCTTATCTTATTTGTTATATAATTTAGTTGGACTTCATTAATGGTCTGACTTGCATATGAAATGACTTTTAAAACATTGTCTTGCTTCTATCCCAATATAACTTCAAATGCATATCCACTTGCCTCACACATAACAACAAATGACTTTATACTATGATACTATCAAGATTGAGATAACTATCAACTTCTTTTTTAGCTTTTCAAAAGCATCTAAACAATCATTCTTTGCTCTTCAAACTCATGTAGAATCTCACATGTCCAAGGAAGCATTGTATAACCTTTATAGTCATGGGACAAGGTAGCATTTTGATTAATGTCACATTTTCTTTGTTTACCTACAGTCTACTTGAAGACATTGAATATCCCAAAATAATTCCTTCTTGCACCATGACTTTGCACTTCTCCAAATCGAGAACCTAAGTTTTTTCTTTATATTGTAGCAACACCACTTAAACGTTATGTAAACATATCTTAAAAGAATCTTTATATATAGAAAAATCATTCATAAAACATCCATAATTTATTTTTAAGATCAATAATAATGGCTATCATATGCCTCTAAAAGGTAGTTGGAGCATTGTAAAGACTAAATAATATCCATAATAGTTTTCTTATGATCTTCTAAAGTGATAGATATCTAGTTATACTCTAAATATCCATCCAAAAAAAAATAATAAAATGAGTTCCTAGAAATTCTTCCTAGAATTTTATCTATGAATAGAAGTGGGTAGTGATATTTTCCTATTTCTTTGTTTAATTTATGATAATCCACACATGCATGCCATCTAGTGGTTGTGAGTGTAAAAATTTGTTCATTGCTCAAAGTTTTCACCACTATCAATCCTCCTATCTTGGAAACTATATAGATTGTACTAATCCATTAACTATCTGATATAGTATAGATAATCCTAGCTTTCAGCCATTCCACAATCTCTGCCTTCACTACTTCTTTCACCATTAGGTTCAGTCTCATCTAATGTTCCACTATCTCTCTTGCACAATCTTCCATAAAGATTTAAAGCATATATATTGATGGGTTGATTTCCTTGATATTTTGAGTGATCATGCTATTGTCTCTGTGTAGAATTTTTTTACTACTATATTCTCTATTTCTTCAGTCAAAGATGCTGAAAGGATAATTGGCTTTATCCCCCTACTCCTAGAAAAATGTATTGCAAATTACTTTGTATTTCTTTTAACTAACCCTTCTAGAGTCTTCTACAATTTTAGAAGTGTGTTTTTGGATGTCATGAATTTTTTGATTATCATGACATTTTTATTTATTATCTTCACTTCAACCATAGTCATGAATTTGAAATATGTCACAAAATCATCTTGAGTTCTTTTCTTTAATTATGTCAAGTTATCGACATATGTTGTGATTTCTTATTTCTTCATATCTTCTTCTATCAATATCATTACTCCTTTAGCTTATGGTATGACTTCTTTATTATTGATCTAGTTATTGTAGTAATGAATTTTTTAGATGTTGTGACTTCTTTCGGTACTTCAATGTCAGCCTTTTTTATTTCCAATTTATCTTCCTTCTCGGCCTCTATTTAATTTGTGTCTCTATCAAAATTTTCACAGTTTCATCTATTTTCCTAAGCACTTTACAAATTACTGGTGAGTCCTTTTCTAGTCTTGTTATGTCCATATATTCTAGAGTCTCCATATCTATTTCTCCTTTCTAGTTGCATAGGAATATCGCCACTTTGACAATGTGAGTCCCAACATCTTTAACACATACTCAACGTGATTTTACTTTTTTAAATGTCAATCAATGATTTTCTAGTTGCCAATAAAGGCTATTAATTTCATTTGGTATCCCATTGAGTTGATCCTAAAATTCTTCAAATATTATCTCATATTATTCTATTTAATTTCATGACCTCCATATGATAAACTTTAATGATTTTTCATATTTGAATGATAATATGTAGGGTTATTATTATTGAGTTAGAACACATACCATCTATTCTATAGAATATTGATTTTCTCCTCTTGAAACATGAGGGTAAAATTAATCATATCTTGCTATGGCAAAACATTCATTTCTTTCACACTAGGCCTTTTGTTATTTTGAGCTTTAAATTTGCTGAAAAATATGTTAAGTTTAGTATATATCATCAATATTCTATCCAACTCCAATACTCCAATCTTCTTCCTTCCAAATGATCTTTCATTCAAAGTTTGATAGTTTTTCTTGGTTAGCTCTTAAAATATGAATTGGTCCTTCTCGGGTGACTTTTTTAATCATAGAACTATCTGAGAATGCATCAAAAATGTACCTCATCATATAGTTCAATTTATTTTAGAAGGCTTGAGCTTGGAACCATCCTTCAAATCCTTGTCATGGGCACCTTTTCAGTAGATATTTGAATGTCCCAAACATCATATAATATCTCTTACTCTTCTTGTCTGAATTGGCTTACATGTCCCCTCGAATAAGATGTAATTTGAATGAGGTGGGAAGAACCTAGCTAGAAAAAGTAATTTGACAAAATTGGTTTGCACAAGTTCTTCTCAACTATCAATTAATCCTCTAGATATCTACTAGATTCAGCTCATGGCCTTGTATCTTAAAGAAAATAGAAAAAGTATCAACTTTAACATATTTGAGCTAATTCCATTCATCTTCATGGTGTGACACATCTCTAAGAATATCACGACATGACTATTCAAATTTTCTAAAAATTATCCATGATTTTAATAGCATTGTACCTTGGTTGTGTGATTAGGCTTCAACTGAAAATGATTCACATATATTACGTGCATCTTAATCTCAAAGTAGATGTCCATCAATGTTAACCTTCAATAGTCTCCTTAGATACAATGAGTATTGAGTTGTTGGATAGCTTGTTTTGCACTCCTTTGATTATTTCTATTATTGAAATTATCCTTCATGTTTTCTCTATTAGCTCTTAGTCATAATATATTTTTTATAGTTCTCTCAATTTTTGAGTCTAGAGGTATCTACTTAGTTTCATATCTTCAATTCATAAAATATAGTGGCTACCTAACATAAAGAAAGAAAAGAAAATAAAACACTAAATTGAAACAACACTAAGAAAAAATCATTATCCAACCAACTATAAATAAAACTATCATTTTTCAAAGATATTTATGCCAACTCAATTTGACCAATCAAACTAAAGTAATCTCTAATATCGACACTATAAATTTTTTGTGAGTTTGTTATAGTGATTTTAATTAGTTTATCCAATATGGTTTGTCACTATCTTAAATAATAGAATATCTCAGAAAAAAGTATCAAGGATCCTACACCTATCAAGAATGGATAAAAAACTAAAATATTAGTATCAAAATGAGAGCAGAAAACTATTCCTGACAATGAGTGCTAGCTAAAATAGATCCTTAGCCACTTCCATAGAGAAACCAAATTGTATTAGTTATTAATTTGAGTTGGATTATCTAACGTGATAGGGAACTTTTCTGGGAGATGTTATGGATGCATCTATCTCATATATATCTTTAGGTGGAGATCATTAAGTCTCCTATCATTTATCTCATATTCTTGGGAAGACACATCTCTCATACCCAATGGGATTCTCACATTAAACTCTATTTCTATCATATATCTCTAAAAAATATCTTACAACTTTTCTCAAAATCAATTATACACATGGTATTAAGTGTAAGAGCAAGAGCACTTGCCACTCTATTAGGAGTAACAACTAGAAAAAAAATGACCTTATCACTACAATACATGATAGTGTGTTTTCTTAGATTGAGTTCTTAAAAAATAACTCATCCTTAAAGAATATCATATCTATACTTGTAATGATTTTCTTGGTCTCTAATAAGTAGCACATATATAATTTTTTAGTATTAGAGTATATAGGTAAGATGTTCTTAATGACACAAGCAATCTTATTTGTTCTACTAGAGAAGAGATTATGCATAAAATATGTAAACCCAAAAATCTTAGGTAGAATGTAAAAAGTCACTATCTTGGATATGAAAGCTAATAGAGATATGACCCAAAAAAATAAAAGATAATTTTTGATTGATTAATAGATTAACTAATACATATTGTTTCTCACCAAAAATATCTATGAATATTTATATCTGGTAGAAGTATTTTAGTCATCTTAATTATATGTTAGTTCTTCCTTTTAGGTATCCTATTATACATAGAAGTACTAACATATGATATATGGTGAATCTTTTGTTGTTGGCTAAAAAAATAATAAATTTGATACAAAAACTTTTATAAAATATTATTACTTCTCAATATTTCATTGCAACAAGCAAATTGTATTTATTTCACAAAATTTTATAAAAATATAAAAAATGAAGTATTTTTTAAATATGAAAAATTATATTTATATAATAGAATTATCAATAAAAGTAATAAAACATCTCAGATCATCATATGTAGTTATCCTAAAAAATTCTCAGACATATGAATTAATTAGATGAATTGAGTCTCTACTAACATCTTTCTAGTATGCTTAGATTATGACTTTGTTAGACTATCTAATTACTAGGTAATATCCCAAAGCTTATTAATGAAAATATCTCATCAATATAGATCTACAAATGCATAACTCATATAAGTAGTATAGTTAATTTTAGTCAATATATTGATCCCATATGAATTATATTAATAGTTTGTTATTTAATAGTGAGACAACTCATTTTAAATAAAAAAGATATTCATATTATTAGACAATTTTAGATCTATAGTTTATTTATTTAATCTATGTAATTTTGTTTAAGTTGCTCGACTTATATTATGGTAGACACAGTATAAAAATTTGGGTGTTATGCAATGACTCCCTGTCATAATAATATACAAGGTGATTGTCACCATTGAGACCATTCTAATGGTAGTCATTTCATATTTTTTATCTTGGTACATCACCACTAAAATAATAATTCATCTATGCTTGAGTTTTATTCAATAATATTATATATTTTAGGCAACTTTATCAATTACTCTCGATGATTGCTTCATATGCACACTCTTATTCTTCATCCTCCAATGTCATATAGACTATATATTAACATGGTTTGAAAGTATTTATACTTTCAATTTCATACGTATCATACTCATACAAATAATATATGCTTCCCAAAAATTTCACCAGTGAGAACCACACAGGTAAAAGAAACTTTCAAGGATTATCACCACCTTATGAGTCACCAAACACTTGAATATGTCCTGATGATTACCTTTCACTATCCTTCTAGATGATGATGATGTAACTCCTACACTAAGTGTGATCCCATTTTGAGAACACCCACAAATTATCCATCCCAATCAAGAACTAGTTCTTTTAAGATATGTATATAAATTGGAATATAAAAGTATTTGTGCTTTCAACCTCATAAGCACCATACTTGTGATGACTTAATATACCCAAATTTTAAGTTTTAATGTATTGGTTTATTTTTTGCCTTATAGTCATAAGAACTATCACTATATTCTTATCATATATACAAGTGATCCTAATAGTTTACCTATCATCATCTATCGCAATAATCTTGTACAAACTTACCAATAGTCAAAATCCTATTTCAAGATCTATTTAATCACCATTCATCAATATTAATAATACAAAATAAACCAAACACATTCATTCATAAATAATCAATGTCACATTACACATATTCAAATTACCTAAACACTAGATCTATGTTATTTTGATAAAAATTCTTAAATCCACCCTAGAGATGGGGGGTTCGAAAGTTGTGTCCACCTCTAGGGATTGTATTAAGTCACACATCACTTAGTTGCTTAGGAAATCCATAAGGAGTATGAAATTATCCCCTAGGGCTTGGTAGTTGTCATGGTTTTTCTTGTGTCATGGAGGGAAAAGAAAAAAAATGATAGATTGAATTGAATTTTTTACTTTTTGCTTATATACTCCAGTAATTATACATTAATCCAAGTAGGTAGTTGAGACTTTCAGAAGAAAGTCACTTCTTTGGCTTTCACCTATTAATTTTGAGGTCATGATTCTAAAGGTGGCCATGAATTTGGACTGCTTCTCAATTTTTCTATAACATAAAGTCTAGGCATTGATAATGACCATAACTTGGGCCTAATACCTCTTTAATGTGAATTCATGGTGCTATGAAGCAGCCTTAGCTTCAGGCATTTATCTTCATGTCTTTAATAAAGGATCATGGAGCTGAGGAATAGACATGGAATTGCAGCCTTGTTATGTGCCACAACATCATATTCTTTATACTTTTTTCTCTTCAACTAGAGCCACTATTTTTTAGATAATTTTTGGCTGAGCCATGACTTCTGGAAAAGTCATGGTACTATTATCCCCATAAGTTTCAAAATATTTTTATTCTAAATATATATGTAGTTCTGGAGCCATGACTTTTGGGAAAGTCATGGTGTCATCACCTAAAAAGTTATAGAATCTTCTTATTCAGGATGCCTTGGTAGCACTTTCCTACTTCTAAGTAATATTGAGGAGTAATTCTTTGTTTTTTGCATTCATATCACTTTGTAGTTTATTTACTCATCTTTCCTTCATTGATAATGCCAATTATTAAAGTTGATGCTCAAAATTCTTCATCACCAAACTTTTTTGATCGATCCTCACTTCAAGTGCTCACATTTGATTGTCTTGGGCATCTTTCTTCTTTTTCAACTCTACTAAGATAGCTTTCATCCCTTATTTCAAACATAACTTTCTTTCATGACCGAGTCTCCTTGATTAGTGCAGTTCATCATATTGTTCTCAATATTTCTAGAAGATTGTCCAATATTTTATAGCCTAGTCCCATATATCCTATACAAAAAATTCTTATGACTTCTTTCATCCAGATGATAATATATTGGAATATTATTATTAGGTAAAAACTAGTAATATTTGCTATGTATTTGGTTTGCTCATTCTTTTTGGTAAAAGGGATCCCAGTCTATCAATTTATGTGGAACTAAGACAATGATCTCCTTCTATATTTTTCTATTTTCATCTCATGTATCAAGCTTCCTTAAAAGACCTTTTATTTTTATTTCAAAGGTGGTAAACTAATGTGACTACAATATTTTAGTCCACCTTATTCCAAAAGAGCAATCCTTTGGAGTTTGGTAGTTATTTTTTACTAGCTCCTCAAACAAATAATATGTCTACTTTGACAATTTATACATTATTGATCCTCTAGCAGCCTCATCATCCTTACACCTAGTCATATAGTTTATCCCATTATAGAAGTTTGGGCTTGTAACTATAACTAAAATGGCTGAAAGTATCGTATATATTCTCATGTTCATTTTCCTAGTATTGGATTAAATCACTTAGTAATTAAGATATAATTTATGGTGTAAAGAATATAGTGAGAAAGACACTCACTAATTCGTCTCAACTCTTAATGGAGTCATGCAGTAAATATTATAAACAAACTTTATGCCTTACTATTGTAATAAAAACATGAATAAGTGTGTAACTTTACTATGTCAAGGTTTACTCCACTAAATTTTTCAATGTCACAAGCTCGAAAAACATTATGACATGTCTATTAGAGTCTTGAAGCTCTTCGGCTATATTGATGCTACTGGACCATAGCTATAAGATTTGGCTTCAATTAAAAGTAGTTGGATTTCATTGTTTGTAAATGAATACCCAAATAATTATTCATTATCATGGGCCTATAATAATCTTCAAAATTTTGATAGTGAATGAGATATTGGATAGCTTGCTCATTACTACTATGAGACTTTCTATTATTATCAATGCTCTCCATAGCCTCTTTATCAATTCTTTGTCTAGTAATAATTCTTCTAGTTCTTTTGATTTCTTGGTTCAAAGTTGTTAGCTTAGTCCTAGAGCTTCAGCTCAAACAAGGGTACTAAATATGAAAAAAAGTGCAAAGAATACAAGCAAAACCAAACTACAACTATTTACTTTCAAACATGTTTACAAGATTTAATGATAATTATATTCAATATAATTTATCAATCTTATTACTATCTAAAGTATATAAAAGTTAATATCCTTTTACAAGGATAATTATGTTAACTTATATTAATTAACCAAACTAAATAATCCTTAGAAATGATAGAATTATTATGACTTTGTTTTCCTGCCTAATTATATCAGTTAGGTAATATATCAAAAGCTTAATAATAACAATATCTCATCAAAAGAGATCTACAAGTACATGGATCATACAAGTTGTAAAGTAGATTTTAATCTAGATATTAATATCACATAAATTATGTTACCAGTTTGGTTATTCAATAGTGAGATAACTCGTTTTTTTTAAAATAGATATTTGGATTATTAGTCAATCTTAAGTCTATTGTTTATTCATTTAATCTATGTTATGATATTTTAGTTACTTGACTTATATTATATTGGACATAAAACAAAGATTGGGATGTTGTATAATGACTCATGTTTCTAATGGTATACAAGATTTTTATCACCATTAAACCTATCTCAATGGTAGTTCCCTCATAGTTATCCCCTCGATACATTACCACTTAGATAATAATTCATCTATGCTTGAAAATCATTCAAAATCATATATGTTTTAGACAACTTTATAAACTACCCTTGATGATTACTATATATGCACACACTTATTATCCAACCTTCATTATCATAAAGACTAAAGATCGATATAGTTTTTAAGTATTTATACTTTTGGCTTTGTAAGTTCTATACTCACACAATTACATATGCTTCTCTCAAATTTCATTATTAAGAACCATATGAGTAAAAGCAACTTTCAAGGGTTGTCACTATCTTCTGAATCACCACAAACTCCTACATGTCCCGAGGATTGTCTATTATTATTTTCTTTAGTGATGATACGACTCATATACTAAAGGTAAATCTCTTAGGTGTATGTTCTATATAATATCCATCCTAATCAAGTAATAGTTCTTTTAAGATGTGTATAATGAAATGGTGTATAAAATCATTCTTACTTTTGGCTTAATAAGCAACATACTCATAATGTTTAGCATATCAAAATTTAAAGTTTCAATGTATAGGTTTATCTCACACATCACAATCAGAAGGGCTATAAAAACTATTGTTAAATTTTTATTTAATCAATATTCATCAACATGCATAAAACAGAATAAATAATACACATTCATTCATAAAAACTAATGTCATATCACAAACATTCAAATTGCACAAACTCGAGTCCTATGTTATTTTGAAAAAAAATTCTAAATCCACCCTAGAGATGGGGGGTTTGAGAGTCATGCATCATAGCTCTAGAGATTGCATTAAGTCTCACATCCCTTACTTGCTTGTAGAACTCATAGGGAGTGAAAAGTCACCTCTAGGATTTGGTAGTTTTTGTGGTTCTGCTCGTATCATGGAGGGAGAGGTAGAAGAATGAGCACACCCTTTGAATTTTTTAATCTTCCACTTATATGCTCGAGTGATTCTATATTATTATAAGTAGGAAGTCATAACTTTCATAAGAAAGTTTCTAGTTTGACCTTAATATCATAAGCCTGAGGTCCTAACTTTAAAAGGCAGTTATAACTTTGGACTCCATTCTAGTATGTCTATAATACAAAGTCATGGAACCAGCAATAATCATGAATTTGGCCAATGTCTCTATAACACAAAATTATGGTGCTATGAAGTGGCCAGCTTCAGGCATTTATCTTGTCTTTAATAAAGGACCACAACACAAGGGAATGGCTGCATAGTGGGGAATGTCTTCTCACTTTGATATAAAGCCATTGTTGTGATAAAAAAATGGCATTGACATTGATCCTTATTATGATTATATTATCGCAATGCTAGGAAATAGTCATGATACTGAGAAAGTATTTTTGTATCATATGTGAATGGCACTGGGAAATGGTCGTGGCATAAAATTTACTCTTATATTTCTTCAAGTGTTCCTGATGTTGTGGGTGGATGGGACACTAGCCTTATTTTCTCTCATCTATCATGTTGTCATGGATTTATAGGAATGCCATGGAATAGGCAATTAGTTTGAGCATAAAAGTCATGGGTTTTCCTTTCTTCGAAGATAAAAATCATGGCCTTGGAAAATAGTCATGCTCGAGTAATTTTCTATATAATATTTAGTGTCCCAAAAGTCACAGCTCTAAATAATATTCATACCTTTGTCCCAAGTAATAATGTTTATTTAACTTTTAATAGCTCAAAAGTCATAGTTTTATAAAAACATCATAACTTTAACTTGAAACTACTAAGGTATATTGAAGATAAAGTCACAGCACTTGGACTTTACCATAACATCGAGCATTGATGGGGTACTTTGTTGTTGTGATATAGAATTAATATTACAACCAATTATAATTCACGAGATAGATATGCATATGACTCCATGTTAGCATCACAACCACAAAGAACATGTTGCATAGTAGAAGGATTGTGTTAACAAGTTAGTATATATGTGGTGTTTAAGGATTTCCCTAACCAGTGAGATAGAGTTTTAGCCAAAAATGGATGCTAAAACTTCGTGTAAGACTTAATATTCTATCCTTTCTACTAAATACCTTTAAAACTTATTGATTTCATGATTATTCATTAAAACTCTCCAAAACTCCAAAGATATGAAATTAATCCATATTTTCTCCCATTTCATACCTATACAATAATATAAAGTACTAAAAATACATAAGAATATGGTAGTTCGAACACTAAATAGCTAGATATAAAGTTATAGTACGTTTTCCTAACTAGCATGTCTCATAGTTAATAGAAATCACCATCTTGATGATATGTATAAGAATCTTTAGTTTATTTGATGAATGATACCTACGCTAATAATGTATAATTAGTGGTAGCAAAGTACTTAGATGGGCTCCAATGGGTGGAACAATCCTGCTCAATCCCCAAGAAAAACATCTACATGCTCTATTAATCTAGTATAAACATATTAAAAGAAGAAAAAATAATATTACAGCTCAATTGCAAAGTAAAGTAATTGAGTGAAGATAAATTATGATAAACTTAGGTATTAAGAGAATGTGTATCAAAAGTAATGACTCCATTTTGATATTGTCATGCCTTTTGTTCTATATAATAACATCATTGGCAATAATGATATAAAATACTCTAGCTTCTTCAAAATAAGTTTAGTGTATGCAATTGCATTTTGTATGGGTATTGACCCATGAATCTATGACCTAAGAGTCAAAAGTGTCTTAGTAAGAGTTATGACACTTTTGGATTGTATTTTTTCTTCAAAATGAGAAGAACAAATAGTAAAAGTACAAGTGTCTTAGCAAGGGCTCGAAATGATTTAGGAAAAAAGACTATAATACCTTTGAGTAACTATAACAAGACCAGCTGGTATACACATAGACGATCTTGCCTAAGTAGATATGAGAGTATGTTGTATGGGTGTATGTACCCCTAATTGTTTTTCATATGTTGAGATTCAATTATCAACACTTCTCATGAGTGTGTCTCGGTCTCACACAAAAGAAATAAGTTACTTTTTGCTTAAAAATACAAAAAAAAAAAGTAACTTCTACCTTTCTACATCTAAAAGCACCCATACAGGCTCTTTGAGTAATACAATCATACACTTTGAATGTCCTAGTCGAATAAATTGTCATAACCAAGTTTTGAATATTCTTGCACATGTGATAAGAATCAAATATATTAGTCATACTCAGATCAATTGGTTATGATAAATAACTGCTATATATGTTTAGATCACCAATTAATCATCAAATTTGACCTCAAATGACTCTTCCCATGATCAATAGAATGATAGTCTGATCGATAAAAAAAGGATGAATGCTCTAATCATATGGGCACAAGTTCAGTCCCTAGTGATGCATGATACATTTTTCTATGGTACTTTCTAGATTACCTATAATGTGGTTGGGATATGAGTCCTAATTGCTATGATCTCAAGACCCTAAGACCCATATATGGGCCAATAAAAAGTTGGTATCAAATGGATCATATCATGCCGGCATGACATATTTTTGTTAGGCATATCCAGTCATCATGTCGTGCTAGACATGGCATGGTATAATTCCCATGACGTGTCAGGCACGTACGAGATTCATTAGGCCTGCCCAACATGGCACTGTGGCATGACCGAGTGCATGGCCATGCCGTACCATGCCGAACCAATCTTGTTGAACCTGTTGCATGAAAATGCAATGAGTGGCCGGCTTATGAGGTTGGTCAATTACAATCAACCATGTAAGCAACAATCGGCATGTAAGCAACATTCGACTTATGTGACAATTTTTTTAAAAAAATATTAGACCACACTATCAGTTGGTCACCCAGACTGTTGGACTGTGCCAACCAGCCAGATATACGGGTCATGCCTAGCTTAGCATGAGGTACAACTCATGCCAACCTAACAAGGCATGAACTATGCCATGCATGGCATAGAAAATATTTATTTAGCTAGGAAATTTTAGCTAGGGATTAATTCCTAGCTAAATTGCAAGGGAATAGTAAGGGATTTATGATTTTTCATTGAAATAAAAATTTGCAACGGATTAGTGAGGGATTAGCGACAAAATATTTTTTGTAAATTTCGCTCAAGAAAAGTGGGAAATTTAGCAATGGATTAGCGACAAAATATTTTCGTAAATTCCTCTCAAGAAAAATGGGAAATTTAGCAACGGATTAGCGACGAAATTTTCCTAGCTAATAAAATCCTGAATATAGCGATGGATTTAGCGATAAAATTTTCCTAACTAATAAAAACCTGAATATAGTGATGGATTTAATGATAGAATTTTTCTAACTAATAAAATCCTGAATAAAGCGATGGGTTTAGCGACGGAATTTTCCTAGCTAATAAAATCTAAAAATTAGCGACGGATTTAGCGATAGAATTTCCCTAGCTAATTACATCCGGAACATAGCGATAGATTTCAGTGATGGAATTCCCTAGCTAATTACATCTGGAACATAGCGATGAATTTTAGCGATGGAATTTCTCTAGCTAATTACATCCCAAAATATATCGACTGAATTTCTCTAACTAATTACATACTAAATATAGCGATGGATTTTAGTGACAGAACTTCCCTAGCCAATTACATTCTAAATATAGAGATGGATTTTAGCGATAGAAATTCTCTAGATAATTAAATCCTGAATATAGTGATGGATTTAGCGATAGAACTTCTCTTGATAATTAAATCCAGAATATAGCGATGGATTTAGTGATACAACTTTCTATAGCTAATTAAATCCCGAACATAGGGACGGATTTAGCGACGAAATTTCTCTAGCCAATATTTAATTATTTAATTTTTTAATTTATTATTAGTTTTAAATTTTATTTAATTTTGTTTATTAAATATATGTTAATGGTCTATAGATGAGTGATCCTTGAAAGATACATTCTCCTCGTAAAATTATAAAAAAGGATATTATAAATAAATAATTTAAAAAATATAAAAATACAAAAAAAAATTATATGAATAAGGACTAAAATAACTATTTTTATTATGTATTAATTAAAAAAAAAGTATACAAAAAATTGTTTTAAAATTGTTAATTAAGAAATTTTAAAATTTGTATTAAATTAACATTAAATAATTAATTTAATAAGTATAATAATTTTGTTTCGATATTTTTAAAATTAAATTAACATACAATAAACTTTATACTAATATAAATATAAAATAATTCATTATATGATAAAATAGAAAATATTTTCAAAAATATTTTTAATTGACGGATAAAATAGTAAATATTAATATTATTATAAGTAAAAAAATTTATGATTATAGGAAACTTTAAAAAAAATAATTAATACAAAATTTGAAAATATTGAAATATAATAAAAATATAAATTTTTTCAATAAAGTTAAAAGAAAATAAATTAATATTTAAAAATAAATATATAGATGTTCGCTCCTACTAAAATTATATGGAGAATAAATAGGAAAAAGGATTCTCTCTAAATAAAATAGTTAAACCATTTTTATCTTAATTCTCAAAATATCTAGAACTACTATAAATTCAAAGATGATTCTCTTTTCTGAAAATCTCTAATCTCAAATGATACCTTAATAGACAAATATGGAAGCATTAAACAATCTTAAGAAAATCTAAGCAAATGGAGAAAAAAATAGAAGCATTAATCAATCTCAAGAAAATCTAAGCAAATGGAGAAAAAAATAGAAGAATTATTTATGATACCTATAAATTTCTCATTGGGGATAAAAGGGAAGAAAACACAACTTGGACGAGATTAATCTAGACTCCAAAATGTATCCCCGAACATGTCATATGCCTATGGTTTGCAAAATGCGAAAAGCTAAGAATAAATGAGTAGTTATTTTCAACTTCAACAAATTCGAATTGTGAATTCTGTTCTAAAATAGAATTATTTTAGCATCTATTTTTTCAATGCCCATTTATAAAGGAAAATTGAGACAACTTAAAGAACTGGACATGAATGAAAAAGGACATGCACTTTATTTCAACAGCCTTCAAAATTATGCATAAAAATGATCTAGCCAACACGCCAAAGAACCTAATCCAAAAAATTCTACTGGCAACAATCATATATCATATATGGAGAGAAAGGAACTGAAGATTGCAGGAATACAAATCACAAGATGCAGAGTTTATTATTAGGAAAATTAAAACATAAATTTATATTTTATTTCATATTAAATTTAATAAACTGAAGCTTCTTTATGTTGTACATATTTTTTTTGATATTGTGTTTTGTTACTTATAAAAAAAATCCAAATTCCACAAATTCAATTTGGGCTCTAATAACAAATTTATTTAACATTTCTTAGGCTGCTTTATTAATGTATTGGCTCATTTTTTTTCTTTCTTTGAATTCTCTTATGCTGATTCCTCCAACAATCAAGGTATTATATCAACATATATCTTTATTTAATTTACATAGAGATTAATGTTTCTCTCAACCTTATCTTTAGGTAAGCTTGAGAAAATATATTGTTACTAATTCAAAGATGAGATACAAACTCAAAAGTTTTGGCAAATAAATTACATTCTTGAAGCTCATCTCTATCATATAAGCTAATTTGTGCACTCAAAATATATATTTTTAATGATTTAAATATTTCTATCCCAAACCATCTTCATGTGTACTAGCTACTTAAGGTCTGTTATATATATATATATATGTGTGTGTGTGTGTGTGTGTGTGTGTGTGTGTGTGTGTGTGTGTGTGTGTGTGTGTGTGTCTCTGTGTGTGTGCGTGTGTGTGATCAATAAAATATTTGAGTTTTTCTTGGCTAAATTATAATAGAGTTAAGAATTCACTTTTAAATTCATTCTTAGGTAAGTATAGATAAAATATGATTTCGATCCAAGAATAAAAATCATACTTGTGGATCTACAACATAAAATGAAATCCTCAACATGCCATTACCTTCTCTACTACTAACTAGTGGAGGTGTTATTAGTTGACAATCAATATCAATATTATTTACCTAGATTAATGCACAATAAAAATCATCTAACCCTGAAGAGTGTAGATAGAACCCATATTACTAAAAGAAAGACTTATATCGATCATGATCATTTCTTAAAACACAGAAAATATCGAAATTTGCATTTTTTGCAACTTCAAACAAATTGACAATATTGAAAATGGCTTCTAAAGCACATGTTATAGAAAGACATAATATGTGATTAATCAAATATAGAAAATGTTTACATAAAAAAAGTGTTAAATATAAAATTTTTATTCCATAGAAGTCACGATATATATGATATTTTCTGGCTCCTGGTATTGACTGTCCATAGCATAATTCTACTTCTAAAGCAAATCATTTGATTTTTCTTCTTCCTTCGGAATATAAACTTAAAGGGCTTAGAAAAAAAGGATAAAAAGTAAGCAATCATTCTAGAGAAATCAAAGAAGAAATACCCATCTCTTTGGAATCCTTCCAATAAGTAAAACTAATTCCAATTCAAGAAAATGAAAATAACCGCTAATTGGGTATTTCGCTACATGGAGGTTAGTTTCCATATTTTTCTTTGGTTAGTTTTCATGATCCTTTTTCAATGGGGAATTTCACTACATGGAGTAGGCGAGTCTTCAATACGTAATGTTTGTTGGAACATATCAATTCAATTAAAGGTAATATCATTATCATAATCGGGTTTTACTCAGTCAACTTATCGCTTTTATATGTCTGAGAGATTGTCATACTATTCAAGGGGAAGACTAGGTAACCATTTAAGCTTCTACTGGATAGATATAATCATTCAAAGCTATATGCTTGTTTGAATCTAACTTCATTCCATTAATCATGCATCTATTTATAATCGCATGTACGTAATTCTAAATATGTAATGACATTGACATGTTCTATATGTTGGTAAGATTTTAGGCATCATGGCGCACCGGTAGATTAATCTGGTGGACAATGCACCTACCGTTAGAAGAAATCCTTTGACTCTTTCAATTAAGCTGAACATGAATGTTAAACCCAGGGATCCAGACAGACTACATATAAAGAAATGCGACATAGACATGAATATCAATCTTAGAAAAGTGTACTTTTTAACCACGCACTTTCTTCCTTATGGGCCATGTCAGAGAACTTGTGGAGAACTTTGGAATGAACTTCTTGAACATCAGCCATTACCTAGAAGATATCATGCTTGGTATTCTAGGAATGGAAAACATAATGGGGATGAAAATGATGATGGCATATCATTCCCATTGAGCTACACCAAGTTTGCGGAGAGGTATGACATGTTCTTATTTTTGATGATTGTATCTAATGTGCACATGTCTGCATCACTGGCATTTTAGAGTAATATTTGGCTATTTGTAAATTCTGACAGCATCTATGTTACAAGGAAAGAAATGCTTTTGCTGTTTGAGTGACCCCATACAATGCACCTTCACAAGGTACACCTTTGGCATGCTTTCTTGCAACCTCAGGCAAGGTGTGTCTCAATGAGACACGTGCCTCACCATGGCTAAAATAGTGTTCAATAGTCTAGAAACTTTTGGACCTTTTTTGTTATTTTTTGAAAAGTTTTCTCAAAGAATATTTCAGAAATTTTTAAAATATATTTTTATAAAGATATTTTTTCTATTTTATATTTATATCATCATTAGAATTGTTCAAAACAAAATGTACATCCAAATAAAATACACTAACTTAATTAATAGAAATCACTATCATTTCCAATAATAAACTTAGCCCATTGATAGAAATAAAAAGGATTGGGGCATTGGGGCACCCTACTTATTTGGTGCTTCCACCCATAAACTAGAATAATAATAAAATAAAAATAAAAGACAAACCACAATCTATTACTTAAATTGGTATATAAATATCTAGATTACTAATATTGAAAAATAGAAAAGTATGTTGAGGTCTTTTTGAGTTATTTATGAAAATATTTATTGATTAATCTATTATAAAAACATAAGCCATATCAATTATTCTATTTCGAATATTTTTGCCGATAAAAAAATTAATTTTCATTATATATTTTATCTGCTTATGAAATATTAGATTGAAGGTTATAGGTCTTTCTGTATGACTATCATGATAGAGAGTAGTAACAGAATTGAGTAAATATCCGATCTTCTCAAAAAGATGTCTATTTTAAAGTATTTCACAAGTATCTATTATGATAGTTTTGAACTTATTTTATGTATTTGAACTCAAAATAATTGTCTCTCTTATTTTTTTAGTTGACAAGATTACATATAAAAAAAATATAAAAATTTATAATAGATCATTTTTTATATTTAGGTTTAACTCGAATCTTAATATTTGGTTAGCAATAAGTATTAGTGTTCACAAAATAAAATATGTTAAGAAGAATTAAAGAAACAATCAAATATCTTAACTATATAAATTATATCTAATTAGATGATAGTTAGATGATTAATTTTTTATATGCTTCATTTATATATAAGAGTCCAATAAAAAGGCTTATATCAAATAAAAATTAATATATGACTTAATAGGGATATCTATTCGAGCACAACTTAGAAGATCAATATTTATAAGAATATTAATTGCATACTTTCAATGTGACATTATAATATTTCTCTTAGAATATGTTATTTTTGTATAAGAAAATATTTGAGTTTTTAAAAATCTTTTATTTGAAATCACAATTGAATGTATTTCTTAAGTTGAATAATTTCTAACTCATTTTTTTTCATAATAAGAATGTTGTTCATATAAATATTTAATATGATAAACTTTTCATTCAAATTTTTCAATAAAAAAGATAATTATCTGTGAAAACTTAGCAAATCAAGCCCTTAGTGATTATTGTTGGCCATACATGAAAATAAGTGAGTTTCTAAAGATATTTTATTTAAAATCATAATTTAATGTATTTCTTAAGTTGGAAGATTTCTAACTCATTTTCTTTCGTAACAATTAATATTATAAACTTCTCATTTAAACTTTACAATAACAAAAGATAATTACATATGAAGAATTAGCAAGCCAAACTCATAGTGATTGTTATAGACCATACATTACTTTTTGTAACATGTGAATTGATATTGACTATCTTGCATGAAACTTGAATGGTTGCATCCTCCTTAACTTTATTATGAAGTAAAATATTCTATGCCTAATTTATTTATCTTCTACATATAAGAAATTATTAGTGATATCTATTTTTATACCAATATCATATTGGTCATAGAGATAAAATATATTAATAATAAATATCAAACATCTTAGTAAATTCTCTTAATAAATCTCATCTTCAAGTAATTCACATTTTCATTCGAATTAGTCTTTACGATGAACATCACTTGTCATCAATAATAAATTTTTTTAAAGATCAAAGTACTATTTCTTCAATTATATTGAAGTGAAGGGTATTTTTCGCTTGCAACATGAGCATATGACATGATACCATAAAGAATGAGATATTACCTCAAAAAAATATGAGTAGTATAATATTCTTAAAAGAAATACTAAATGAGGTACAAGAAAAGAGAAGATGTAAGAACAAAAATACTTATGAAATAAGATGTTGATTGTTGAGTATAACTCATTTGTTTTTTTTAGAGATCTATCAAATTATCAAGATTAAAAAAGTTGGCTATAGAATTATTTGACTTCATGGGGGACTCTCCTCCACTCTAAATGGGTTTTAAATATTATATTTTTATAGTATAAACTTTAAATCTTGAGTTTCAAGTATCTTGGTTTCCAACTAATCATGAGCTGAAATTAGAGTAGACATAGGAGCTGCTAGATCGTCTGAACTAGAGGGGATTCTTTTTCCAAACAAAATTTTTATTTTTCTAAGTTAATCTATTTTATATTTATATATGTATATATGTTAACTCTATATGAGTAATATAATAACAAGAACATAGAAGTTTAGATAATCATTTATCACATTTAACATGATTTATTAATTTTAAAATTGTACTCATTAATGTCTCACATCATTTATTGCATTTAAATCAAAGTAAAAAATATCATCTTAAAGTAGTTATTTGATATAATTTTATAAAATTTTAAAATTTATCTGATATTCCTTCTAAAAAGCTAATACTTGTTATAAAACTATCATGTATATTTTTTAATAATATCAATATAAAAAATAAAGATTTCTTTCTTTTTAAATAATCACCAAATAAATTCTCGAAGAATTTTATCATGTAACTTATCTAAAATGATAAAGTCAACATACACATATTTTTGTCCTTCTCCATATTTTTCTATAGTCTATCTAATCAAGAAAATAGATTTAGTAATAGATTTATCAGGCACAAAACAAAATTAATTTAATGATAGTTGTTAGAAGTCAATTTTTTTTTATTATCTTATAAAATTTTATTATATGACTCATCAATTTTATTTATTTATAATTTGAATAATATTGATATATGTTTTTATAAATTCTCATCAGAAAATTATCTCTATAGTTTATTTATTTATTTTTTATTTTATGTTTATGATTAGAACACCTGTGTGAAATTATTTTTTTATATTTTATGAATTGTTTTTATGATATTAAAGTTGGGGCTTGCACACCTTAGAAAGAATTAGCATGCAACAATGTGTGCATAATATATGTGATAGTGTGTATGTGCAAAAACATGATCATGGTGTATGCATAGTGTTGGTGTCAACAAGGTGTTAGTGTGCATTGGTGCAATGTACAGTGTGCACAATGATGTGGTGCATAATAGTGTGTGATGATGTGTTGCAATATGTGTGATTGTGTAGTGTAACAGTGTGTGTGTGTATTGAGTGTGAATGTGTAACAATGTGTGCTATGTGGTGTGTAGTGTGGAGCAATAGGTCATATATATATTTTATCTACTATGATTAATTGAATAAGTAAAAATCTCAAATTGTCTCATTACTTGAAGACTATTTGAGTATGCATATAATTTTTTTAATCAATAGAAGCATGACTATTCGACAGATAATTTTCCTAGTAATGAGAGGAGATGAAGGGGGCTTATGTTTTGATTGAATTTCAATTATTGTTTCTCTCATATTAATCTTTTAAAACATAAGTATCATTGACTTTTATTTTTTGCACTACTTGTAAGATGTTATGGGAGCTTGCAATATTCTTTGAGGCATTCTCAATAGAGGTGAATTTGTTGCTATTGAAGGTAACTTTTGATTAAAAAAAAATTTAGACATACTTCGGGTAAGCTATTATGTTCTTCTGCACACCCATTGTAGAATTTGTATTATTTTTATATTCTTTTTTCACATGTAATTGATTCCCAAATTGACTCGGTGTCTATAAATATGAGATTGTTCTTTCTTCAAATCGTACAGTAATTTGTTATTCCGCAACATAATTTTTGATTTTTTACTATTTTTGGTTTAATATTCTCTCCATGCCATTGTTCAAAATTTGTAGTAAGAACAAGTATATTTGTGTATATATAAACAAAATGTGATAAGGGTACTAGTGTTTGTCTCGAATTTTTATGTAATACTATGTTTGACACACCAGATTGTTTTGCTGGCTACAAATATTGATGCATGTGAAACATCCTCAAAACCATCAATTTTTATACAAAATAAATTGATTTCAACATTCTTTTTTATATTGGTGTCTCAATATAAACTTTTTTTTATATTGGCTACTAATGTTTGACACACCAGATTGTTTGTCTTGGATTTGTTATATTGGTGTCTCAATGATCATATTAATGAGTTGGGTCAACTTTTTTTGATTTGAATTTGAGACATTACAGCATTTTTTTAGAAGAAACAAGTGCAACAAAGAAAATAGATGGATAATAGTTCATCAAAAAAATTTGGGGGGTGTTGTGGTCTGGTTAGTCAATCAATGGAGCTGGGACTATTCATATAAAAATTATTGAAGCATGCCAATTTTCAACAAAGGTGATTGAAATTGGCTTATTTTTTAATTAAAAATCTTTAGAAATTGGCGGACATATTTTTAGATTGGGACTCATTTTTAGTTAATATTTGTTCATGCTACCCAATCAGCTTCATTTGCAATGCTGATGATTTTTTTTCTGCCAATTTTATTAGGTATTTTATTCCAAGCAATTTTGGAGTCCATTTCTGGTACAAAATGCAGTTTGTTTGAATTTGATGACTGCAGAGATGAATCACAAGCCTTAATCCTAAAATTTATTGCATTAACTTTGATCCTTCTTGATGGTGTTGTTGGTATTGCCATTCCTCTAATTGGAAAAATGTGGCAATTTCTTCAAACATATAGGAATCTTTTTGTTACAGCAAAAGCTTTTTCTGCCGGTGTGATTCTTTCTACTAGCTTTGTTCACATGCTCTCTGGTGGGTCACAGGCATTATCTAATCCATGTTTGCCAAAGTATCCATGGTCTATGTTTCCTTTTTCTAGTTTTTTTGCTATGGCTGCATCTTTGTTGACACTTCTAGTGGATTCTATTGGGACTCAATATTATGAGAGAAAACATTGCAAGCATGAGGTGAACGTGTAGGTGGGATGTGTTGATGTGTCAAATCCTCAGTTATCAAATAATGTACAGGTTTTAGAGGTGAAGAACTTGAGCGAATCAAAAGGGAAGTTGTTTGGTGAAGAAGATGGAAGTGGGAATGGGATGCACATTGTTGGGGTTCATGCCCATTTGCTCATCATAGACCTAAATATCCACATGAGCAGGGTGCATATCATGGATATAAGGTGGATAATGGCATGGGGCATGGGTATGATCATGGATTTGGTGATGGTGACATGGAGAGTGGTGTTTGACATGTTGTTTCACAGGTGAGTAATTTCTTGCTAGTTGCTTGTCTCTGTTTCTTTTTATTTTCGAGTTTCCTTGAAAATGTTGAAAAAAATTAGTATTTCTATTTTATCTAATTTAGAAATAGCAACTTACTTTTATTGAAGAAAAGGTCAATCATAAAAATCATACATAAAAAAATATATTTGGGTAGATGCCACATTTGAATTACAATGCAATAATGTTGTGCTGAGCTTTATCTAGATATTAGGAATTGTGAATAGACTAGACATAGCTTGGCCAAGCCTATTCTTTTTCATCACATATGTGTATAATTCAAATTGAATGTACATACTTATTGTTGTGTTGTCATATGCATTGTGAGGAGGCCTTACTTAATGCACATGGCTTTCACTTCAACATGAGATTTAAGAGATGTTAATATCTTGATAGTCTTATCTCTAAAAATTAGAAAGATTATGTCTGATGAGTCTCAAACTTGATATTTATTGTTTTGGACAAAAATATTTATTATTGTGTCAAGATATGATCTTCATTATATTCATATAATAGATATTTTCATAATGATTAGTTATTTTTGTATTCTTTTTGCACAAATATGTTTAATTTTGAAATTTTTATGAGATTTAGTGAGGTGAAGTTTATGTTTTGTTGCATATTTAATAATTTTGGCCTTGCATGCTTTTGTATACAACCTATGATGAAAATTATTATTCTAGGCCAAGAATAAAATATCATGTATTAACTTTTATCTTATTTTATTATAGTTTTTTGTTAAACTTGAATTTTTTGTGTGTTTTAATGATGTTATATTTGAGATTTATTGCCTAGTGAGATGAGACCTAATACTCAAGGAAAAATTTGATGGTCAAAAAATAACCACTATGAAAAATGTTGAATATTAATAATTTTATCTCCTAATTTTCCAGCCGTCTTGTTTATACGAGTCCACTCAAAAAAGTTAAGTTTTATTCTTATCTTTAATTTTAATTTTAATTTTTAAAATTCCAGTGTTGTTCTTAAAGAGCCTACATCGCAAGATTTCCCTAAAATGCGATATATAATAAAGTAAGGTGCATTTTATATAAAAACATGAATAATCTTGGATTTTATTTTGGCAGCAACAGCGGCGAGATTGGAAGCAATGGCAGTGGTGGTGGTACCAGTAACATTGGTAGCAGTGGCAGCGGTGGCAGCAGTGGCAACGGCGACAGCAGCGGCAATGGCAATGGCGGTAGAGGTGGCAGTGGCATTAGCGGTAGCGACGATAGCGGCAGCGACGGCAACAGAGGCAACAATGGTAGCACCGGCAACACTGGTAGTAGTGGCAGCAGCGGCAGTGGTGGTGGCAGCAGTGACAGAATCATGGCAGCGACGACAAAGGTGGCAGTGGCAGTAGGCGGTAGTAGTAGCAACGGTGGTAGCGGTAGTGGCAGTGGGAGTAGTGGCAGCTACAGCGGCAGCGAGAGCAGCTGCAAGAGCAGCAGCAATAGCAGCAACAGCAGCATCAACAACAAATATGGTATATACATACATATACACTCAGTATATACGTACATATAATACTATAGTATTTTATGTACATATATATTGAGTATATTTGTACTCAGTATATATGTACACATAATACTACAGTTTTTATGTACATATATTGCAGTAATACATGTATGAGTGCAATGCTAGTATATTTTTACATATATACTTTAGTATTATATATTTATCAAAAATGATTGAATGGTTTAAATTTCTTATTGAAATGGTACCGCATTGTTCCCCATACAAAGTTTGTACAAGTGATGGAATTTTTCACTAGACATGATGTGTCGTGACTCGGACAACTTTGTCACAGCAAAAAAATGATAGGAGGAGCAGAGAGAGAGAAAGCGACATCGATGAATAAATAGATTATATCTTATGGACTGTCGGTAGATATATTGATGAATAAAATGTTATAAAATATTATTATTATTTGTTTGTTTTAATTATGTAAAATACTATATTAGAATAAGTTATTAAATGATTTTATTTTTTGTTAACTATAAATTATCATTTATAGTTTCTTATTTTATTCAATTTAATATAAAATTATTAAATTATTTAATTATAAAATTTTAAAAATAAATTAAATTCTAAAAATAGTTTTGAAATTAAAATAGCTAGGGAAAATTTCCTAGCTAATTTAGAAAATTCTCCCTAGCTAAATTTGCTAGCGAAAATTTCCTTACTAAATTAACTAGGGAAAATTCCATAGCTAATTTAGCTAGGGAAAAATCCCTTGCTAAATTAGCTAGTGATATCTTTATTTTAGCGAGGGATTCTTTTCCGTCGCTAAATTTATTTAGCTATGGAATATATCTGTCGCTAATATTTAGCGACGAGTACTTTAGCTTGGGAAATCTTTCATCGTTATTTCCGTTTAGCAACGAAAAATCTCATTTAACTTTCTAATTTAGCTAGAAAAATTATTTTTTTTAGCTAGGGATTTTTTCGTCGCTAAATTTTTAGCTAGGGACACTTTCCATCGGTAAATTTTAGTGAGAAACACTTTAGATAGTGAATCGATCCATCATTAATCCGTCGCTATATTCTGTTTAGAGACAGAAAATGCCCATTTAGCTAGGAAATTATCCCTAACTATATGAGATTTTTCTTGTAGTGATGGGGCGGCATGACCCTATACAAGGCACAGTTCTGGATCGTGTCATGCTACTCTAGGCACTGTTGAATCGGGCTGTTCAATGGGCCATGCCCTGCCACTCGACCTATTTGACACCTATAATAAAAATTATGGGTTGAGTTTGGGAAGGAGGGCGAGGGGAGGGTAGGGGGACAAAAATGACTATTCTAACATGTTTCTCACTCTCATGTATTATTGGTTGAAAGAACAAATCTCATACAAGTAGAATACATTAAATGCATGTATGCCTTCAATTTTTACAAGGTTATCCAAAGTAGTGTCATAATAATTATATTTATTTCCTTCAACAAAAGACATATACAAACAAATAAAAATATACATCAATACTGCATGCAACACTTCATTGATATTGTATCCACTCAAACTAATTTTGTCAAGTAAAATAATATGTACTGGGAATATGAACATACACAAATTTGCCTCTAAATTTCCTACACCATTTAACTAAATCATTGTTGTGCCACACATATGCACCATTTGCATGAACAATGATGTTATTAGTTTTGCACCAAGGCCACTACACAAACTGCCATCAACCTCCACATTCATAATTTATGCCATCAAAGAAGCAAGAATCACATGGAAATCCTAGTTTTGTCATTCACAGAATGTTAGCATAATGGTTATCACTATCAAACATCAGCACACATAGTTTCCAACATTAGCTCACATACCACCACAAACATCATTGTGTGCTGTCCTTTGGCTTCTAGAACTGTTCTGATACCATGTTGAATTTATGGCTTTAAAATATTAGGATTTTAGTTGTAATAGCGAGGGAGAAGAAAAGAAGGTGAAACTGAGAAAAAGAGAAAAATAATAAAAAGTTAACTCATATTTCATTTAATTGAAAAATAGAAAATAAAGCCTTTATATATACTATGTTGGGATTGTCCACATGTTGTGAAGTACCATACAAAGAAAATAGAAAATAAATAAAATAAAACAATGAACCATACTGAATCAAAATGTATGAAAATGGTGAGTTCTTAAATGAATATATTGTAAATGATAAGTATTATATACCTAACATTGATGAATTAATAGATGAATGATATGGTGATGAAGTTTTTTATAAGTTTAATTTGCATTCTGGTTATCACCAAATTAGAATGCATGAAAATGACGTGCCCAGAACTACCTTGAGGACCCATGAGTATCTTCATGAATTTTTGATCATGCTTTTTGGAGTACCGATTCTCCCTCAACTTGTGAGGAATTGATGAATAAAAATTTTAAGCCTTGTGTTAGGAAGTTTTTTTTGATGCTCTTTCATGATTACTTGATATTAAGTTCATGAATGAATGATAGGCATCAATTATATATATATATATATATATTATTGGCATAATTATCATGCATAATAATTGAATCGAATGCTAAATATGAAGACCACCAAATACGTTAAGTAGATTTGTACAATTTAAATAAAAAGAATGAATTCAACAAAAAGAAGAAGAAAAAAGTTATAAAATATAGTCATGACCCAAAAGTCTTGTCACGATCACATTTTATGAAGAAAAATGAAGAATCATAATCATGACACTATTTCTTTGGTGCTTGACATTTATTTTTTGATGCTAGATTAATTCTTGGTTAGGACACTATTTTTTCTATTACAATGTTGTTACTCTATTTCGACATCAATGCCATTGCAACATATTTCAGGTCATGATGTCTTCTTTGGCCTCCACAATATATCATTATGTTCCATCATCATTCTTGCTTATGACAGAATTACTCCATCACAATATTGTCTCTCAGTCATGACAATTATTCTCAATCTGACATAATTACTCCATCACGAATTTTTCTCTTTGTCATGGCATTCACGACATAATTATTCTATTGTGACATTGTCCTTCCTAGTAGCGACACCAAATAGAGCCAACAAGCAAGATCTAAGTTTTGACACGAACTCTTAAGTTGAGACAAGAACTAGCAAAGAATCCACATTAGTAATATATGACACATTGATGGAAAGACTATTATTATACTTTTAGGTCATAGGAGGCAAGCATAAAATGGTGGGATAAAAAAATAAAAGAGAAGGGTGTTGTGTCTTTGTTGCAATGCCAAAACATATTATTTGTTAGACAACTCCAAAAATTCATTGGGAAATTAATTTATTTAACATAGATTTACAAGTATATAAGTCATATAAATAGTAAAGTAGATGAAAGTCTATATATCAATCCAATAGAAATTATATGAGTAATTTGACTTACCAATAATGAACTAACTGATCCTCGAGTTGAGAAGATTAACTTGGGATAATACTATGACTTTGCTCCTTCCCCCCTTGACATACAAGGTGGTTAACAACCTTGAAAAGTTATTTCAAAGGATGGTTCCCTTGTAGTTGTATATTTAGTGTTTTATCACTGAAATAATATTGTCCATACTTATATTCTTTTTAGGCAATATGTCAATTACCCTTGACTACTACTTTGAATATTTATTTTTATTCTCTAACATCAATGGTCATAATAGATGTGAAATGATGTGATAATAACTATATTTGAGCTTTTAGATTCATAAACATCATACTCACTTCAATTAACATATATTTTCCTACTTATTTCATCTATAAAAGATATACAATAGAAATTGATTTATAATATTTGTCACCACCTTATGAAACACATCTATTCGCATGTATCTCATGACTTACCTATTACTATCTATCATATCTAACACATGATTTCCTGACTATTGTGAAACTCATAGGTTAGATGTTCTATATAACTCTCACATCATATGAATGTCATTTCTTCTTGAATATGCATAATAGAATGATTATAAAGTTATTTGTAGTTTTAGCTTCATGAGTGTTTTACTCGCATCAATTAAATTTACATAAATTTAGAGTTTCTTCGTATAGGTTCATCTCATGGGATAAAAGTAGAAGGGTTTTCATTACCTCTATATCAAATCACATAAGTGTGTTATATGGCTTAACTATCATTGTCCACCTCAGCCAACATGCATAAATCTATGTTAGAGTGAAACCTTTTAAAAACTATTCTAAAAAAAGTATGTCCATCAACATCCCAAACATAATATTACCATAATACAATGGTATACAAACACAATCATCATGCACAAATACATAACCCAACTCTAAATCTCTATTTAGCCTAACATTGAAGATGAATCAACATATGATATTTGATGTTTCATCTCATCTAATCAAGGATACCCAATGACATCTACCATGAGGATCTAAGTCTCAAATTTAGTTTCTATTAAAGCCTTTCTTGCATTTGGCTTTAATCTTTCCCTAATTAGGAGTTGGAAATCATGGTGCCTAGGGTTACGTGGCCTTGAAATCTAAATATTTTCTCCATTTTTTTTCCTTTTCATTTGTGAAAATCTCCAAGTCTCCCTTTTTTATCATCAAGGTCCTATTGACATATTGCATGACTTCTCAAGCAGGAAGTTGTGATTACATGTTAATCTCATGACTCTAACATTTCTTTGAACCTCCTCTAGAGTACAAATTCATGATGGTAAAGGAATGCCATGATCGAGGTAATTCTTCTCTAGATCAAATAGTCAACATGACAAGAATACCATGAATATTGAATCTTCTCTTTGGAACAAAAAATCATGGTAGCAAGAATGTTGGACTATTAAAATTCTTCTCTAGAGAAAGTAGTTATGGTGGAAAGAATGTTAGGACCAAAGAAATTACTCTCTGAAACACAAAGTTACAGTGGAAAGAATCCCATGACTGAGGATATTCCTTCTTGGAATAAATAGTCATGGTAGCAAGAGGTTGGCATTAATAAAATTATTTAGTGCTATGTGATTTTGGCTCTATGACAAATATGTCACGGTACTAGAAAATGCCATAACCTTATACTAATATGACGCTTGGTTGTCATGACGTGAAAATAATATAGTGGCCAAAATTATATTATAAAACTAATATGACATTGACTCCAATATAATATCATGGTTATGAAAAATTATATTGCACAGAAAAACATTATTACAGCTAGATGGTTAAGTCATGATATGTAAAGTTTTCCATGATTTATTTGTAGAATCATGAGCAAGAAGATTGTCATGAATTTTCAATAGGCATATACTAGTATAAATAAGTCATGATTTCCCCTTTGCATTCTATTATCCATCTTAGCTTTCCCCCAAGTTCACCAATTCAACTTGATTTATATTTGATGTCATAATTATTAATTCAATTCCATATAAATAACAATTCAATGAAATCTTTTCATTCAAAGCTCAAATTTAGTTCTTAATGAAAATAAAACAAAATAACCCCAAATAATTTCTACTTTGAGTGCCAAATAGAGGGGATACAAAAAATAGAATAGAGAACAAAAAAAAATAGATGTGAAGAAATAGAAAATGAGGAACAAAAAGTGCAACTCGACCAATCTAATTCAAATAGATCCAAGTAGTAGCAGAGAACAATACCAAGGTGGAAAGTAGAATTTTAAATCCTAAAAAAGCTCTACCAATAGAAATAATTTTGAAAATAAAGATTGAATCCTCATTTCTATTTTTTTTTCAATTCCTTATTTGTAGTTTCGAAGTGATGATTACTCCTATATGTTGCTTGAACTATTTTTCAATGCTAGATAAATCTTATATCTAGAATTGATTTTTTAATTTATGTATGTGATTTCTTAGTGTGTGATTCATTGAATCTATTAGATTATAATTTATGTAATTATTGATATATTTGACAATTATGTTGTGATATCTTGGTTGTGACCAAGATTAATATAGCCTTTGATACTATTGGTTCTTACATGGACTATTATAGTGAATAAGCCCACATACTTGAAGAATTTATCATATAGACCATAGTAGGTATTACAACATTATTATGATGCTCAATTTTTAGGATTAGACAATGTCTCAAAATATCATTAGATGATAGTCTCTCATTCAACCAGTCTCACAAATATATAGTTCATGCAAGTAGTAAAATAAACTTTCATCTAGATACTGATCCTATAAAGATTGTGTAGGTAGTTCGATCAACTAATGATGAGTCAACTACTACTCTAATTAGAAAGATAAAATTAGGTTGTTGATAAAACTTTTAGATTCTAGGGTTAGATCAGTTCAATATGCATGATGATCTGTCTAAATTTCATAGTTATTTTTGTGCTTGATTACAGGTAAAATATTGAATTATTATAAAAATACCCTAATGCCATATTAGCATACAATATAGTTGTCACTTATTGGCATACATGGTGGTTGTCACCAATGATTGTCTCTCCATAATTATCCTCTCAGTACTTTACCAAAAAAATGACAAATCATCATTGTTCGAGGGTCATTAATAAGTTCATATCTTTTAAGCAACTCATCAACTATCCTTAACATTTACTTCAAATATACATTCTTATTCCAATGACTTCATATGTCATAAAGATATGAACTCATATGATATTAAAAGTAATTGTACTTTCAACTTCATATATATCATATTTACATAATTAGTATATCTTTCCCTCGAATCTTACTATCATGAGTCATACATTAGAAAGTAACTCAAAGGATTATTACCACTTTATGAGTCACATCCACTCACATATGTCTTATTACTTACCCGGCATCATCCATCACAATGACATGTGACTCTCACACTAAAGGTGAAATCTTTAGAATAATATTATATAAAATATCCACATCAATTAAGGGTCAATTTATTTAATATATTCACAATTAATTGACTTATAAAAGTATTCATTCTTTCTCTTTATAAGCACTATACTCACATGATTAAACTTACCTTAATATTAGGTTTTAATGTATAGGTTTGTCTTATATCACAATCAGAAGGGTTGTCGAATCTTTTCTATTATTACGTGCTGATTTGCTTCAAAATACATTAAATATGCATTATAATTAATGTATACCATTATATTATATAAAATATGCTTTATATGTTTTTCTATCATAATTAGAATGTTTTAATGTATAGCTTACTTATTACTATCTACCATGATAACACATACAAATCTACTAATAATAAAATTTAAATTTTAGTTCTAAATAAATATCACATCCAAGCATAACCAAACAAAAACACAATTCAAACAAAAAAAGTGATTAATTATGTATCCATGACATGAAATTAAATACATCAACTCTAGAGCTCAATTTAGCTTGACATTAGGAAGAAATTCACATGAGATAATTTAAAATATATCTCATTAAATTTTGGGTTCCCAATGCTAGTCTTTAAGAGTGTCTAGGAATCAAACTTTATACCCATAATTATTGTTTGTGTTCCATGGATCTACCACTAGGTGAGAGTCAAAATGCATGCCTCATCCATTAGGATTTATGCTTGTTTCTTGTGTTGGCACTTTGCTTATGAATCTCTCATGGGTCTGGGAAAATTTGTGATCCCAAAACATAACTTTTTCATCATCATTTTGTGCCCTAACTCCTTTTTTTCTCCTCATGATTTTCACTTTTATACTCTAAAAGGTGAATGTAAAATTTTAAGTGTGAATTTGTGGTGCAAAGGAATTCCATATTGTTGGCTTTACCTATTTGTAAAACAAAGTCACAATAGTGAGAATGAACCATGACTTTGGTTTCTTTATTGCTTTAGATTATCATCACACTTGAAATATCAATGACTTGTGTATTTCATTTCTATAACCCAAAGTGACAATGCAGAGAATGGTCACAACTTTAGTCATTTTATCATGGTACTAGAAATAGTCGTGACATAAGTAAATGCTCTATGGAACTCTTTATAACTAGAAGTCACAATGCTGAAGAAACGTCATGGCTTTTGTATTAGTATTTATGGTCATATAATGAGAAAGATAAGACATTAAAGAATGTCATAGCTTTTAGCACAGGTGGGATACTTGGTTGCTGCAATATAAAATTAATGTGCAACCATACAAAATATTATGAGCTAGTATGGCTATGATTCCAAGAAAGTTTCATAGTCAAATGAATGTGTTGCATAGTAAAATATTTTTTGTCAATGAGGTGCTAGAGTCATGATGTATTAAAATTACCATAACTATTTCTATAGAGCTTCAACTAATAATAAATGCTAAAAATAGCATATAAGCTCATGGAGGTGTAATAATGTGACGCCCCAAAACGTATAAATGAAATAAAAGATCAGATAGATGTCCGATGATAAGGCTAGCATCATATCTCAACCTTTGAAAACATATAAACCCATGCTCTTTGTACATGAGTTATATCCACTATTCAAACAAGCTATATTCTAGCTTTCTTCTAAATTATCACCTTGATTAATTGTTATCCATTGGTGCTTATCCTGCATCTGAAAGAATTTTTGAAGGTGAGCTACGCCTAGTATAGACCATTTATAACAGGGTATTCCTCTCCCAAGTGTTCTTATAGTGTTCACAACAAGAAATCAATATTCATCATTTCAAATATAAATCTCAAAACTAAACAAGTTGTGTGTGAAATAGGATGAGACTCAAATATAAACCATGTCTTGAGCCTTTACCAGCTTCCATCATACCATGCACTTACCGATATATGGTAAAAATATCATTGAAGTGTAGTACATCCAATGAGTTATTTGAAAATAAAACTTGTTCATTTGTAAACAAAATATTTTTTTTTTGAACCTACCATTTAAAAACCATTTTCCATTCAATTCCTATGTGTCTATTAGGTAGCATATCTTTTTGAGATCTTATTGCAGGAATGTTGAATATCTACTTTTATGGTCTTTCAACAATGGAATATCTAACAAGTCTAGATCTTTCATCCAAGAGATTATCTAACTCTACTTGCTATTACTCACACACGAATCCTTTTTTCCATGTTATGCAGTGTTGTGCGACTCTATAGGTTACCTTCCAATGGTACCAACTCACACATCCATTACCATGCACCCATACCCATATAAATAGGATGTTCGTTTGTATATGCAATGCAATGTCTCAATTCATATAAATGTAATGGCTTATATGAATAGAAACAAAAAACCCATTTGCATTATGCACATTACCTTGTAATCTGGGTTACCATGCCACAAGCATATAATTTCCAACTCAATTTAAATATTAATATACATTAGTAGCCATTCCACATGACCTCAATCACCCATGCATATAAAGGAATTCATTTAGCATTTTCATTATATTGCAAATTCAGATATAACATGTTTTAGCCAATTTTGTGCGAAAGAAATTGTAGCCCCCAAGTCCTACTATAATTAGAAAGTTATTCTTGTATTTGATATATTGTAAAGATTTTAATCCTTATAAATTATTACCTTCTAAAGTTACTTTAAATTGGGCTTTAATCATCTTGTTTGGGCTACTGTAATTCAATTTACAACCCAAATCATAACATAGTTTCTATTTTGGGGACAAAATTGTACTCCTTAATTAAACCTCTATTCCAAGGCCCTATAAATACAATTCAATTTTTAGAGTCCTATAAAGAATTTTAGAGAATTTCATTCTTTTTTATGTTCAATTATGGTCAAAATAAATTTTGGATTATTAGAGAAAATTTTACAGAAATTTTTTTAATAATCATACATCATTCTGTTATCCAATTCATTATCAATAAAAATTAAATTTTCAAATACATCTACAATAAGTAAATAGCATATACAAAGAAAAAGAAAAATAATAATGATTTCAACACAACCTCTTAGGATTAGAATTAACCCAAATAGTAAGAAACCCTACCTCAAGAGTCACATGAGATTTCATGAATCCTCATTATTCGCCCCGAAGCCTGATTTTTCCCAAATATGATTTTCTATACATCAACAAAATATTTCAATTTTGGTATCACCATGTAGATCTCATTAAAATGATAACTTTGATCTTTGGATCAATAAAATCCGATCAATGGATCTTCATAGATCTAATAGGGAAGTTTTTGGAAAATTCTTTCTTTCTTTTTCTTTTATGATTTTGTTTAAGTTTTTTTGTAAGAGTTTCTCATCCCTTTTTTCTTCAATCACCTTGATATTTATAGTAATCCTAATTCCACTTTAGTTGGGAACCATGAATTTGGAAAAAGTTGTGACATTCAGAATATTACAACTAAGTGAATGTCATGACTTTAGAAAAAGTCGACAAAGCTATGAGGGAAACTCATGGCCTTAGAAAGAAAGTCATGGCATTAAAAAGAAGAACAATGTCGTATCACTGAAAAACGCATGACATCTTTGAAGAAAAGTCATGGCCATGGAAAGAATGTCGTAGTCTCTGGAATGAGAAGAGTATCATGACCTTGGAAAAGCCATGTCATCTTTGAAGAAAAGTCTTGACCTTGAATGAAACCCACAACATTGAAAAGATAGTCATGACTTTAAGAAAAAGTCATGAAAATTGAGTAGGATTTCAACTCGCATTACCTATTATGACATCTTTAACATGTCATAACTCTAAGAAAGTGATACCAAGATCTCAAGCATCACTACTAGGTATCAACTCTAAGTGTGACCCACTTCTATTTTCATGTCTTTAACTATCTCATGTATGTTTCATCCTCCAAGGATCTAGAAATCATAATTTCATTGAATTTAATTTTTTTTTTGGGTTTTCGCACTCTTCCCCCCTAAAATAATTTTATCTTTGAAATTCACACACTTAAAATTTTAATTCACACACACACGCACACATGTATGTATATATGCAAATATCATTTAATATTGAAGGACTAAAACATACCTTCATTTTCAAATAAGAATAAATAATTAGCTCACACAGTGTTCTCATACTCATATGTTGCCTTCTTTATTCCTCGATGTTACCATAAAACTTTTGTTATCCTCACAGTCTTGCCTCAAAAAATTTGTTCCCAAAAATCTATAATGCACATCAGTCCCTCTTCAAATATTTTTTTTGGCATCAAAAATGAGCTCGCCCCAATCAACTTTATGATTCAGATCTGAAGTCTACTTCTGAAGCAAGAAGATGTGGAATACTACATGAATACTTGATAAAATTGGCAGTAAATCCAACTAGTGGGATGTCATACCTACCCTCTGGAGTACCTCAGAGGGTTCGATAAATCTTAACAATAGTTTTCTCTTCTTGCAGAACCTAACCACCCCTCTCTTAAGCATTACTTTCAAAAAGATGTGATCCCTCACCTCAAATTCTAGAGGTTACTGTCATCTATCAACATAGCTTTGTTACTAACTCTAAGTTGTTAGAAGATATTTACATATAATATCCACATCCATAAAGGTATCTCTAATCAATTTTGGACTGACAGTTGTTTTGTCTCCCATTTCCATCAATAAAACTAAAGATAAACAAAGTCACCCATAAAGTGCTTCATATGTTGCCATTTGTATGCTTACTTGATAGCAATTATTGTAGGCAAATAATACTAATGATAAATGCTTTTCCCAACTACCCTTGTGATCAAGAACACATTCCCATGGCATATCTTATAAAGTCTAGATAGTTCCATCTGATTGACCATCAATTTGAGGATGAAAAGTTTTTCTCATCATCAATTAAGACCCTATGGCTTGCAAATTTTTTTTCCAAATGCAGGCCATAAACTTGGGATCTCAATCCGACACTATAGACACTGGTACATCATGTAGCCAAACAATTTCACATACATACAACCTATAGAAATTCTCAAAGGAGAACATCATACAAACTACCAAAAAATATACTAACTTAGTAAGTCAGTCAACTATGACTCCGCATTGTGTCCTTGCTATGTCCATAGTAAATGAGTCAAAAAATAAATTGTGATATGTTCCAATTTCTACTCAGCTATCACCAAGGGATATAGTAATCTTGTTGGCCTATGTCACTCAACTTTCACTTATTTACACTTGGACACTAATGGATAAAGTCTCTTACATCTTCATTTAACTCTAGTAATATTGGAAATGAAGATCAAAGTATATTTTTGTGCCATCTGGGTTCTCAATAAATTGAGGGTAATGTAACTCCCTCCGAATTTTCTCTCCAAAATTATTGACTAAGAAACTACAACTCTTTCTTTAAACTGAAGACTAAAATTCATATCAATGGCCTAGTCTTCATCACACATATCCAACCATACCCAGTCCTTGATGGACACTATCTTTGTGTCCTATTCTTGTGATTCAATCACCCTATTGAGTAAGGAAGGTATAGTTACTAAACTCGCCAAAGTACATTGGGTATGACTCCTATACTATAGCCCAACTCTCCCATAGTCTCAAGCATCTTTCTTTCCCAAGCTGCCACACTAAGCAACATACCTCATGACTTCTAGCTAAGTGCATCAACCACCATATTTATCTTACTAGGATATTAATGAAACATGAAATCATAGTCTTCTAGATACTTTATCCATCTTCTTTTCCTTATGTTGATGTCTTGCTATGTAAAAATATACTTCAGGTTTTTGTGATTCAAAAACACCTTGATCTATTCGTCCTATAATTAATGGTATTCATTTTAAAGCAAAGATTATAGTTCATAACTTTTTACCATGTGTGGGGTAATTTTTCTCTTGATTCTTTAACTTATGAAAATCATAATTTACTACCCTTCCAAATTATATTAACACACACCTAAGTCAATCCTCAAAGGCATCACAATACAACTTGTACCTCTATCCCCTTTCAGGAACTATTAAAATAGGAGCTAAATTGAGCTTCTTCTTCAATTCCTGCAATGCTTTCTTCCATATGTCACTTCATACAAATGTGACCTCTTTTGGAGCCAGTTTCATCATAGGTGCAACCAATCAGGAAAAGTCCTTAATGAATTTTCTATTGTGCCCTACCTATCCAAGAAATTATATATCTTAAAGTTTGATGTTGGTTTTACCCAACTCATAACTACCTCAACCTTCTTTGGGTCCACGAATACACCCAAAGCCAATATTACATGCCCCAAGAATCTCACCCAATATGCCAAAACTCACACTTAACAAAATTTACCATATAAATGATTGTTTATCAATATTTAGAGAATAGTCCTCAAGTGACCCTCTTGTTCTATCTCAAAGTTAGAGTAGATCAAGATGTCATCAATGAAAATCATAATAAATTGACCTAGGTGCTCATACCACAACCTAAACATTGTCTTAGGAATATATGCCTCCCTAACCCTTACTTAATGGCAGCTAATGCGAAGATCTATCTTTGAGTAAACTCATGCTCCTCTCAGATGATCAAAAGAATCATTATTCCTCAACAAAGGGTACCAATTCTTGATAATAACCCTATTTAGCTACTAATAATCTATACATAAACAAAGAGTCTCATCATAATTATTAGCAAAAAAGTATTGGAGCACCCCAAGATAAGGTGCTCGATCTTATAAAGCCTCTATTCAACCAATCTTGTAGCTGAGTCTTGAGTTCTTACAACTCAACTAGTGACATTCTATGTAATGTCATAGAAATAGGTAATGTATCAAAGTGTAACTTGATGGTGAAGTCCATATTCTTCTATGGAGATAATCCCAACAATTTATTTAGAAAAATATCACCATATTTACAAATCACCTGAGGTAGACTCAAGTAATATTTTCCAAAGTAAGGCTTCCTACCCAACTCATCAACTAGCAATACCACCTAGCATCATACATAGCCTAGGATTGGAAACCATGCTTATCCCCTTGAAATACAAAAAAAAAGCACCATTAGTTATGCTGGAAATAACCCCCATGATCTCTATTTATGATAACTCGATGCACCATTAGTTGTGCTAGCAATAACCCCCATGATCTCTATTTATGATAACTCGATGTACCATCATTCATTCCATCCCAAGAATGATATCAAACTCCAATATATCCATGACCCTTGGGACCTTAATGAGTAGAATTTCTAAGATATATAACTCATAATTATGATGAATCAAGTTAATACCCACTCTAGTTCCTGGGGGAGAACTCACAAGTAATAGCTTTTTCAATATTTTAATATTAAGCCCAAATATTTTATAAATGTTGAAGTAATAAAAAAATATGATGTACCAGAATCAAATAATACCCTTTCCCATAAACTAGAGAGTAGAAGGATACCTCATATAATTATATAATCTATAACATTAGTCTGAAGAGTGATGACATAGACATGCCACCGATTTTCTCAAGTTCTAGCCTATGACCCTAGTCCTTAGCCTCAACCTATATCTTGGCCCCTCTAGCTTTTCTATGAAGAAGAAAGTACTTGTACAATACCTTGAATTTGATATTGGTTCTCTAGGCCCATGTTGAGGTAAGAAGAAACAAAATATGTATTTGTGCCTCATTGATGACTAAGACTATGTTGTCTCATGACTCTGAGATTATTTCTTTTGAGAGCAATTTCATTTCATGTGACCAGGCTGATTACAATAGTAACATGTCTTCTACTTTGGTAGGTTAAGAGCCCCAAAGTCTCTATTTCCCTGAGAAGATTGACCCTAATCTTAGCCTTGACTGCCTTGAACCTATCTCTAGAACCCTTGTAGAGTACAAGTTCTATGGTTCTTCCCACATCGAAAATAAGATGGTTGGTTGTTCCTCTTCTTATATTTCACACTTGCATAGATGTTGCTTCATGCATCATTCACCTCCCTCTCAATGGTCATTGCTATCTTGACCATCAATTCCATGTCTTGTAGGAGGAGCCCCACAATTTTACCCCAAATGGATAATTTCAAACAATCCACAAACTCTATCATATTGACCATACTCGTAGTCACATAATTATTGAAAAAATATGATAAGTTGTAGATTTAGCCACATATTCAAGTATTATTATCTTATCGTATTTTAATTCTAGGAACTCCTAAGCTTTTGCTTTTTGAGCAGATACTGGAAAATATTTTCCCATAAAGAGTTTGCGAAACTCTCCCCATGTCACTTTTTTCAATTCTCTTAAGGTATTGACCCAATCACACCCCACCTAGGATTCACCCTCTAGCTGGAATAAAGCTTTACCTTCATGACATCGGAAGTGATTTCCGTATCCTTTAAAATCTTCTAAACTTGTTGGAACTAATGATCATCTATCATAGGATCTCCTCCTCCCATGAATGTTTGAGATGGCATGCCTTACAACTTTGGAGGTTACTTGACCCCCTTGGTCTATCATTGCATTGGCCTATGCAATGACATTAGCCATAGCACTCATCTATGCAAAGGATAAGGTTACGACACCAAAAGCCTTCATGAAGGCTTGTTGATCAAAGACCAATGGCATTCTGGTGTTTCCTCGCTAACCACCTCTTTGTCCTCTTCCTTGACATGTCATCTAGACAAGTCAAATATTGGGGATTACTCTTCTTTTTCTAGTCTTACTAATAATACACATATAAAGTACTAATAGATATTTGATCATGAATACCTTTGTTCATTCTATTATCAAACATTTAAGGTCATGTACATTAACTCTAATATACATCTCCTACTATACACATTCCATCATGTACCTAATTCTCACAATATTTAATATACAATTGTATAGCACCAATACACAATCAGATACCTAAGCTTTATTACCAAAGAATGAAACCTCAAAATATTGGTGTCAATTAACCAACAATCAATCCATAGAAAAACTTGTGGATATCAAATAACCCGATGTCATCATGTTAAACCCCAAGTATTGAGACTCATAATAGAAATTAAAGATCAGATAGATCTTCAATGGTAAGGCTAGCATTAGATCCCGAGGCCTGAGCCCTAGATACTTATAAACTCATGGTTATATATAGAGCAATGAAATGATGCCACTAGCATTGGAGTTCTATCCATTATCCAACCAATCTCAAAACCACAACCATAATTTCAAAATAAAATGAGCTCATCAGCTCATTTTTCGATACTCAAGGATCACATATGAAATATCAAATTTTTAATAGTTCATGTTTTATCATAACATTTCTACACAAGCATTAAAATGTTTTATCACATAATGAAATAACACGTCATTTAATTAGTTTTAGGTAAAACCCCAACAAGCTATGGTCTAACTTTTTTCAAAATTATGACATTGAATGGTTGTCATCCACTAGTGCCTTCCCCACACCTAAAATAATTCATAATGGCGAGTCGTGCCTAGTAAAAAATATTCCAAAAAGGGTATTTTTCTTTTAGGTGTGCATAAGGTGTTCATAGAAAGTAAGCAACATCCATCATTCCAAATACAAATCCCAAAATCATTAATGTTGCGTCTGCAATGAGATAAGACTCCAATGAAAACTATGTCTCGAGCCTTTCGGCTCCTACCAAACCATGCGCATGCCAATGTATGGTAAAAATATTATTGAGGTGTATATCCAATGAATTCTTTGAAAAAGAAAACTTGTTTGTTTGCAAATAAAATATTTTTATATGGATGCTATCATTAACATTTTTTTTAATTCAAATCTTGTGTGTATGTTGGGTAGCAAATATTTTTGGGGTATTTCCATAGAAATGTCGCTTGCCTACCAATATTTTATGGCCTTTCACATATAGAATATCTAACTAGTCAAGGCATTTCACCTAAGGGAGTATCTGGCCTTACTTCCTATTATCCACACAAGTTTTTTTTTCCATGATATGCAATATTGTGCAACTCTTTAGGTCATTGTTCAAAGGTACCAAGCCTACACATCTATGACCATGCACCCAGACCCATATATATATATGATATTATTTTATATATGCAATGCAATGCCCCAATTCATATAAATGTATTTCTACATATGAATAGAAACCATACACCTCAGTCACATCATGAATCTTACCATGTACCTTGGGTAACCATGTGACAAGCATATAATTTCTAACTCACATTCAAATCTCAATACACATCATTAGGAATTCCACATGACCAAAATCACTCATACACATAGAGACATTCATTTAGCATTTGTATCATGTTGCAAAGTCAAGCATAACTTGCCCTTAATCAATATTATGCGAAGGAATTGGGAAAACCCCAAGTCCTACTTTAGTTATAAATTTATCCTTGTAATTAACATATTTTGAAGATGTTAATCCTAATAGATTATTACCTTATAAATTTTTTTTACTTAGGGCTTTAAATCATTTTGTTTGTGTTACCATAATTCAACTTACGACCCCAACCATAACAAAGTTTTTGTTTTAAGGACAAACCTATTTTCCTATAAAAAACATCCATTCCAAGGCCCTTTCAAAGCAATTCAATTATTGGTGTCCTTTAAATAATTTAAAAGAATTTCATTATGATTCTGATCCAATTAAAATCATCCAATTCATATGCTCATAAACCAAGTTATGACCAAGATCAATTTCTAGTTAATAGAGAAATGTCTACATTATTTTCTCTAATAATCCCACATCATCTTCACCCAATTCAATATCCAAAACAATTAGATTTTCGAATACATTTGCAACAAGTAAATAAAATACACAAAGAATAAGAAAAATAATAATCACTCCAAAACAAACAACCTTTTAGGATTAGAATTAAACTAAGTAAGAATATACACTACCTCAAGAGCCAAATGAGATTTCATAAACCCTCTTTATTCGCACCAAAACTTTACTTTTTCCAAAGATGCTCTTCTAGACTCTGGTAGAATCCTTTGATTTTGGTATCCCATGTAGATCTTATCTAAATGTTGAACTTTGAATTTTAGATCAACTAATCTGATCAATGGATATTTGCTAATCTAAGAGAGAAATTTTTGAAAACTTCCTCTCTTTCTTTTCTTTAAGGATTTTTTAGCCATTCGGAAGAGTTTTTCATCACTCTTTCCTTTTGTCACCTCACTATTTATAGTAAACCTAATTCCACCTAATTGATTTCTAGGATACTGGGAAAAGTCATGATATCCAGAATATTATAATTAAGTAGAGGTCATAACTTTAGAAAAAGTCACCAAAGTTGTGAGGGAAAGCCACGACCATGGAAAGAAAGCCATGGCCTCTATAAGGAGAACAATGCTACAACCTTGGAAAAGAGATGACATCCTTGATGAAAAGTCTTGGCCTTGAAAGAAAGCCCCAACATTGAAAAAAAAATCATGACTTTGAGAAAAGTCATGACATTTGAGCGGGATTTCTACTTGCAATGTTTTGTATGATATCTTTAACATGTCATAACCCCAGGAAGTAAAACTATTGCCTCAAGCATCCCTACCATGTATCAAATCCAAATTTTATCCATTTCTAATAATGTGCCTCTAACTATTTTGGCTCTATTTCATCCTCTAAGGATCTAGAAAATATCCTTTCATTGAATTTAAATTTTTTATTTGGGTTTTTATTAACAAATTCCTAGCATATTGAATGCTATTACTTTTTATGCTTTTTTGTTCCCATCCTACTCAACAAATTCACTAAGTCTTACATTTCACATAAAAACCATCTAATTTCATAATTATTCAACATAATCCATCAAAACTATAATTATATGAAATAGTTATATTTAAAGCTTTTTTCTATTCAAATATATTATGCATAGTCACCAAAATAACTAGTATTATTTAGTATTTGACATATTAAACAAACTCACACACTAAAATGATTGCTCATCCCCGAGTAATTAATCCCTCTCTATAAAAATAAAATTTTCTATCCATCATACATAAGTATTTGCTATGACTAGATTTGAGTGTCATAGTGTATCTATATGATAGTGTTACTTTTTTGTGGATTTATAAATGAGTCGTGGTAGTTTTTTAATTCCATAACTAAAATTATGGGTGCTAAAATTATTCAAAATAATATGTGTTAGTGAATACATAATCTTTCATTTCATCACACCATATAAAAAAATAATTTTTTGGGTTACCTTCTAAGCAGTATTAAGTTTAACATTTATAAATAGATCATCAATGAGTTATTGCCATTATTAGTGATGATCTTAACTATCCATGTTAGCTTTGTTGTATAATCTCTCACTTCCTATTTTTTCCTTAAACTTTTTTTCTTTCTAGAACTCATAAGTTGCAGCAATGGGGTTTGCCACGACTTCTTTCTTTACCTTTTGTATCTCTAAAGTCTAGATGATGGTCGAAGCCATAACTTTCATTACTACTTCTATTTCTTTGTCTCCTTTTTTCATATCATCCAGGATTAAATTCAAGTCTTCCTCTAGTATATTATTAGCCACCAATTGGGATTCTATCTCTATTTTTATTTCCAGTATATTCTCCCAATTCTTTACATCAATTTCTTTATACAATTGTGAAAACATTTTATTTTCCTTTTCTACCTCTCTAAAGTACTCTTCTTTGGAGCATTCTGTAGTTATGACTTTAAAGAATGTTATGATTTCATAGCAGTCATTCTACTCAATCTCATGTTTACTTTTATAGCACTATATTTACTCTTCTACATCATCTTCATCATCTTCATTAGGTTAATGGTCCTCTACAAAATCTTTTCATCTAATATCTATGTTTTGTTGCCTTATTATGGGAAGAATGTTATCTATCCTCCAATAATATTTCTCATTTTCATCATCTAGATTCTACATGCCTTGGTACTTGTATTTAACTTGCTTTTATCTATTTAAAGCAAGAACTCTTTCTTCATGACATCAATGAGGGTTTGTCAACCAGCTAAAAAAGGTCATCCCAAAATTAAATGTTGGTTTTCCTCCATATTTAATACCACAAAATACATAGAAAAAATTAATATATCAATCTTAATCAATACATTTTCACTAACATTGAACACTTGGTGATTGATCAGTCATTTATAGTGAGAGAAAGGGTGTGTGATCTCTTTGAGGTTTAATCTTTGTGCTATTAACAAAGGCATCGAGTTAATACTCAATATCAAAACCTATTGTACCTTCTGAAATATGTGTTCTTCATTTATTCATGGTATCAAAAATTTTCTCCGATCTTTCAACTTCTTTTAGAGTTTTTATTGAGTAGTTGTATTATATTTTCCTATCATATTCAAAATTCTCAATGTCTCTAACTTTCTCTTACTATTCATGATATCCTTCATGAATTTCACATAGTTTGATATTTGAGTTAAATTTTTGGAATATAAGATATTAACTTCTAACTTATAGAAAATATTGTGAAACTTCTCAAATTACTCATCTAATTTTCTCTTTCTAAAATAGCGCATAAAAAAAAGATTTAAAAGAAAATTACACTTAGTATCATTCTCCAACACTTTTATCTTTTTAGTACTTTGAGTAATCTCTATTCAATCCTTTGGTATTCATTCTTCTATCACCACTAGGGGGATTGAACTAGGCATTCTATTCAATGTGCACTATGACTTTGGAAAATGTTATGGCATTGGAGCCATGGCTTTTAAAAATGTCATTGTTGGCACATCAATTTTTAGAAAAGATATGGTGGTATAAGTTCTAGCTCTCTCTATTTAACTTCTTCTACTTATTGCCCCTCAAACTCTTTGTCACTTCTAAGTATAATTAACTAACACTTCTTTAGATTTGCATTTGTGTTACTTAGTAGTTTATTAATGCTCATTCCTTTCATCAATAGTGCCAATTATCTGATTTGATTATATATATTTTGCATTGTCATATTCATGGGTTTCAACTTCATCTCAAGCCTCTCCATATGGTCCTAATGAAGATTAGTTCTTATTTTCACCATGGTTAGTAATTCTATCAATTTATTATTGATGAAAGGATTTTCTTCCAATCTGTGACACCCCATCTCCAGGGGGTCCTATTCATTCCATCACACAATACAACTTGCAATAAAATTTATTTTCACCATGGTTATGTATCATATATTTTTTTCTATTTTATTTGCTTAGCGGAATAAAAAAACACTAAATATTATTTAAGCCACAACTGGCTTCCATTCACATGTGCGATCCTACATGTAGATTTAACATCTGCCCTAGACATGTACCTGAAAAGGGGTTACACAACGGAGTGAGCAAAGCTTAGTAAATGTAACCTTTTATAGAGTTACTCCATACCTAAGTGCACATAAAATATCATGCATGTATATCAATGAATATTCAAGTATAATGTTTATATGAATGTAATTATGGATAAAATATTTATATGCCGATAATCTTGAGTCCCATCGACTCCCTCACACATGCTGAAGCCAAGTGTGGCATATTATATATATATATATATATATATATATATATATATATATATATGTATGTATGTATGTATAGTTATAGAAATGTTTATTTTTTTTGGAATTATTCCGAAAAATATGGTCCTCCTCCGAAAAACATATTGAATATTTCTTTGAATAAAATATGTTTTTCTTAAATTTACTCCGAGAAATATGGACCTCATTCGAAAAACATATTGGACATTTCTTCGACAAAATATTTTTTTCCTTGTATATTTTCCAAAAACCACCGCGTAACTAAGTCTGGATACTGTCCCAATTCGAGTTCACAAATTTATAATTGCTATGCTCCAGAAAAATACCGTGCAACTCAGTCAAGATGTTGTCCTAATTCGAGTTTGCCAAATACAATCCATATACCTTTATATGTATATATATATCATGCACTCATCCATGTATATGGAATGTTCCCATGCATATAAATTGCAATTATGTCATTTACGATTAAATGACATTTCAAACACAACTATAACAATCCAACTCAATTCACATGCACTAAATTTTACTAAACGAAACACAAACTTTTTACCAATTAACCATTTCCAATGATATTTCTAACAATTCGAATTGTAATATATAACATGATCATTTATAGCCTTTAAATAGAAAGAAAATCTGATAGGAGAAAACCACTTTTTTTCGAAAAATTTCACGGAAACTTTATAAATTTGATATCAAACTGAATATCTAATCACGTAGAACAACTTTAGTTCTTAGACTATTCTATTATGACTCTAGAATAATTTGTTGCGATCAAAAAAAATCAACGGATCATTTATATATTTTTTCCTCGCATAGTGACTCTCTCTCTCTCTCACTACCGAAGTTTATTTTTTTTCTTTCCCCGTCAGGCATCATCTCGTTTTCTGGAATCTCGACTTTTTTTTCTTTTTTTTATTTTATTTAAAAAAGTATTATTATTATAATATTTTTTTTAATTTTTTTTCAGACGGCTGGACTGCCCATGCGTGGCCACATGCTGACGTCATGGCGTCGCCTTCCCATTTTCATTTCTTTTTAATTTATTTATTTATTCTAATAATTATTTAATAAATTAAAAAAAAATAATAAAATTCTAACTTCCTCAGAATTTAACGAAATTTGTCACCATAGCAATATTCTCCAAGATGAATTCAATAAAAAAATCCATTTTATCATCAGGATTCTAAAGTTTTCAGTTAATTTTTCTTATTACAAAATTACTATTTTACCATTGTTTTTCCAGAAACAAATCATGTTATTTATTTCTTTAATTTTTTTTGGGATTTCACATTTTCTTCTCCTTTAAGTATTTCATCTTGAAATTTTCACAGATACAACTTTACAATTTTAAACATATCATAAAGTAAAATAATAATTAAATTACTAAAACACATACCTCCATTTTCAAATAAAAAAGGATAAGCGACACTCATCATGTCTTCATGTTCCCATGTTGCTTCGTCTATTCCTTGATGCTGCCATATTACTTTTACTAGCCTCACAGTCTTCCATCGCAAAACTTAGTCTCAACTATCAATGATATGCACTGGCATTTCTTTAAACATTCCATTTGCATCAATAGCGAGTTTGCCCCAATCCATTACATGAGTTAGATCAGAAATATATTTCCTAAGCATAGAGACGTGAAATATCTCATGAACACTAGATAAATGTGGCAGTAATGCCAATCGATAAGCAACAAAACCCACCTTCTCGAGTATTTTGAAAGGCCTAATATATATTGGCGATAACTTTCTATGCTTGTCAAATATGATTACTCCCCTTTTTGGTATCACTTTCAAGAAAGCATGATCTCCCACCTCAAAGTTTAAAGGTCATCTTTGTTTATCAACATAAATTTTTAGTCGACTTTTAGCTATAATAAAATATTGTCGTATCAAATCTACTTTCTCTGAGGTATCTTTAATCACATCTGGACTCATTATGGATCTATCTCTCACCTTAAACCAACAAACTGGAGATCGATATGGCCTTCCATACAATGCATCATATGGTGCCATTTGGATACTTGCCTGATAACTATTGTTATAGGCAAACTCGACCAAAGACAGATATTCTTCCCAGCTACCCTTGAAATCTTGACAACATGCTCGCAGCATATCTTCCAAAACTTGTATGGTTCTTTCTGACTGATCATCTGTTTGTGGATAAAAGTAGTGCTCATTATCAAATATGTTCCCATTTCTTTTTGGAAACACTTCCAAAAATGAGTCATAAATTTGGGATCTCTGTCCAATACAATAGATACTAGCACTCCATGTAATCAGATAGTTTCTCGTATGTATAACCTGCACAATTCCTCGCATGTAAAGGTTATTCGTATTGCTAGAAAATGTACTGACTGCGTAAGCTGGTCCATAATTACACATAGCATCATGTTTTCATGATGTCCATGGTAGGTGAGTCATAAAACCTATCGTGATATGCTCCCATTTCCACTCTACTACCTCCAAAGGTTGGAGTAATCCTGCTGGCCTCTGATGCTCAACATTTATATGCTAACACGTGAGGTATCATCGAACAAAATCCTTAATGTGTCTCTTCATCTCATTCTAGTAATACTGGTGACAAAGATCATTATCTTTGTGTCACCTAGATGTACTGTAAAATGAGAACAGTAAAATTATCTAAGAATTTCCTCTCTCAATTCTATTTTTTGGGAAACCACAATCTGTCCCCTATACCGAAGACTACCATCCATATAAATAGCCCAACCTTCATCGCATGTCCCATTCTCTACTCGGTTTTTTATAGATAATATTTCTGCATCTTGTTTCTACATCTCAATGACCTTATTTAATAGCAAAGGTATAGCTACTCTCGATAATACCATGACTTTGACTACTATATTGTAAGCTGAATCATCTCATAGTTTCAAGTATATCCTATTCCCACAAAGCTATACTAGCTAGTGCACCACATGATTTCTGACTAAGTGTATTAGCCACCACATTTTCCTTACATGGATGGTAATGCAAAATATAATCATAATCTTTTAGATACTCCATCCATCGGCACTGTCTCATGTTAAGGTCTCATTGTGTAAAGATCTATTTCATACTTTTATGGTCTGAATATACCTCAAATTGCTCGCCATATAAATAGTGACATCATATTTTTAAAGCAAAGACTATAGCCACCAATTATATATCATGTGTGGGGTAATTCCTCTTATGATTCTTTAATTTCCTTGAACCATAAACTACAACTCTCTTGTACTACATCAGAACACATCCCAATCCATCTTTAGAGGTGTCACAATACACTGTATATTTCTATCCACTATCTGGAACTATCAGAATATGAGCTAAAGTAAATCTCTTTTTCAATTCCTGGAATGCCTTTTCACATAAATCAGTTACTCATACTTGACTTCCTTCCTAGTTAATCTAGTCATTGGAGTAGCTAAGCAGGAAAAATTCTCAATAAATCTTCTGTAATACCAAGCCAATCCCAAAAAACTATGTATTTCAAAAACTGACTTTGGCCTCTCCCAACTCATGTCTACCCTTACTTTTTTAGGGTTCACTAAGACACAAGTAGTTGATACTATATGTCCCAAGAATGTTACTTTTGCCAACCAAAAGTCACATTTAATAAACTTGACATACAACTTATGTTCTCTCAATGTTTGGAGAATAATATTTAAAAGATCGTCATGCTCTCCTTCGGACTGAGAATAGATCAAAATGTCATCCACAAAAATCATAACAAAATGATTTAAATATGGCTGAAATGTTTTATGCATGAGATCCATGAATACTGCTGCCATGTTCGTTAATCCGAAAAGCATTATTGTAAACTCAAAATGACCATACCATAATTTAAATACTGTCTTAGGAATGTCAGCCTTCCTAACTTGCAACTGGTGATATCCAGTGTGAAGATCTATTTTGGAAAAGACCTGTACCCCTTTAACTAGTCAAATAAATCATCAATCCTTGGTAATGGATATCGATTATTTATCATAATTCTATTCAACTGTCGATAATCAATGTACAGTCAAAAAGTTTTATCCTTCTTCTTTGCAAATAAAATTGGAGCACCCCAAGGTGAAGTGCTGGGTCTAATGAAACCCTTGTCCAACAAATCTTGTATATGGACCTTGAGTTCTTGTAATTCAATCGGTACAATCCTATGTAGAATCATAGAAATGGGTGATGTACCAAGATGTAACTCAATACAAAAATCTATATTCTTATGTAGGGTAATCCTGGTAATTCATCAGAAAAAATATTCTCATATTCATAAACTATCCAAGAAAGATCCATATTCAATGTCTCCTCTTTTTCTAAGGTGAGACATGTCAGCCAACCCATAAGTTGTCCATGTCATTTAGAATCATATATAGTCTGGGATAAAGCATCAAGCTTATCCCTTTGAAATACAACACATATATTATTTGGTGTGTGGATAATAATTCTTCTATGATCACAATCAATAACGACTCAATGTGCTGTTAACCAGTCCATGCTAAGAATTAAATCAAAATCCGATATGTTCATGACTTAAAGGTCTGCCATGAGTAGAATCCCTAAAATTTTTTAACTCACAATCTTGACATATCTGACTAATTTTCACCTTAGTCCCCAAAGGAGAAGTCACATGCAATAGCTCGTCCAAGTTTTTAACTTATAATCCCAATTTTTCACACATGATATAAAAATAAATGAATATGATTCACTAGAATCAAATAGAACTCTTGCCCATAAATAAAAAAGCAAGAAAGTACATTGTACCACTGACTGATCTATTCTCTCCATCTATGGTATAATTACATAGATATGCCCTTGGGTCCTCAAAGTCCTGGTATGTGAGCTCTCTCCTAGACCTCGACCCATGCTTTGGCCTTCCTGGTATGCTGGTGAAGTGGGAGATATTTTTAGAATATCCCGAGATTGCACCCGATTCCTTAGACCCGTACTAGAGAAAGGAGGAATAAACTGTGTTTGCATTTTTCCATGGATGTCTGGGATGGTGATGTCTCATAATCCTGGGATCCTTGCTTTAGTGGACACTCTCATTTCCAATGTCCATGTTGATGAAATAAAAAACAAATTTATTATCCAAATAGGCTAGAATTCCCAGTATGGCTTTGACTTTGATAATCACGACATTGTCCATGAAATTCTCGTTAGATAAATGATCTCTGCTGCTTTCCAGAAAAATATTGATTTTCTTCTCTTTCAATATCACTTCCACTCATTTCTTGGATAATTCATGCATCTTATACCTCCCACTTGATGGCTAAACCTGTCTTAACCATCGAGTCCATATGTTGGATAAAAAATCCCACAATTTTGCCTCAGACGGACAATTTCAATCTATCTTCAACTTTCTAAACCTTAGCCACATTAGTAGCCACATAATCATTCCCAAAACATGCCAACTCGGTGAATTTAGCTATGTAGTCCAATACCATCATATTTCTTTGTCTAAGTTCAAGGAATTCTCAGGCCTTGGCATGTTTAGCTGAAGTCAAAAAATATTTTCCCATAAAGAGTTCTTGGAATTCTTCCCATGTAATTGTCTCTATATTCTTTGAAGCTTTGATCCAATCCCACCAAATTTGGGACTTACCCTATAGCTGGGACGCTGCTAGGTGGATCTTTGTAGCACTGAAAGTGATTTCCATTGTATCCAAGATTTTATCAACTTGTTGAAAACAATGATCTGCTGCCATTGGGTCCCTTTCCCCCATAAATGTTGGAGCTTGATGTGCCTTGGGTCCCTGGGGGTTACTTGATCCTTAGTGACCTCCGGCTGCACTAGTTTGTACAACTTTCACAACGGCAACACCTATGGCCTCTAAATGAGAGCCTGCTGATCAAAGAAGGCTGGGGGTTGATCCTCATTTCGTGGACGTCCCCGGTGTCTTCGTTCTCTACTTGCCATCTATATAAATCAAATAATAATATAAGAATCATAATCATTTTTTATTATTAGTGCACATGCCAACTAATAATAGACTCTTCATATTGAAAATATTATTTCATTTTCTGAACTACTAAGGTTATGTTTCTTTACCCTAGTGTTCTTTTTTATCCCCCAAGTATTAGATATTTATATATCAAAATTTTCCGACCACCTTATGAAACATGTACCAATTTTTGAGTTATAGGTAATCGTATAACCTAACCTTTGATACCAAGTTGTGATACCCCATCTCCAGGGGGTTTTATTCATTCAATCACACAATACAATGTACAATAAAATAAAATTTTCTCAAATGTACCATACATTTTTTAATTTATTTTATTTGCTTAGCGGAATAAAAAAAACACACAATATATTATTTAAGCCACAATCGGCTTCCATTCACATGTACGATCCTGCACGTGGATCTGTCATCTACCCTAGACCTATACCTAAAAAGGAGTCTTGTAATGGTGTGAGCAAAGCTCAGTAGAGGTAAACTTCTACAAAGTTACTCACTACCTAAGTGCATGTAAAATATCATGCATATGTATCAATGGTCATTCAAGTACAATATTTATGTGAATGCAATTATGGATGAAATGTTTATATGCCAATAATCCTATGTCCCATTGACTCCCTCACACATACCGAAGCCAAGCGTGACATATTATATTTATATATATATATATATATATATATATATATATATATATATATATATATATATATATAATGTATGTATGTATGTATATATGTATATATAGCTATAGAAATATTTATTTTTTTAAAATTATTTTGAAAAATATGGACCTCCTCCGAAAAACATATTGGACATTTTTCCGAATAAAATTTGATTTTCTTGGATTTACTCTGAGAAATATGGACCTCTGAAAAACATATCGGATATTTCTCCGACAAAATAATATTTTCCTTGGATATTTTCTAAAAATCACCTCATAACTCAGCCCGGACGTTGTCCCAATTCAAGTTCACAAATTTATAATAGTCATGCTTTAGAAAAAATACCGTGTAACTCAGGCTAGACGTTGTCCCAATTTGAGTTTGCCAAATACAATCCATATACCTTTATGTGTGTGTGTGTGTGTGTCATACACTCACCCATGTATATGGAATGTTCCCGTGCATAAGAAAACAATTACGTCATTTACAATTAAACGATATTTCATACACAGCTATAACAATCCAACTCAATTCACCTGCACTAAATTTTACTAAACGAAATACATAAACCTTTTACCAATTAACTATTTTCAATGAAATCTCTAACCATTCGAATTAAAATATATAACACGATCATTTATGGCCTTTAAATAGAAAGAAATTCCGATAGGAGAAAATCACTACCTTATGAAAAATTTCATGAAAACATTATAAATTTGATATCAAATTGAAGATCTCTTCACGTAGAGCAACTTTAGTTCTTAGACTATTCTATTTCGACTCCAAAATAATCCATTATGATTAAAAGAAAATCAATGAATCGTTTATGTCCTCTCACAGTGACTCTCTCTATCTCTCTCTCTCACTCACTCCCGAAGTTTATTTTTTTTCTTTCCCCAGCAGGCATCATCTCATTTTCCAGATTCTCCACATTTTTTTTCTTTTTTTTATTTAAAAAAATTATTATGATTATATATTTTTTAAAAATTTTTTAGATGCCTGGACCACGTATGCGCAACCACATGCTGATGTCGTGGCACAGTCTTCTCGTTTTCAATTTTTTTTTAATTTATTTATTTATTCTAATAACTATTTAAAAATTAAAAAAAAATAACAAAATTCTGACTTCCTCAGAATTTGATGAAATTTGTCACCGTAGCTATAGTTTCCAAGACGAATTCACAAACAAAATCAATTTTATCATCAGGATTCTAAAGTTTTCAGTTAATCTTACATATTACAAAATTACTATTTTACTTTTTTTTTTCTAGAAACAAATCATGTTATTTATTTCTTTATTTTTTTTTCGGGATTTTACACTTTCAATATTAATAATGCGAGCTCAATCCTTTTTGAATTTTGTGTCCCATGGAATTATTTCAAAAATTCTTTGAGACTTTTCTAACATTATGCTACCCATGTTTATTTTCTCCATATAAAAAATTTTCATAAAATATCACATTTACCCATTACACATATTGCAGACCATTGGCCTTCTCCATATCAAAATTCTTTGAGACTTGATAAATGGGGTTGAATTTTATCATTTCTTGTAGTTATAAAATCGTGATTTCCTTCATTTCTTTTTATTTCCTCTCTTTTAGTTATCATTTATTGATAAATGGGTTGAAGTCTGTAACTCTTATTGTCCAACATTCTGCTATCCAATTTTGACTATGTTGCACAAGTTTATCATTTGTTATACTCAAAACAATATGCCTCCTCCCACTATACTAATGGTTGGATAATTGGATAGCTTACCCATCACCTCTTTGAAAGTCTCTTATGCTACTAAATGCTTCCATTTGCTCTTTTTGAGTTCTCTACCTTAAGATTGATCTTCTAGTTCTTTCAATCTCTAGGTTTAGAGTTGTTAGCTCATCTCTAGAATTTTTATTCATAAATATAGTGGCTACAAAAAAAATTTAAAAACATCAAACCAGAGATATATAAAAAATTACATAAGACAAGCAATACAAATCAAAATGCAAAAAAAAAAAGATAATATTTTCTAAATTACTAAAAACAAAACTATTATTTTTCAAGGATTGTTACAACAATTAAAATTGACTAATTAAACTAAATAATTCCCAAAAATAATACCAAAAACTTATTGTGACTTTATTTTGATACATAATTTTCAAGTATAGATGATATCCCAATAGGTTATTGAGTGAGAGTCTCTTTCAACTAGTCCCACAAGTGTATGGGTCATACAAATAATCATATAGACTTTTATCTAGATATCAATCTCATGAGAATTGTCTTGACAATTCGATCAACCAACAATGAGTCAATTATTACTCTAGTTGAATGGATAGAACTAAGTATTTAGTAAGACTCTTAGATTCTAGGGTTAGACAAATTCATTATGCATGATGTAATATCTAAATTATTTGGTTATTATTGTACTTAGTTGCATAATAATTTTTGGATTATTATTAAAATACTCTAGTGCCTTATTGGTATATAATGTATTTTTCATATATTAGACCATTCCTAATAATTATCTTCTTATAGTTATCCCTTTGGTACTTTATCACTAAAATGATAAATCACATATTCGAGGGTCATTAAAAAGTCCATACCTATTAGGCAGCTCATCAACCACCCTTGATGGCTACTTCATATATACATTCTTATTCTGACTTCATGTGTCATAAACATATAAACTAGTATGGTATTAAAATTATTTATACTTTTGAGGTCATAAGTTCCATACTCGCATAAATAATATATATTTTCTATCATATTTTATCAGCATGAGTCATACAATAGGAATATCTCATATAACTATTATAACCTTACGAGTTAATTCTACTCATATGTATCTCTTGGCTTACCTATCACCATCCACCATAGTAATATGCAACTTACACACTTAAGGTAAAACCCATAGGACAATGTTTTATAAAAACCTCACATCAATTAAGGGCCAGTTCATTTAAGATACACACAATGAATTATCTTATAAAATTATTCATGCTTTTAACTTCATAACTACTTTACTTGCATGATTATACTTACCTAAATGTTGGGTTTTTTATATAGGTTTGTATCAAGCATCATGATCGTAATAGCTATTGCTTTCTTTTGACTATTATGCATAAGTGTACTTCTTGACTTACTTATTATCATCCACTATAAAAATAGACACAAACCTATCAATAGTAAAATCATAATTTTAAGTTATAAAAACACAATATACTTTAGTAACTAAACTACAATACAATTCAAAAATAAAATCCAATACTTTTGTATCAATCACATAAAATTAAATATACTTATCCTAAAACTCAATTTAGCCTAACATTATAAAGGAATTCACATATGATAATTTAAAGTATACCTATTAGAAATTTGAGTTCCTTAAAAGAGTCTAGGAATCAAACCCTAAACCTATAATTTTCAATCTAGCACCTCAGAGTTGCCCCTAGGTGAGAGTTAAATATTGTGCCCCCTAGAGTTTATGTCTATGCCTTGTATCACCTCTTTGCTCATAGATTCTCCTAGGTTTGAACGAATTTTTAAGTGGGAAGTCATGGCACTGGAGAATATTTTGGCTTTGGCTTTAGCTCACTATAACAAAAAGTCATAGTATTGAAAATTAGATATGACTTTGGTCTTCTTGTTGCTTTAGATTTTTATGAAACTAGGAATAACTATAGCTAGTATTTTTTATTTCTATAATACAAAGTCATTGTGCTGAGAATGAGTCTTGACTTTGCTCTCTTTCTTATATTAGATTTCCATGGTATTGAAAATAATTATAGCTTATGTATTTTATCTTTGTAACTTGAATTCATGATATTGAGAATAGTAATAATTCATGTATTTCATCTCTAAAACACAAAGTCATGGTGCTAGGAATAGACATATCATGTGTTTTTTATCTTTATGACCCAAAGTCATGCCACTATGATGATCACGACTTTAGTCATTTCTCAAGAGGAAAAAGTCACTGCATTGAAAATAATTATGGCTTGAGTAAATACTCTCTAAAACTTTTTGTAGCTAAAAGTCAAGGTGTTAGAGAAAAGATATAGATTTTGCCTTAATAGGTGTGACTTTTTAAAAAGAATGTCATTATACTAGAGGATGGCATAGATTTTAGCATAGTGAGATACTTGATTATTTTGAAATAAAATTAATATTACAGACATAAAATTAATGTTGCGGTCATAAAAAATATTAAAAGCTAGTATGGTTTTGACTCAAAGAAAGTTTTACAAACAGAAAAAATATGTTGCATAATGAAATATTATGTCAATGAGGTGGTAGAGTCGTGACAAATGAACATTTTTATTAATATTTATGTAGAGCTTTAACTAAGAATGAACATCAAAACTAACTTATAAGCTCATGGAGGAGTAATGAAGTCATAACACCAAGAATATTATGACTTTACATAACTTTTTGCTCTCCTCCTAATTAACAAATCCATCAAATATCATATTTTGCACAAAAACAATCTAATTTTACTAATATTCATCATAATCAATCAAACATATAATTTTATTTAATTTTTCTTTCTAAGGTCATTTTCCAAGTAAATATAACATACATAATCACCAAAATAACTATTATTATTTAGTATTTAGTATATCAAAGAGTGGATGATCGATGAATCACCTTGATAATTCTTGGAATAATTTGTTAAGTGAGGTATACATCATATGGAATTTGATAGGTAATTGATGAATCACTCTATTATACTTGAATATTCTAATACCCATGGAATTATGTAACTCTTAGATGGATTGCGATAGGTGGTCATAGACTTGCTTCAAGTGGATGAAATGCTTAGTATCATTATGATAGGTGATAGTATGTTGATTACTAGGTGATAAGTGTGTGAAGTATGCCTAACATGTGTGAGTATAGGTCACATATTATTTCATCCACTTTATAAATACTGAATAAATTTCATAACCATGGATCATCTAGAAATGAATCTTATATATAATGAAGCAAACCAACTCTAGAGCCATCTACACAAGTAAACTCTATAACTACTGATTTGACTTTGTTATATTTTCCATTAATATGACACTCTTGAATTTTTTTTACTATTTATTTTATTTGATATATCCAACTTCATTTGATCTTGTTAAACTATTTAGATAGTAAAGATTTCATTAACTTTAGTGCTTAATCAATCAACATCAAAAATCTTTGTGGGATCAATATTCAGACTTTTAGAGTCTATTGTATTACTTATTTGACTCATGTACTTAGTATTTTATAAAATGGCTAATAAGTTTTTAACATCATTGTCTGGTATTAGCAATTGGTTTGATTTAGTAGAGTTGATTAAAACTAATTATATCTATAGTTTTTATTTATGTTTCTTATTATTTCTTGTGTTTTTGTGTTTGTTTTGCAGACACTTAGTAAATCCATCAAAAATCATGATCTAAACTATTACCATTGGATTTAGAAATTGAAATAAAATGGATACAATTGAAAAAGCATAAAAGTGAAAAAGCACTCATGGAAGGTAACGAAAGTGAAAGAAATAGAAGTGGATGTACTAAACATCAAGGACAACATCATGTGTAGTACCTTACATTGAGAAATTATTGTACATCCACCATGATTGAAAGTTATTCAAGCATTAGAAGATGATCAATTCAAAAAAATAATTTTGAGTTGAATCCAAGCTTGATAGCTTTGATACAACAACATCAATATGTGGGACATGTCTCTAAAGTTATAAATGGACATAATGCTATTTTTCTAGAGCTGTGTGACATGGTAAAGATGATAAGAGTTGATCATGATGTGATCAAGATGAGATTGTTTCAAATTTCTCTAAAAGATAAGGCAAGAATACAATTATAATGTATACTGCAAGGATCCAAAGAGAGTTGGGGAGAGCTAGTGTAACTTTTTTATGAAAATTTTTTCATCCCATGTCACCTTGTAGCTTAGAGCTGAAATCAAACAATGTAGGCAAGGTGAGCTAAAGACATATAATACTTGGGATAGATATAAAGATATATTGCTAATATGACTACAAAAAAGAATTGAGTTATGGTTCCAAGCATAGACTTTTTATAATAGGTTGTACTATGTGACAAGATGCATGGTAGTTGCATCTTCTAGAGTATCAATCTTGAACAAATCACTTGAAGATGCCTACATACTTTTGAGGAGCTAGTAAGCATAATTATCAAGCGCCCAATATGATGAATATCACAAGGAAACCAACTATATATTTGAAGTTAAAGAAAATTTCAACTATGGAAGCTAAATTGAATGCTTATATGAATCATTACAGGTGTCAAAGTAAACAAATATTAACAATTGGAGAAATTACAGCCAAGTATATGCAAAGAGAAATTGGTGTAGATGAAGCATTCCAAGTGGAAGATGTAGTTTTCTTGCAAAATAGAGGATATATATGTCAACTTATCGAATAACAACTTATCCACTCATTTTCATCCAAGCTTGAAAAACCATGAGAATTTATTTTATGGAAATCAAGAAAATACGTAGTAGAGCTCTTTTGAATGAAACAACGAAAAGAAAAAGAATGATGCACATGAAAATAGGATAGACCAAATGGAGGAAAAAATGAAAAATGTGGATACAACAATGAAGGCTATTGAAACTCAAATAGGAAAGCTAACTTTTCCATGAAAAAAAAAAGATCTTTGAGATTATTTCTAAGTGGTAATGAAAAGAACCTGAGAAAGTTCAATCAAGAGCATTAATATTAGAAGTAGGGTAGAGATTGGAACTCAATAATAAGTTGTAGAAGAGAAAGTGGAAGAAGTAAATGGAGAAATAAAAAGTTGGAAATGAGAAAACAAGGTGAAAGAATTCATGGAAGAGCATAAATGAAAGTTTGTTCCAAGGAGAATTTCCTTTATTGTCAGCCCTTTTAATTTTATCCCGCCCATGACTTTTCCTTAATGATTTACAGTTGGAAAGGTCAAGTTAAATGAATAATTTGATAAATTTTTAAATGTTTAAAAAACTAGAATTCAATATTTCATTCACCAAAGCCTTAGTACATACACTAAACTTTGTCAAATTTATGTAGGATATCATGAGCAACAAAAGAAAGTTGAATCCTGTGGGATAGTGAGTTTGATTGTAAATTACATTGCAATTATACAAATAAAAAATATTTAGAAAAACTGAAGGATCATGATATTTTCACTACCTCTTATATAATTATCTAATAAGTCCTTAGTAAGCCCCTATGTGACTTGAGAGAGAATTAATTTATTTTTCTTATTTATTGTGAAGAAGTTGAATTTAGGTGAAGTTACTCTCATAATTGTATCTTTTCAAATGGCTAATAAATCTCTAACATATCAAAAGGACATTATTGAAGATGTCCAAGTTTAATTTGGAAAGTTTATATTTTTTATAAATTTTGTGGTATTGAAAATGAAAGAAGACAGTGATGCACCTCTTATTTTGGGAAGATCATTTTTGATACTAAACATGCAATGATTGATGTGAAGTAATATTAGCTCACTCTCAGAGTCGGTGAAGACTAGATGAAATTTAACTTCTATAAAAGCTTGAAATTCTAGATGAAGATAAGGCCAACTACTTGAGAATTTGATAGTCTAATTTTTTTAGACAATGGGTTATTATATGATTTTATGCAGAGAGATTCTCTAAAAGACTACTTAACTAAATCACTATCTACTAGAGAACTATGTTGTGAGCACTTGAGTCCTAATCTAGAAGAAAATATAAACTATGAAGAACATGAAGGGCTAGCTACCATTCTTGATGTCATGATATTCATAGGCCATGATGATATCATTTCTAAAGGTGATGACATTATTTCTAACGTTGTGATATTCACATGTCAAGATGTTATTATTTATAAAGGTGAAGATATAATTTTTGTAGGCAGTGATATTATTTATAAAGTTGTGATATTCTTGAAGTCGCAACATTAACTAGTCATGATGCCATTATTTCTGAAGTCATGACACATATAGTGAAGACAACTTCAAATGGATTGTTATTTAAAGAATTGCTAAATCTTCTAAAATATACTTTTTTGGGAGATAGTTAAACCAAGCTGATAATTAATTCTGTTTGCTTGACTAAAAATATGGAGCTTATACTAAATGTTGTGGAGGTGGTGAAGTTCTTCTTTACACTCAATAAAGATAATGAGAAACTATTGGCCATGATAAATGAATGCCAGATTCAAAGCTCTCCCATCATAACATTATTTGTCAATCATGACATCATCTTTTAGTAGAAATTATATTTCACATGTCATGATATTTTTTCTTAAACATAATAGTATTTTCCACGCCACAACTATTATTTTAGAATCATAATGATTTTCTCTTAGTTGGGATATTACTTTTTTTTAGTTGTCACAAATAAACTCTTATGTCTACTAGCATTTTGAACATAAAATTGTGCTCCTTCCAAGAAATAATAGTGAACACTATTCCTTCTCCATTTCAATGTTGGTGAGAATTAGAATTTCTACAAGGATGCATAGAATCCAACCTATTACTCCCAATTTATAAAAAATTAGGGCAGAATATCCGGAAGGCATTGAAACTCATTTAGCAAAAGAATAAGAGGAGAATACAAAAGAAACCAAGAGTGGTAGAAGAAGTAGGGCTAAAGGGAACAAGAGTGAGGGGGTTGAAACTGAAGAAGGGATCAAGATCAAGAAAGATATCCTCCTATTGGAAAAAGAGAAATAATGGTTGTAGAATGCTTTCACTAAGAAGAATCTCATTGGATAACAAGAATTCAACAAATTTATTTTGCTATTTATGGAGAAAGTATAGAAGAGGTAATGGGATACCCACTGCAAGCACTTTGAATCTAACAATGCAATAGTTGTGAGTGAGTTCTAAACCAATCTAAAAAAGGAATGAGAAAACATATTTCATGAAAGGAATCTAGGTGAGTTTTCATAGGGAAAGCATCAACTGCATCTTCAAAGTCCAATAGGACATGGTTGGAAAGAAATTCAAGAAGCTAAAGAAGCACCTCAACTTTGGAAAAATCATTAAGACATTGATGAATAGAAGAGGACATTGACATGGGACCCAGAAAAGCTTCTATGGGCATATACCAAGAGAAAATCTGATAGAGATAGAAAATGTGGCGTTCTACATTCTAAGTTCAGTCCTATAGTTCATTACACCTCTACATAGTAAACTAAGATAAAAAATATTTTTCATGCCATGGTAAAAGGGCTTGAATTCAACATGGATTAGATTATCGAGAAGTATATTTTGGATTATTAAAAGGGTGGATTAATGAGTCACATGATCCACCCTTCTCTCATTTTATAATTGTCTATCCTATAAGGAGTCGATAAATTACCATAATGATGAAAGCTATCCTAGAACTTCACATCTAACATTTACTGGTGTGAAGAGAGGACCAGATATAAATGGGAAGAATAAAAAATTTAAAAAAGAAGAGAAACCATAAACAACTGGAAGGGGCAAGAATAAAGGACAAGGAAATAAGAGCCAAAACAAAAACATTTGAAACACCTATGCCCAACATAGAATATAATTACAATGGACGAACAAATAGAAATATGCAATGAGATCTACCCCCAAGGGAGCCAAATTAAGCAGTAAGAAAGTAGGACAAAAATAAATAAATTTATTTTTTGATATTAACCCTAAAACATGACTTGGAGGACATAAATAATAAATTTCAAGAAGAACTAAAATGCATTGAGAACTATCTGGAAAACAAGTTGAAATGGAGGGATGTTCATCTAGAAGCATACCTCAAATAGAAAGCTAAAGAATAGAAAAAGGAATTGGCCAAAAGGGTTACCATGTGAGGGTTGGAGCTAAAAGAAAGAAAGTGACTTTTATGGCAAACCAAGAAAAATGCAAAGAGCTATTAAACAATTAGCTTGACCAATTATTTGGTCTAAGTTCTCTATTAGAAACTTCAATAGTCCGAGCTATCTTTTCTCATATATTTTTTTACTTTCTTCTATCTCATATTCTTCATATCTTCTGCATATGATTCAGACCAAAAGATTTTCTTTGAATTTTTTGACTCAATATTTTTTATGAACATTTCTTTTAGAATTTTTTCATTTCTTAGGTTCTTTCCTTTTTGATGCACCTCATCATATGTCAAAACTTTATTAAATATTAGCATCATCAAGTGTCATTTTCTTCATATGTGTTACGGCTTTGAAATTTGTTGGTACCTTTTCATCCAATATTGCGACTTCAAAAATTCACAATATTGCCTTTTACTCTTCATAACAGTGTGCCACAGCTTTCGAAAATATCATTACATCTTGGGTGTTCCTCTATTTCAGTAATGTCATGATTTCTTCTTTGGCCATGATTTTCTTCTTTAGCAATTAGATCATTGTGGCAAATACATTTTCTAACATGGTGACTTTCTTCAGCATGCCAATCTTAATCAATTTTTTTTTTATTTTTCATTAATACTTATTTTAGATTCATCTTCTTCACCAAGTACATCATTGATCTGAAATAGGACTTATTCCAATTGTCTTCTTTCTTTCATTCCAAGAGTCTCCTCAATAGTTTTTGCATGATATTCACATGATAATTCATGACATATTCATCATCTGTCACAGCTTCATAATCACTCATCTTCCCTTTTATTTCCATCATGACTTTGAAAAATATATGACATCATAAGACTTGTCTTCTTTAAGGCTTATTACAACTTATTCTTATTTCAAAATTTTCTAATTCTTTGGCTTCTTTCTTTTCTTAGAGCCAATAATCATCTAAAAAAAATCATCTAGATTCTATATTTTATTTTTCATCTATACATATGAGTCTATTTATTCTCTAGTAATTTTCTTTAGCATCATATAGAATTTATAGGCTTTTATACAAGTAGGATTTCTCTTATTTTTTACTCACATGAAGTGTGAATCCTTTTTTCTTTACATCAATTAATATTTGTCTAGTTTCAAAGAATGATCATCCTAAGATTAACGGTGCATGCGAATCTTCGTTTATGTCTAGCACCACAAAGATAGCATAAAATATAAATCTTCCAACCTTGACTAGCACATTTTCAATAATTTATCTCATAAACTTGATTAATCTAGTATCCATCTATAGAGAAAGAAAAGTTGTTGTTATCCCACCTAGATTCTTCCGTTATATAATGGATAATGACATCAATTAAATATTTGCTTTCAAGTCACATTAGATTATTTGAAAGGCATGCTCTCAAGTAAAACATGGAATGATAAAAATTTTCATATCTTTGAGCTTTCTTGGGAGTTTGTGTTAAATTATTGCGATGTACTCCTCGGTCATGCTCATCATTCAATAAATCTTCAATTTCTTCTTGCTACTCATTATGTCGTTCATAAATTTTATGTAGTATGATATATGTGAGTGAATGATATATTGACCTAGAATTTTATGATAATATTGAGAAATCTACCAAAATTATCATCTAGTTTATATTTTAGAACCTACTATGGAAAATAAAGATTATAGTGGAGAGAGTGTTGATATCTTCATAATCATTATTCTTCACATCATCTTTCTATTCATTGTTATGGATTATCTATATATTCTCTTCCATTTCTAATTATTCATATGTAACTACTAGTTGTGTGAGTTTGGTGGAAATGTTTAGTTATGGCATGATATTATAAAATATCATCGAATTGGATGGCACTATCCTGGATGTCATGAATTTGGATGTCATGTCATTATTAGTGATAACTTCATCTTCTGCATCAGCTTCTCCTTTAGATTTTGTTTAGTTTTATACCTTTCTATTTTTTATTGCTTATTTGTATTATGAATATGTATTTTTTTGAATTTACTTTGGCATCACTAGGAAATCTATTGATATTATTCCTTTTTATCATAAGTACTAATTGTCCAATTTGATTTTCAATAATTTTTATTATTGTATTCGTGTGATTGAACCTTGTTTCCATCAATCCAATTTTTTTCTCTAGTGCATCATTTTTCCTTTATGGATCCATAAGTAGTATAATGTTTCACTTTCCAAATGATGACTTTATTCTTCCATTGAATGGTTGTAATTGATACTTGAAGCTCCTTGCATTTGGTATGTCATCAAATTACTTCCAAAGTTTTGTTGATTGCCCCATCTTTTAATTCATATTTCTTTAACTCTCATATGATAAATTCTCATGATTTCTCATTTTTAGATGATCATGTGTAGAAATAATCATTGGGTCTAAAAATATACCCCCTATCCTTCAGAATATTAGCTTTTATACTTGATAAATTGGATTGAAATTGATAACTTCTTTATGTTGCAAAGTTTACATTTCACACTTGACCTTTTGTCATGAGGGGCTCCAAACTTATTGAAAAAAAATCCATTTTTTTTACCATCATCATTAATCTATTCAACTCCATACTTGACCTTTTGTTGAGCTTTTCAAAAAGAAAATAAGCTTCCATGGGTGACTTGTTCATCATGGAACCATCTAAGGTTGCATAAGGTAACACCTCTAATTTTAGAAATTCAGGGAATAATGAGAGTACTTTTGAGATAATGAGTTAAGAGAATGAGAGTATGAAAGGAAATGCCAGTAACATATACTATTAATATGGTGAAGGGAAAGCTATCCAATAGTCAAATCCTTAGCATACCATAGGTGATTATTGGTAGCCAATTATGATAGAGAATTACTTTGGACTTGGATGTGACCCATACAACCAAATTACTTTAAGTTGGAGCCTAGTTTGATAACCATGATTCAACAACATCATTATGATGGATGATTTTCTAAGGATCAAAATAGCAATGTCAAAAATTTTTTAGAGTTGTGCAACATGGTGAAGATGAATGACATTAGCCCATATGTTACAAGAGTGTAACTTTTCTTATTTTGTTTGAGCGACAAGGCCTAGAGTAATTTCAAGTGTTTATGTTGAGGCTCAACCAAGAGTTAGCATGAACTTGTATAAGTTTTTCTCACCAAGTTCTTCTCATCTCAAATTACTTTTTAACTAAGACAAAAATAAGTCAATTTTGATAAGAGGTAATATAAGACATTATATGATGCTTATGATCTATTTAAATTTCAAGGAACTTTTGAGGAGGTATCCACAACTTATATTTGAATTGTAGTTTTATGCTCAAACTTTCTAAAATGAGTTATATTATATGATGAGGTTTATGATTAATGTAGCCTTGGGTAGTTTCATCATGAACAAGTCACCCAAGGAAATATATTTTCTATTTGAAGAGTTGACAAAGAAGTACTACTAAACATTGAATGATTGAGTATTTGGAAGGAATCAAGTTTAAGTATTTGAGTTAGATAGATTGATGGCAATGGAGGCCAAAATAGATGCATTTTCAACAAATTTATTGACAAAAATGACAAGTGACCAACTATAAGAGAAATTACTATTTTTCAACAATAGGAAACAAAAAATTTGGGCCTAATTTATCATGTAGAAAAAGTTAACATTTTTAAAAATAAAATATTTATATTTTGACCCAGAAACAATGCCCTCACATACTATAATCTTAAAGTAAGAAATAATGACAGCTTGTTGTATGTATAACAACCCAAGAAATTTTAAATTCAACAAAAATATTTTATTAATTCTCTAAGGATGAAATGGACCGGAAATAGTTAGAGACTCATTATTAGGAGTAGCTCAAACTTGGAGTTGCGACATGGTATCATGATGCTTGAGGCCTCAACATCATTTTTCTATGGTTGATAATTGCTAAAATGTCATGACATAAGTTTGATTTTGTGACTTTATTCTAATTCAAAGCTTTTTCTTGAAGTCGTGACTTTTCTTTCTAATGTCATGAATTTTCCCAAAGTCACAACTTTCTTTTAAGAAGTTGTGACTTTCCTAATGTCATATATTTTTCTAGATGTGATTTTTTTCCAAAGTCATGGCATTAATCTATTTCTAGATATTGTGACTTTTCCTACTATCATGATATTTTACTAATGTGAGGATACCAAATTTAATAGAATTTAGATTATTATAAATAGTAAACCGATTAACGGAAAAAATGAGAAGGAAAAAGGGTCAACATATCTCATATATGAAAAGTGAAATACCTTTGGGAGGGAGAGAGAAAAAGAAGAGAGAGTTATTTTTAAAACTCCTCTTAGATCTATGGAGTTTTGTTGATCGGACTTACATGATCCAAGAACCATAGTTCATCTACTCGATGAGATCTATGATTGAATACCTAAATTAAAGAATTTCAATAAAATTCTGAAAAAGGAAATTTAGAGAAATCAAGGTTATTGGGGTTAGATATGTTCATGAGATCTCCTTTGATTTCAATACACTTAAAAAGGTATGATTTCTTCCAACTCAAGTTTAATTTTATCTTAAAAATTGTATTTGGAGCAATTATTTATTTATATTTTTCATTGTATGATTTTATGTGTTTTTTTTGGCCATAACTTGAGTAATTTCTAAGGTTAATAATAAAAATTGATAAAAAGGACATGCAAATATGTGAGGGAATTATTGTCAAAATTTGGGTTTTATAGAAATTTTGACATTAATTCCCTCACATATTTGCATGTCCTTTTTATAGGCCATAACTTGGCCTATGAATTTTCAATTTAGATATTTCAGTTGTGGATGAAAGTTAAGAATTAAGTCTCAAAATATACAAAAGACACTAATATCCAAATATTATTCATAATTTTGCAGTTCAATTCATGACGATAGTTCTATCTTCATTACATAAATAATTTATGTAGTTTGGGTCATAAGTTGAGTTATAGAGACCAAAATGAGATAATTCAAATTTCTATGTAAAGTACACATGTAGAGGAAATGTTACTTAGCAGGACACATCATCCAAAAATGACAATTATATGATGTTACAAAATTATGCCTAACCAAATAAAATGATAAATATGTGTTATGAATATCATTATATGAACGAAGTAATTATAGTCATAAAAATTAGATTTTATTATACATTAAATATGATTTAGAAATTATATGCATGAGATAAAGTTATCCATGATGCACATTAATGTATATGATGCTAATAGGTAGAGGTGTCAAACGGGATGTGCCTGGGCCAGGCACGACATGGTTACTGTACCATGTCGTGCCTGGCCCGACACGGTTTTGTGGAGTTCAGCCCAGCACAGGCCCGCGGCACGATCCACTAAGTAATTTTGTTGAAATTAGGGTGTCGTGCCAACGGGCCACTGTACCATGCCGGGCCAAACACGGCACAAGGCCCGGTTGGCCTCGGCACGGCACAGAATGATCGTGCCATGGTCGAGCACGGCATGAGCTTGGGCACGAGAAATTTCCATGCCGGGCCGGCCCAGGCACTGCCGAATCATGCCGGGCCGGCCCGGCCTGATTGACACCTCTACTAATAGGTTTAAAAGTTTTCATTCAGGTATGACATGATATTAATGTGAATATATACTTTATATTGCATATATAGAAATATCACATTAAATGTGTGTGAGTGCATAGTTATAGTCAATCATCATACTTAATGATTGATGAGAGAGCTTTATACCATTGGATGATGTCCAATAGAGTCACGTGATGTTACATAAAAAAGAAAATATGTGTGTAGCAAGCAAGACCAGATTCTTTATTAGATGAAAGGCTCTGAATGATTAAGACACATCCATCAGTGAAAGTCCAAAAAGTGTTGGAAGGCTTGCAGATTCCTATGGTTAGATCCCAAAAATCTGCCACCCAAACAAAACACATGGGAATATGATTTTAAAAAGGATTGTTTAAATAGTAACATCCATGAAACTTTTTGGTTACAAATACTTAAGTTATATTTTAAAGTAACCTTTGAATGTGCTCATAAATAATGTTTTTACCATACATCAGCTTGTGAATGGTGTAGTGAGAGCCAGTAAGGGCTTAGGGCTTGGTAGACATTTTAGTCTCATCTTATTGTATACCTATAGCATTTTAGAGTAAAATTAGTAATTTGGAATTATTGATATTAATTGCTAGAAGTGACCATTGCATGTGCACTTAGGAGGAAGGTATCATTGTAGAGATTTTCACTACTAGGCATGGCTAGACCTTATGTGAGATATTTCAAGTGCATGATAGATACCAATGTATGGCACCCATTCAGGTCACAATAGTGAAAAAAGCTAGATTGTAGTTTGATGAGTTTTAATGTAAAATGAATTGGAATGATGATGTTTTCCTATAAATATTTTGGGTAAAAATATTGTGATAAAACTTAAACAATTAAGGATATTTGTTATTTCATTGTGTCTCTTGAGTGTAGATGAATGAACTGATGAACCAATTTTAAACTTAAAAGTAATTATGGTTTTGTAAAGATTAGATTTTGGATAGAGTTTCCATGCAAGAGACATCACAACTTAGTATCAGAGCATAGATATATAAATACCTAGGACTCAAGTTCTAATAGTAGCATGGCAGCTAAGGCTCTATCTATTTTTTTTATTTATGGGTCCTAATAAATGAAACACAATAGAGTGATATTAGGTTACCCAACATCCACAAATTTTTTGAGTTGGCAATTGGTCAATGGACACAGATTTTGGGGCATCATTGTAGTAGAATAACCACCTGATACAATGAGTATCGAGCTCCATTTATAACCAATAGGATAATTCTAGAAAAACTTTGAGAGTAACTCAATAGGATACCAAATAAAATGAGACTCGAGCTTTGTATATAACCACCTGAAGGGAGTAAAAAGTCATTAATGGAAGATAATATTTTTGCCTTGCAAATGGAGATAAAACAAGGAATAATATGTAGGAGACCCAAATAGAATGATTTGAAATGATGCTAGAACACATGAATGCAGTGGAGAAGATTATTGAGAATCAACTCGAGTAACTAGTACTATCATTGAAAGAGAAGAACATAAAAGAATTACCAAGTATTATTAAGGTAGATCCAAAGAGAAGCTTATCCATTGCACTTAAAAGTAGTATAGAGTTAGAATGATAACAAGTATAAGTAAAGGCCCAATGGAATGCTGAAATAGAGGAGGAAACTATGACTAAAGTCATGACTTTTTTTCCAAAGTCATGATGCTCATTGCCATGATATTTTCTGAAGTTGTAATATTTTCCAAAGTCATGGCATCTATATAATCTATTACTCAACTCATGCCCCATATGAGAGTCATGAAGAAGTGAAATGGAGAAGGATATTCAAATTACCTTAAGTAATGAATTGAAAGATGTGTTAGAGAATGACAATACAAATCATAAATAAAATGTTCCACCTAATTTTTCTTTTCCCCAACATTTTAGAAAGGGAAAGATAATAAAAAGATTGAAAGGTTTCTCAATATATTCTGGAAGTTAGAAGCAAATATCTCATTAATTGATGTTTTATCTTATATGCCCAATTAAGTAAAGTTCATGAAGATATAATAAGTAGCAAGAGAATATTTTAGATATATGGAATGATGAATATGATTGTGAAGAATAGCACAATTATTCAATATAAGCTTTTGAGAAAACAATAGATCTAAAAAGTTTTGTGATTCAATATATTTGGAAGCTCACTTTCTTTAAGGTACTATGTGACTTGGGATCAAGTATTAATTTGATACTATTATCCATAATATGGAAGTTGAACCTTAGTGAAATTTCTCCAACATCTCTCTCACTTTAGATGGCTAACCAATAATCAAATTTGTGAGAGGTATTATTGAAGATAAGTTGGTGAAAGTTGGAAAATTTATATTTCATGCAAATTTTATTATGCTAGACATGGAAAAAGATCAGTATTCTCTATTAATCTTGTGATTTCTATTTTTTAGCCAATAGACAAACATTGATAGATATCAAGAAGGAAATATTCATACTTCATAAGAGTGAAAAGCAAGTGAAGTTCAACCTCTACAATTGCCAGCATATTTTAAATGATAATGAAAAAGATTGCTAGAGAATAGATAGCCTCATATGCAATGCCATGAGACAAAATATAGACTTCTATTGAAAGTCTAGATAGAAAATTGTTGGCCTCAATAAGATGTAAAGGATGAAAAACTAGAAGCACTTTAGAGTGAAGAAACCATTACAAGTGACCATTAAGAAGACTACTATGAAGTTATGATATTCTTCAAAATCATGACTTCCAAAGGGATAAAGCCAAATTATTTTAAAGATGCGAAGGAAAAGGATGAAATGATGGGATTCTCAATTCAAGAACTTAAAGAAATTACCATGGAAATTTTGGAAATTGTAGAAGAAATGCAAAGAAAAGTTAACTAATGATTAATTTTCTAGAAGAGAAAAACAACGTGGAGACAATAATCTTTGAATATCCAAAGGAATATGAAAAGTTAGTGGCTATAATAATGAAAGTCATGACTTATCAAAAATTTATGGATTTACACTACAAGAAAATATTAGTTTGGCTAAGGAAATTTAGCTAGGGAAAAATCCCTAGCTAAATAGCTAGGGAAAAATCCCTAGCTAAATAGCTAGGGAATAGTAAGAGATTTTTGATTTTACATTGAAATAAAAATTCGTGATAAATTAGTAACGGATTAACAACGAAAATGTTCGATTGAAAATATTTCATCACTAATATTTTCATATATTTCCATGCAAAGAAAAGCGGTGAATTTAGTATTGAATTTTTCCTAGCTAATTAGATCAAGACAAAATCTTTCGCTAAATAATTATCTGAAATTTTTTTTACTATTTTATATTTCATCACAAGCAATTATTCCTTAATTTTTATTTTTCACAAAAATATATCCATTTAGCTAGGGATTTTTCCTTAGCTATTTGGGTTGGAAATAATTTTCATCACTAACCTTTAATTATTTAATTTTTTTTAATATTTTATTTAATTTTGTATATTAAAGGTGCGTATGTCATGGTCTATAGTTGAACGATCCTTGAAAGACACATTCTACTCATATAATTATTAAAATAGGTTATTATAAATAAATAATTTAAAAATATATATAAATACAAAAAAAATTTAATATAAATAAAGACTACAATAACTATTAATAAAGACTACAATAACTATTAATAAAGACTACAATAATATTAAATGATTAATTCTATAATTATTAAAATTTTTAAAGATATTTAAAAAGAATAAATGAACATACATTAGAATTTTTACTAATAAAAAGATTAAATAATTCATTATATGATAAAATATACAATATTTATAAAAATATCAAATTTTTATTTTAAGTATAAAATAAAAATATACAATATTAATATTATTTTAAGTATAAAAAATAATTTTATGTCTAAAGGAAATTTTTTAAAAAATAATTACAAAAAAATTTGAAATTTTTGAATTATAAAAAAAATTTCAAATTTTTCATAATATCTAAATGAAAATAAATTGATATTTAAAAATAAATACAGAAATGTTTGCCCTTACTGATATTTATAAGAACTAAATAATTGAGTTAAATTTATACTATAAACGTTTAATATTCCTTCTTTATTAAATTTAATAAATATAAATTTCTTAATAATCATCTCACTCTAAGTAATTTTTAGAATTTTATAAATTATAAATTATATCAAATAATATGAAATTTTATGCTTTTAAAATTATTTCATATTATCTACAAAAAAATCAATATGAATTCTTAAAAATTTATAAACATAAAATATATATATTTATATTTTTTTAACATTAAGAGTATTTATAATTTTTATGAATGTGGCTCGAAGAAAAATAATCTTTTAATTTTTGCCTTGCTATATTAAGTTTACAAATTTTGTTGCCATTTGATTTATTTTTTATATTTGGAAGACAAAACATCTATTTTTTGAAATTGTTTATATACTTATTATTTAGCTAATTTGATAATTAAAAATTGAAAGGAGCTTGTTTTTCATGTGTGCCTTGCTACAAGCACATTAACTTGTTGAAAATAATTTATTAAGTAAAAAAAAGATGAGTCTTTATATTTTATATATATTTATTATATATTAAATGTTTTGATAATTTAAAATTAAAACATTAATGGAATTTAAAAATTAATAAAACTTAATAAAATTAATAGTTAGAGACAACTCTTATTAAACTAAACTTGATAATTTAAAATGTAAGACAAAAATAATGAACTATAGAAAAAGAAGTGTGGTTTCTGATCTTTAGTTGTTTTCATCCTTCATCCATTTCGGTTCGTAACCTCTTTAGACATCTATAAGTTTCATGTTCATCTAAAAAAATCACTTTCTTCAACTACTAGGAAAATCTGCTTTGAACTCTAGCCTTCTTGAAGCTATAATCTGATTAGGTCTTTATTATGCCTACACTTATTCTGTTCAACGTGAAGTATAGGTGAACAGGGAATCATGGACATGTTATTTGTTAGGTATCTAACTCTAATGTGCCTCAAATCTTTTTTCTGTTGTGTTCTGATTTTTGTGAAGGTGAAAGTGTTGTTGATTCATGTGTATATATGCAAGTTTGTTGATCCTGGACAAACTACGACAACATTTGAATATGCCACAAAATAAGAAATGGTTCCTTAAAACCTTTTCAATGTCGACAAATGTGTCTTCTTTTGCTGCATCAACCAAATCTAAAAAAACTTGCAATTTGTTGATGAAGTAATATTATTTCATTTTTAGCTTAGTTCACATAGATATGTTAACATTAATAGAAGTTACCCCTAAACCACTTAATATGTTTTCTAATAAAAATTTTATAATTTAGATTTTTTTTATATTTACTGCACCTTTCTTATTGCAATTTATTTTATAATTGTGTATTACAATTTTGGTATAGGAGTGTCCATAGCATATAAAAAATATTCAAACACTATATAAATCTGTGATTTATTTATAGAATATCAAATTTTGATTTATTCTTCATTAATAATTTTGTTGACAGTGGAGTAAGTGATTTAGTTTAGCCGTAGCTGTGGTTTTCTTATAAATTTTAGGTATGCTTTCTATCCTTATTCTCCATCGCTTATCTTATATGTAGGAGTGTTTTATTTGAGGTAATGCTTTTTACCCTTACTCAGCAAAATGAAACCTAAAATGTGGGTTTTCACGTTGTCAAAGAAAGGAATGTCTTGTCCCGTTATGTTCTTTAAGATTTTCCTAAATATCTTATTGCAGGTTTTTATGATGCGAATGTGTAATATTTTTCTTTAGTATTATGTGTTCTAGATTATTATAAAATTAAAATCTAAATCATATTAGAGTAGAATACATTAGCTAACAATATTATGACATTAAGATTTGCAAAATCATGACATAGAGTTTTTAGTGAAGTAGCATTTAGCATGGTTTGCATTAAATCAAATTTTTGCAAGGTTTGTAGTAATCTAAAACCCTTCATCTATTATATCTGCTACTAAACTATATGTGTATAACTATATATAAATATTTGTATAACTATATAAAACTCTATATAATTAAATAGAACTATATTTGTAACTATGTATACATATATGTAAATCTATATATTTGTTTATAACTTTGTATACATTTACATATAACTACATATAACTACTTGTATGAATATATATACATACATATATATATATATATATATATAACTATATGTTTAACTATATATAACTATTTATAACTATATATATTATATGTATAATAACATATAACTATAAATAATTGTATCTTATTATATGTATAACTATAAAAACTTTATACATAACTATATTTAAATATATAATTTATAACATATATTAAATATACATTTTTATATATTAATATATACAAATGTATTTTACTATATATATACCTATTCATAACTATATGTGTAAATATATAAAATTATATGAAAACATATATATACCTACATGTATAAATTAAAAGTTTAACTATATGTGTAACTATATGTATAACCACATGTAACTATATTTATAATTATATGTATAACAACATACAACATTATGTTTAACTATATGTGTATAACTATATATAAATATTTGTATAACTATATAATTAAATATAACTATATTTGTAACTATGTATACATATATGTAAATCTATATATTTGTTTATAACTTTATATACATTTATGTATCACTACATTTAACTACTTATATGAATATATATATATAACTATATATTTAACTATATATAACTATTTATAACTACATATACTATATGCATAATAACATATAATTATAAATGGAATAATACTAATTTGTTGCACTAACTTAAAATTAAATGGCAGAAGATATAATATCAACAATATGTAATCACATAGCCTCAGAGTGTCCGTTGGTCAAATATATCATGCTGTTGAAATAAGGGTCCTACACTTACCTAATCTCATCCCTTGGGCCTCAGACTCATTTATGAACTTATGTATTACAAAAGATGTAATATATGATAGGTTTGTATATAAGCAAATTTTTTATTCTTTTATGTAATTCATCAGTCTAACACTGCATTCTCTATCTATCTCTCTCTCTCCCTCCCTCTCTCTCTCCCTCTCTCATTCTTTCTATGTCACTCTCTCTTTCATGCTATTTTCTTTCTCGCTCTCTTTCTTTCTTGCTTGCTCTCTCTCTCCCCCTTTCTCTCTCTCTCTCTTTCTCTCTCTCTTCCTCCCCCCTCTCTCTCCCTCTCCCCATTCAAACTTTAAATTTCTTTCTTTTTTGCTTTCCTTTCTTGTCCATTCATGTATTTTTCTCACTTTATCTAGTATTCACATGATATCTATTAATCTTTTCCATGCTAAAAATTGCTTTATTTATTCATGTAGATTCTGCAAATGCATTGCCTCAATATTTATGATATTTAATTTTTAAATATTCATCTGTAAGTAATTTTATTTAATTATTAGTATATTTTGAAGTAATTGTATGTTTCATTCAAAATAATAATTGAGCATTATTTTTTGCAAATAAAACAGGCAAAGTGAGTTCATATCGTCAGTGAATGTACAAAAGGTATATGAATATAATTTTGAATCATAATTTTTTGAGTGGGCTTGAAACTTTCATCAATTTTGCGTGTAGTCAATCGAGATGGATGGTTGGAGAAAAAAATTAAGTGTCAAATATGGGTAGATGTCTAGATATGAAGAATCTTAAGTTATTTAGAATGAAAAGTCATGACTGTCATGTATTTATGAAAAGATTAATACCAATTACATTCCTTGAATTACTTTTCCTAAGTGTTTGGAAGGTCCTTACAGAACATAGTTTGTTCTTCAAATAGCTAACTTCAACTATAATCAAAATATATTACATGGTGAGGCTGGAGAATGACATACCACTTATTCTTTGTAAGCTTGAATGGATATTCCCACCAATCTTTTTTGACTCTATGGAGCATTTGCTGGTCCATTAGGCATATAAAGAAAGGATAGCATGGCCAGTGCAATACAAATGGATGTGTACTTTTGAAAGGTGAATATACATATAAGTAGTTGTGTTTTATTATTTCAAACATAAAGTAATATTGTAATTTAATATTAATTGAAACCTAACATTATGGTTGTAGGTATTTATGTAAATTGAAATTGAATGTTAGAAACAAAGCAAAGTTTGAAGGTTTAATTTGCAATGCATATTTAGTAGAAGAAGCATCATCATTTTGTTCGTATTATTTTAAGGATCATGTCAATAAAAAAAATTGAAATGTGCCTCTGAATGATGAAGGTCATGTGCTGGTAGAAGATGATTTTGTGGACAAGCTATCTATCATTAATCACCCTGGAAGAGTATTTGGAAGAACAAGGAAGAGATGTATGACAGATGAAGAGTACAAAGCAACATGAAGCTACGTTTTACTTAATTGTGAGGAGGTTGCACCATGCATTGAGTATGTATACCCAAAATGATTGCAGGTTTAATCATTGTTTAACTTTATCCTTAATATGAATAATTAAAAATTGATATATATGTTTATCCCTCTTTTTATATTTGTGTAGTATTTATATTGAGTAGCTAAAATATAGGCAACCAATAATTTCCAGAATTGAGGTCAATTATATGCTAGAAATAGAATTTGTGAATTAGTTCAAAAACTATGTGAGAATTATTAAGTTTTATTTTTTTTTTGAATTATTTAATTTATTAGTATCTTTTATTTGTTAACATCATTTGTTTAATTTATGCAATAGGAAAATGATCCTTCAAATGGAGATTCCAATATTTTTATTCATCATCTAAGTAAAGGCCCATTTAGATATGTGATAACCTGTCCTATATATTTTTTTCAATGAATATAATTTCACATAATCGGACACGGTTCTTCTAAAACAACAATAAATAGTGATGTATGCATTAAAGGCTCAAGTTATAGTGTAGATGAGATTGATTATTATGGTCAACTCATAGAAGTTATTGAGTTGGAGTATCCTGGACTCGATAATAATAGGATTGTATTATTAAAGTGTGAGTGGTTTGATCCTACATGAAATGTGGGTACAAAGATTCATTCAGATTATAGGCTCGTGGATGTTAACCATAAACCCAGATATAATCAATATGAACCGTTTATTATGGCAGTTCAAGCCACTCAAGTATATTATTGTACATATCCGAGTTTATCTAATGATAAAAGTGACTAGTGGGCAATTTGCAAAATCAAAGCTCGATCAAATTTTGAAGTACCAACATCTCAACAAAAAAGTGCAAACTTAGCTATTACACCAGCATTCCAATATATTGACATAAATAATATTGAGCCTGTGCATGTAGATGAAGATCCAGAAAATTTATGTGACTCAAATGGTGGCCTAATAGAAATTGAGGATGATCAATTTCTATCTAAAGATGAGTTGGAACTTCCATCATAATCAGATGAAATGTTAGAAGAACAATTGGAGGATGATAGTGATGCCAATAATTAAACTGTTATAATTGTATTATAATATGAAACTATCATAGACTTTCTATATTTTTTTGAAATCTATTGGTGTGTATTATTCCAAAACGCATGGTTGTTCATCATATCTCTATTATTTGTTCTATGTTTTTATTTTTTGTATAGCAGGTGGCACCTAAAGGACATGGCCATGGTGGAGGTGAATGTGGATGTAGAATTGGAGGAAATTCATTTAGTATTTTACATCATGTTGCAAATTCAGTACCATCTCATACCCACTATATCCAGCCTTCACCATCACAATCACCATCTCCATTTACATCTCCATTTCTATCACCATCACTAACATTGACACCTTTACCATCACCTTTATCAAATATAAGCCCACCACCCATTGTCCTTCCTGTACACACTTTTGATCCATCACCATCTTCTACATTATATTTTATACCGATAGTTCCCCCATTTACAACATCATCGACATCATCAAATTTTGTGTCTTCCTCTACATTCAGTGCTAATTTAGTAATTGAGATTGTGGATGAGAGGTATAATAAATATGTAAATATTAATCAAATATAAAATTATGATGTTTTTATTAGTGGTTTTTTTTATATATAGTTATGATTTGCTTGTTTTCAATGTTATTTATTTTTATAATTTTATTCCATCTCATAAGTGTTCAACTATAATTACTAAGTCTTTTGAAAAAATGGTTGATTCTAAAGCATTCTCAAGGAAGAAATTTTTAGAATTGACAAGAGAGTCTAATTTTAATGACTCTCTAGTAAAAACAATAAAACAAAAGCATTGAAAATTTATTATCTAATTAGTTAACTATTATGTTGGTTATTATTCAAGCAGTAAATAATTATGTCCTTGTTATTAATATAAATTCTTTTGTGATTTTTCTATATATAGAATTAGTGCACATGGATATTCAAATTTCATGGAAAGGTAAAGTCATTGTGGGAGAGCAAAGCTGCTGAACGGTATTTAGATTTTATCCATAAATTGAATATTATAAAAGAAAGGCCTAATTTTATATCCGAGGATGACTGGTCCAAGTGACTTAAGTATTGGGAGGAGCCAGATGTGAAGAAAAAAATCAGAGATTTCTAGCAAAAATCGACGAACTGAGGTAGTCGGACTAGGTATAAGAATGTCTTGCCTCATAGAAGGGTCAAAGTCAAGCATTAAGCACGCTCGAGATTTGGTATAATTTTAAAATTTAAAATATTTATATATTTAGTGGTGGTCTAATAGTCTAAACAAATCAATTTTGTGCATGTTTGTATTAATTTTGTTAAAATTTTTTTACATTTGTTATTTTTTGACTTAATAAATACATATTCTAAGTAAGAGAATTGGGTCGAGATCCCAATTTTTATAAGATTTTCAGGAAGATGCAAGTGAAGAAAACAGATGGTCAGTTTGTTGACAATAAGTCTCAGATGGTTGCTGTAAGAATCTATTATATTAATAAAATTTTATAATACTATAGTAAATTATGAAAGTTATCTGGAATGCAAAATATTAAATTTATTTTATGTATATCTAGAATAGTATTTTTCTTTGTTTTATCACAGGAACTCATGGAGGAACATGTAACAGCTGCTTCTCAACAAGTTGATGGTTCTATGGATCTTCAACCAATTGACTATGATCCTATCTATTTGGAGACCATAGAAGGTCATAAGAAGTATTGAGTGTATGACATCAGCTCGAATGGAGTGACATTTTTTTGTAGCAGTCATGCTTCTGATTCATCTGTCACAGTAATGGTGGATGAGGCAGTCGAACAATAGAATGGAAACAAATGAACATTTTGAAGTTATGTAGATCGAAATGAAAGAGAAGGATGAGCAAATATCTCATTTGAAGGAACAAAGGCAGGAAATGATAGAAGAGAAGGATGAACAGATTAATCATTTGAAGCAATACATGCAAGAAATTAAAGAAATGAATGATGAGATTAAAGAAATTAAAGAAATGAATGATGAGATTAAAAAAATTAAAGAAATGAATGATGAGATGAAATAAATTAAGAATTTAATGCAATAGCAGATGTCCTATATGGAGTGATAATTAGTGGCATTAACACGACAAATAGTATTTCGAGATCCAGCTACAAAACCACGCAAGAGAGGCTAGCACAAATGCACCAACTGGTAATGAGAATGATTTTGTATCAGAATTATTTTTGAACTATTTTTAATTTTTGTTTTTGTGTAGCTAAATAGGATGAGATTTTTTTGGAGGTATCATTTTTCTTTTTTCTGGTTTTGTTCTTTGCTTTTCTGATTAACCTATTTATAAATCTTTGTAGGACATCTAATGTGAGACACGAAAAAAATTTTGATTCAAAACCTTCAGACATTGCAATGGTACTTTCTATGGATGGGACCCATCTTTACCAATCTCAGTTGGATCAAAAGGAGGCCAAGCTTCTATTATCTTTATTATTTCTAAAACATTTTATTTTTAAACTCTCTTTCTCTCTCTAAACAACATTATTGGCCAACTTTTAGATATCTGTTGAAGTTATATGACTATCAACTCAGATTCATGTTTGTTCATGTCTATATTACTATTTTTATATATCTATGAATATGTTGTGTGTACCCAAATATTTTGGGTAGATTTTTAGCCTATTATAGGTATGTAAAAGGCTTGGCTGGTCCTCCTGGTGCCGGGAATAGTACATTAGCTTTAGAAGTTGTGAGATGAATGAAAAATTTCTGCTCCCACGCAGATGTAGGTTTGTTCTTGATACTCTTATTTCATGCAGATCTATGTTGTCATTGTTCAGATCTATGACTGCTTTTCATTAGTCATCAGTGGAAGTAAACTGTTAAATTGTTAATTGCCATAATGATTGCTAATGAAATTCAATTAAATATGTTCATTCTTCTTGTTCTCATTCTCTTGCATGTTTGTAGTTTCATGGATGACAACAGGCTAAACATGAGGAATTGTGGCTATTATGAGCCATCTTTCAAAGAGCATCTTGGTCTGCAACTGATACCTAGCATGGGAGACCACGACACGAAGCCTTTCTTACTAGGACATGATCTTAACAACTTTATTGTTAATGCCAAATATATATTCCATCCCTGTGAATGCATTGTCTCCAACACTTTTCTTGCACTACAATACATGAGAGATGGCTAGATGAACCAGAGAGATAAGTTTTTGAACATGTCACCTCCAAATACTTCTTATCCTGTTCTCACAGAAACTTCTGGAGCTCAACCATTACAGATTCTACACCCACATGATTCTTTGCAAGATGAAAGGATTGGTAAGATCGATCAACCAAGCCCTGACGAACAAGGTAGCCAATCCAAGAGAAAGAAAAGTGGGGATACACCAAGAAAATCAAAACCAGAGAAACCAAGGAAACAAAAGGATCCAAACTCCATTCCTATTCCACGGTTGAAAGCTCCAAAGAAATGCTTGGACGTGGTCAATCAATAGCAATGACATGGATATCTTTGGCATTTCCATACCAGTTTGCACTTGCACAGGCAAGTCTCGGTAGTGCTATTGATGGGGCTATGGTGAGTACCAATCCACATGTTGCACAACTACCATATCAATGTATCCCCTGCCAATGAGCATTAAAAGAAGAGGAGTGGGAATAACTAGGAGGAAGATGAGTCAAGATGCCTTGCTAAATAAAGTTTGCAAATTTTGTAGCCATTTGCTTTTTTATATATTTGGAAGACAAAACATCTAATTTTTGAAGTTTTGTTCCTCTTTCTTTCTTTGAATGTGCATTATTTTTATGGAGTGCATATTATTTTTATGGAGTGCATATTGATTTGTTTTGTAGTTATGTTGAATCATACAACAAAGTGATGGTCCTTGCTTCGAACCAAGAGAGGTACCATATGGCAGCAGAAGCTACAAAGTTGATGGACTAATATATTGAAGCAAAGTAATCAAAATCATTAGTGCAAGCATATGAAGAGGAGAAGAAACATTCTAAGAAAGCCGCACAGGAGCATGGTGTTATGGCGGTGGAGGGGCAGAGCAACCCCCTTATAAGCCTTGGGACCGGGAGAGAGTTCTGGTTGCATGGAGGCAAGGTGAGAACTTTAATATGCCAAGCCTAGCTCATGGCTTGTCTTCCATGTTCTCCTCTAAGAGTTTTCAGACATATTTTCATAAATTTAAATAATATTCGTATTTATTATTTATGTTGATAGTGAACTTTTGTGTCATCTTTGTGAAGTATAAATGGGATAATACTAAATTCTTGTAGTTTTTTTCCATCTGATGCATTGTGATTACATATATGTACATATAATAATATAGTAAATATGTATAAATATACTACAGTATATATACTATAGTATATACTACAATATCAAAACAAATCTTTTGATAAATATACATATTCACTGATTATATATACTATAGTATGCACTGGATATATACTATAGTATAAATGTACATATATACTACATTATATATCTACATATATACTCAGTATATATGTACATAAAATATTGTAGTATCTATGTACATTTATCAAAAGTTCTATTTTTATACTATAGTTTTTATGTACATACTACATTATATATGCTATAGTATATGCATACATGTGTATGTGCATATAATACTGTAGTATTATATGTAACAAGTGAAATACTAGTATATATGTACATATACACTGTAGTATTATATATTTATAAAAATAAAACTTTATTTATTTATTTTGATTTTATTGATTGGTTTAATTTTCATAAAGATGTGGTGCCGTAATGTTCCCCATACAAAACTTGTAGAAGTGAAGAGATTTTTCACTGGATATGACGTGTCATGACTAGGATAGCTTTGTCGTAGCCGAAAGATGATGATCGGAGGAGCTGGGGGAGGGAGAGCAATGTCAATTTCACGGATAGATTATACTTTATGCATTGTTGTTAGATACATTGATGAAGAAGATGTAATAAGATCTTGTTATATTTTTTATAACTATGTAAAATATTATATCAGAATAATTTATTAACTGATTTTAATTTTTGTTAATTATAAATTACTGTTTATAGTTTCTATTTTTATTCAATTTAATATAAAAACATAAAATTATTTAATTAATATTTTTGTAAAAAAAAAATAAAATAGTGAAAATAATTTTGGAATGAAATTAGCTAGGGATTTTTCCCTTGCTAATTTAGCCAGGGAATTTTTTGAAGCTCTAATTTAACTAGGAAAATAATTAATTTAGCTAAGAAATTTTCTGTCGCTTAAATTTTTTAGCTAGGGAATTTTTCCCTCGTTAATTTTTAGCGATGATCACTTTAGCTTGAGAAAGGTTCAGTCGTTAATCCATCATTATTCTGCTTTAGTGACGGATAAATCCCATTTAGCTAGGGATTTTTCCATAGCTATTTGGGATTTTTCTTGTAGTGCTCTTTGACACAATCATTTCGCTATGTAACATTATTTTTGGTTGCAAAACTTTCTTAGAGTTATAATCGAACTAGCTCATAATATTTTTTATGGTTGTAATAATAATTTTATGTTGTAGCAATCAAGTAACTTACTAGTACCAAAAGCCACGATATATACCACCAAAACTAAGGCAAAAGACATGATGCTTCTCCAGTACCATATCTTTTAGCTATAAAAAAATTTAGAGAATATTTACTCTAGCCCATGTTATTTTTAGGATTGTGATTTTTTTTTCTAGATATATGACTAAAGCCATGGCTCATTCCCAATGTTGCAATTTTATGTTATACAGATGAAATACAAAAATTAATGTCATTCTAGTACTTTGACTTAGTGTTATAGAAATAGAATAGATAGTAATAGACATTCAAACATCACAACAATATGATGCAAGAGAGAGACCAAAATCATAATTTATTTCTAGTATCACAACTTTGTATTATAGAGACTAAATTTATAGCTAATGTCATTCCTAGTATTATGAGAATCTAAAGTAAGGAAGAGACCAAAGTCATGGCTCGTTCCTAGCTCTATAAATTTGTTTTACATAGAGATAAAGCCAAAAATGTAACATTACTAAAATTCATGACTTTCCACTTAGAATTTGTATCCAGCCATTCAAGTATAAAAGCACAAAATGAAAGATTTTTAAGAAGAGAATTATAGGCTATGGAAAAGAGATAAAAATCTATGGTTTTTGGAGCATAATTTTGCTCAAACCTATGGAAGATCCATAAGAAATGGGCAATTCAAGGCACAAGAATAAATTCTAAAGGAAGAGGAGTGAATTTCAACTCCCATCTAGGGTCAAATATGAGGCACATGAATAAAAGTGTGGATTTAAAGTTTGATTCGTTGACACTCATGAGTGTTACCATTGGGAATCAATAATTCTATGAGTTAAATCTCAAATTATCTTATGAGAATTTCTTTTCAATGTCAGGTTAAATTGACATCTAGGATTAGTATTTTTCATTTTATGTGATAGATACTTAATTTATTGATTTTAATATTTGAATTTTAGTATGGTTTGGTTATTGATGGATGTGATATTTATTGATTTTACTATTGGTAATTTGTGTATGATATCGTGTGGATGATAGGTAAATCATGAAACATGCTCATATATAATGGCAGAAAATTAGTAACAAACCTTATGATCATAATGCATAAGTCAAATATATATATCAAAACCTAATGGAAAGGTAAGTTTAATGGCAAGGTGCTTATGAAACTGAAAGTATAAATACTTTTATAAAATAATTCATTGTGTATGTATTAGAAGAATTGGCATTCAATTAATATATTTTATAGAATATTTTCATAAAGGTTTTACTTTTTGTATGGGAATTATATGTTATCATGGTAGATAATGATAGGTAAGCTATGAGATATATATCAATGGAAGTGACTCATAAGGTGGTGATAGTCCGATGAGTATGGATTTACTTTCTATCATATGACTTATACCAGTCTATATAATACATACGATTGGAGAATAGGAATGCATATATGTAATAACTATCAAGGGTCGTTGATAGGTTTTCATAAGGTATAGACTTGTGAATGACTCTTGAGCATAGATGATTTATTATTTTTGTAGTAAAATACTGAGGGAATAGCTACAATGGAGCCATTATTAGGGAGGTCCCAATAGTAGACAACCACTTGTATATCATTAGGGTACTAGGATATTTTCACAATATTTTAACCTTCATTTTATAATCAAGAACAATAATATCCAAACTATTTAGATAAATTATCATATATAATTGAATGGATAAACCCTAGAACTAAGAATCATACCAAAAATCTAATTTTCTCCTTCAACTAAAGTAGTTGTTGACTTATAATTAGTTGATTCAACTCCCTACACATTCTCACTAGAATTAATATCTAGTTAAATGTTAATTTTATTATTTGTATGACTCATATACTTGTAGGACTAGTTGGACAAGAAATTCTCACCTAATGAGGTTTTGCAAAATTGCCTAATCCTAAAAGTTGAGAAACTTAACAAAGTCACAATAAGTTTTGGTATTATTTCTATGAATTATTTAGTTTGATTAGTCAACTTTAATTGTTGTAACTATCCTTAACAAATGAAAGTTTTTTAATAGTTTGGATAACATTATATATTTTTTGCCCTTAGAATTGTATTATTTATCTTGTATTACTTGTTTGTATCTTTTTCGTTAGTGTTTTTTTTTTATTTTTTTATGTACCAACCATATTTATAAGAAAAAACTTTGAGACTAAGCTAATACCTCTAGACATAGAGATTGAGAAAACCATAAGAATAATCTTGAGATAGAGAGCTAAAAAAAGTAGATAGAAGGTACTAGTAGCAACATAGATACCTTAAGAGGTGATGAAAAAATTGGCTAATAGCCTAACCATCATCATATCTTGGGAAACTATTAGCATCCTACTATGATGGACATCGACTCAAAGATTCAATATAACTAGTGGAAGAAAATTATTTTGAGTTGAAGCTGAGTCTGATAGTGATGGTTAAACAATATAAGTATAATAGAAGGATATTAGAGGATTTGAATGGATATGTCATAATGTTTCTAGACTTTTGCGATGAACAACTATCAAACTTTGAATGACCATATCTTTATGAAAAAAATAAACCAGAGTGTTAGAGTTGAACAGATTTATTATGATAAAGGAAAAAATGAAAGTATTTTTTAAAAGATTTAAAGCCCAAGAGGAGCACTAAGTAATGAAAGAAATCACTATTTTGTAACTACAAGAAATAACAAATTTTGATCTTGTAAATGAAGTGCAAGAGGCTAATAGTTTATAAAGAAAAATGTATGTGTTCTGACTCGACATGAATATTCCCACACATTATCATCTAGATGTAAGAAATCAAAAAAATATATATGGAAACTATTGAAATAGGTAAGAAAATATGTGACAAGTCCCGAATAGTTTGAAAATAATTATATGGGATGCAATATTTAAGAGAGATTGAGCTCGCATTACCAATATTCAAAGGGAGAAGAAAAGCCTTTCATCAATGACAAATTGATTGAATAGTTGATCGAGATGAAATGAAATAAATATCTTTAATATGACCATATGGAGAGGCTTGAGATTAATTTGGAGTACCTGAATGTGGCAATCAGAAGTATAGAGAATAAAGTTAGACAATTTGTATTATCAATGAATAGGATAAGCATCAAAAAACTATGGAGTGATACTGAGAAATATCATAAAGAAGTGCTTTTCAATTACACTTAGAAGATAAAAAGAGTTTGATGGGAAACACATAGAAAAAGATGAAACAAAGAGAGATGAAACTGATAGTACCATGACTTTTTCAAAAATTATGGATCCCACCATAGCATTTTCAAAAGCCATGGCCAACAATGCCATTGGCATTTTATAATAATATGGTGCTCGATGAATAGAATGTCCAACTCAACCTCCCAATAATGGCAAAATAAGAATGACTATTAGAGTGAATGGATATTACCCTATGCTCTATAAAGATGATTATGTAGAAGAATGATGCTAAAGAAAATTTTCCTTCAAGCCTTCATTTTCCACAATGTTATAGAAAGGAGAGATTGGATGAAAAATTTGAGAAGTTTCTCAATACTTTCCATAAGTTGGAAGTAAACATCTCATTTGTCGAAGCATTATCTCAAATGATAAATTTTGTTAAATTCATGAAGGACATCATGTGCAGTAAAGGAAAGCTGGAGATATCTGAATGGTGAATATGATAGAAAAATATAGTGCACTTATTCAATGAAAACTTTCAAATAAGTGGAAGGATCTAAAAAGTTATATAATATCATGCATGATTGGGGAGCACACATTCCTAAATATGCTATACAATTTGGGATTGAGTATCAACTTGATACATTTATCAATAGCACAACAAATGAACCTAGGCAAGAATAAGTCATCATCTTTCTCAAAGAAATGGCTGATCAATTAATGAAGTATCTAATGAGTATTATTTAAGATGTGTTGATTAAAGTAGGTATATTTATCTTTTTTATGAATTTTGTGGTGTTTGACATGGAGGATGACCAATATACTCTATTAATTTTTTGATGACAATTTTTAGCCATTAGATAAGCCCTCATTGATGTCATGACTAAAGAGTTCATGCCTCGTGTATGCAAGAAATAACTATAATTCAACCTCTAGAAAGGTATGCCAAGTCCAATTGATGATTAGAAAGATTCTTGAAAGATAGAAAACCTTATATGCACTACAAGGCAAAAAAGCATAAGCTTTACTTTGAAAAATTTTGTAAAAGAGTTAGTCCAACATAGATCAAAATAATGGCTTATAAAAGAAAATATGGAGCTATGAAAGTGAAGCTAAGACTAAGGAGTGACTTCAATAAAGTCACGACATTCTTTAAAGTTATGATTTCATAATGGTCAGAAGGAGAGTACTTTGGAGAGGTATAAAACAAATGTAAAATGCTCAAATTCATTTCACAATTGCATTTAGAAAATGACATAGAAGAATGAAAAAATATACCAATAGAAAAAGAAAAGGTATAATCCCAACTAGTAGATGATGAAATGATAGAGGAAGACATGATATTATCAACAATTCTAGTAGATCTAAAAGAAGTAGAAAAAAAAATATATATTAGCAATGAAAATTATGGCTTTGACTAGCATCATAACTTTGGAGATATAGAATCTAATGAAAAAATTCGTGGAAAACCCTATCACTACAACTTTGGAGATCTAAAAAGAAAAAGCTTAAAGTGTAGCCCAACAAAGGCCATAGTGATCCTTAAAGTCATGGCACCTAGAGAGGATGAAGCTATGACAAACTAAAAAGCTGTGACATCTTAGGAAAGAGAGAGAAAAGAATGAATTCTTGAAAAACATAAAATAGAATATGATTCAATACTAAAAGAAAGTTTGGAAAGAAAAGAGGTTGTGATAGATATACAATGAAGCTAGCCTGGATAACTAAGATCACTAATAGATATAACAACTCTTTAATGGTCAAGCTATAGATATTAAAAAATAATATTATTTGAAAGGAAACTCATAATTTTTTTAATGCATGGTGTAATGAAATAAATATACCCACTCACATGGATTATTTTGGACCCACAAATTTAGTCATGAAACTCAAACCCACAGTAATTAATATATCTACAAAAAATGTAGTCTAACTATTTAGTATGTGAATACCAAATAATACAAGTATTTTTGATAATTATTCATGGTATGCTTGTAAATAACAAGATATTTATTAAAATAATTTCACTAAATTATGGTTTTTGATGCATTATGATGAATAGTAGTAAAATTGTGTGGTTTTTGAGTGAAATGTGAAACATAGTGCCTTGTTGAGAAGGAATGGAGCATGGGGTCATATAAAGTCATATCATTTTTTTTGATAACTTTGTAACATCTCATTGTGATTATAAAGTAGCCTTAGGGTCTATTCTTCATTAAAGCTCTACAAAAATAGTCATGGGAGTATGCTTTGACTCTACCATCTCGTTGATATATTATTTTATTATATAATATATTATTTTATATTATGAAATTTTCTTGAAGTCACAATCAATCTAGCTTGTAATATTTTTTATAACTAAGATATTAATTTTACATAATAGTAACGAAGTACCCCACTAGTGCTAAAAGCCATGACAATCCTTTAATACCATGACTTTCTTATTATAAAGGATTAAGTCTAAGGGAAAAGCTATGGAGTTGGAAAAGCAATACACCTTGTAGCTACAAAAAAATTCAAATAGTATTTACTTGAACCATGTTCATCTCATGGGTTACAACATTTAATCTATAAAGAAATAATCAAAGTTACGACTCATTCTCAATACAATGACTTTGGATTAAAATGACAAAATACACAAGCTGCAACTATTAATAATGATGTGACTTAGTGTTATAGCAATGAAATGTGTAACCATAGGCAACCCCAACACCACAACAATTTGATGCAAGAGAAACTCCAAAGTCGTGGCTCATTCCCAATATAAAAAAATTGTGTTATAGATACAAAATATACATTCATGGTCATTAGAGAAAATTTTGAGAGAATTCTAGGATATGAAAAAAAATATTAGAGGCTATGATCTGTTGAGCAATATTATTTTCAACCCTAAGGGAGATCCACAAGAAATGTGATGACACAAGGCATACCATAAACTTTAAGGGAGGGACATAAATTTCAATTCCACCTAGAGAAAAATTTGAGGCACATAAATGAGTATTGTCAATTGTGTATCTAGGCATTGATTCATATATACTATTGAGGGCTATCATTAAGAATCCAAAATTTCACAAAATGTATCTTAAATCACCTCATGTGAATTCCTTATTAATGTTAGGGTAAATTAAGGTCTAGGGTTTGTGTATTTGATTTCGTGTGATGAATGCTGGATTAATAAATTTTATGTTTGGATTTTATTATGATTTGGTTATTAATGAGTTTAGTGTTTATATAGAACTAAAATTAAGGTTCTACTATTGGTGAGTTTTTCCATACTATAGTGGTGGATGATAACAAGTAAGTAATAAAGCAAACTCATATGTATTGGTAGGAAGAATGTGACATCCCCTCAGATTACGAAGCATGAGACCAACCTATGTATTAAAACTTTACACTAAGATAAGCTTAATCATGTGAGTATGATAATTATGAAACTAAAATCATAAATACTTTTATAAGCTAATCAATTATACATATCTTATAATAAATTACTTTCAATTCTATAACATTTTATAAAATATTTCACCTTTAGTATGAGAGTGGCATATCATTATGGTAGATAGTGACAAATAAGACATGAGACACTTGTGAGTATTGTGTTTACGAAGCCAAAAGTATAAATACTTTTATTATTATATCAATTTATGTTTATATGACACATGAGGTTAGAGAACAAGAATACAAATACGTAGTAACCATCAAGAGTAGTTGATGAGTGATCTAAAAAGTAAAGATTTATGGATGACCCTCGAGTATAAAAAATTTGTTATTTTGTGGTAAATTACTAAGGGAATATTTTTTGGAATACAAAATACCAATGAAACTTGTATATTTTTAGTGATATTAGAAGATGTAAAAGTATGGAAATGAGGGATAATTAGATTGATTTCATATCTTTGAAGTATTGGTGAATTTTGATGAATAATCACGTAATCATTATATTATTGGAGGTAATTAGCAACTTAGTAATGCAAGATTTATAGAGCTGTTTTGACATCTATTATTGGCCAAAGCTCTACTTATTTAGTTATTGTAATCTTTTATGCCACAACTCTACTACATAGCTAACATAATTCTTCAACTATGTAATATACTATTTTTAGCTATGATATTATCTTAGATTCATAGCTATATTTATCTCATAATATTTAAATGGCTATGACATTAAATTCACATCATAGTAATTAAGTATCCAACTAGTATTAAAAGTCATGGTCCCTTCCTAGTATTATGACTTTATCTTTACCAATACTTTATATTCTCATGTTAGAGTCATGGTTTATTTCCAAAGTCATAATTTTTTGGCAAAAGAAAGTTAATGAGCCAAAATTACTTAAGATAATGCTATAATAATAATATAGTGTCATGAATTTTGGACACATAATATTATATCAGATATTATCTGAGCGTGATAACTTCATAAGTTATGACCACCTCCAAGAGTCACGACCTTGAGCTTAAAAGACCAAGGCCAACATCATGACATCTTTCCAAATCTACCACTTTTTTACTTAGATTATTGTTATAATTATAGAGTATAAAAAAGGAATTTATGATCTAGCTATTGACATTATATTTAGTAATACTTGGAAGGCAGCCAGATATTTTTTTTTTATTTTTGATGTAATAAATACCTTATATCCATCATATAAATGATTGTATACCCCAAACTTACCCATATATATAGTTATGGAATTCAAACCCCTTAGTGACTATCAATATATCCAAGAAAAGTTACTCCACTATCTTGGAAACAATGAAACTCAAACCTAGTTATAGAAAAAACTATTTTTCAGAGACAAGTAATAGTTTTAGTGTGAGAGTTTGTTTGGTATGTAAAATACTGAATAAATTTGTATATATGTTCTGATATTAGATGATATGTGAAATTAAAAATAAGTGATAAATGGAATGATTTCATGACTTTAGGAAGTTTTGGTGGATTTTGATTAATGATCATAAAATTATTATATTTTTGAATGTAATTGGTGACTTGGTGATGTATAGTTCATCAAGCAGTTTTGGCATCCATTCTTGGCTAAAACTCTACTTATTTAGTTATATAAATCTTTATATTCTATAACTTTATAATCTCATTAGCATAATCATTCAGCAATACAATATATTCTTTTTGACTATAATATTATTTTATAGTTGTAGCCATATTTATCTCATAACATTTAAATAGCTATGATATTTATTTCATGTTATAGTAACCAACTACTCCACTAGTACAAAGATTCAATGTCACTTGCAAGTTTCATGACTTTTTCTTTACCAAGATTTTATATTCTCAAGTAAGAGTAATGACCTTATTATAGAGACATAACTTTTGGGCTACAAAAAGTTATAGAAACAAAACTACTCAGGCCAAAGCTATTCCAATTATCTATTACATAACTTTTGGACACATAATATTATAAAGGATATTACTTGAGCATGAACCCTTCCCAAGGCCGTGACTCTTGCCCATAAAAGAAGGCAAAGTCATTAGTTGGATGTAGGAGCTAATTTCCAAAGTCATGTCTATTCTTAGCATCATGGCCATTTGATGTAAAAGAAAGACCGAGGCCAAAGTTACTTCCATTCTCATTGCCATGATTTTATGTAACAAAAACTAAATACACACATCATGCATACTTTCTAGTACTACAACAATATGTTATAGAAGATCATGAGGCATTTGGTTGAGGTGTAAAATGGATCATGCCATGCTGGGCTATCATCACATAATGGGAACTAGACTGGCAGCCTAGCATGGTATGGTTGGCCAGCATATTATTGGGCTATGTTGGGCCAGGATTAGGTCTTGCTAGTTCAATTTGATATGGACCATCATGAACTAGTTTTTTGTGGCCTTTTTAGGGCCTAAGCTCGGGCTTTTGGGCTTTACTTTTAAATTTAAATATAAATTTACATTCTAAATCATTATGATGTGATCGTGCCTTTGCATTATGTTTCGTTCGGCTCAAATAAAAGAATACAAATTTAATTTTAATAAAGTATTAATGGAATAAATGCATTATATAAATAATGGATAAATCATATTGAAAAAAAAATATCAAATCAAAATGATAAAAACTACAATCTAATACAACAATAGTATATAAATCATATTGAAATAAAAAAATAACAAAAATAAATAATCACTAGCACTATAGTAGAGTATAAGTATTATATGAATTAAGAATAATCAATGATCAATTGGTATCTAGGATATAATACTACATATGGAAATGTAGTTCATCATCATCATGAATGTATCTGAAGATATTACTAGTTCCATCAATATCCTTGATATCAAAGTCCCATGAATCATCATCCACCATTATCTCTTTTTCTTATCATGAATGCTCAATCTAGAATATTTCTAGTACTTCATGCATGAAAGTGCTTCTATGATATCTCACTTATTGGAAAAAATAATTTTCATTCATGCTTATACTTTGATATTAATCATGTGACACATGCACTTAATATGTAATATTTCACCTAATGACGTATCTCTAATAGTTCTAACAAAAATACTAATAGCTACTCTATTATTAGAAATATTATCAAAAATGATACTAAATATTTTATTTTGAATTTCATAATTCATAAAAATCTTTATTATATACTCATATATGACAGAGTATATTAGAAATTACAGATACCACTCCATTAAATTTCATAAATTTGCTAATTATTAATTATTTTTATAATTAATAATATTTTATTTTGTCATTCCTATATGTGGACCTAAGAATTTTATGATAAGAAGACTATAATTAGGTCTATATTATGCTGACAACCCTATGATTCTTCTAAAATCTAATCAAGAGACTAATCAGACTAGTTATCCCCCCCCCCCCCCCCCCCAAATCAATGCATTATATAAAAGGGATCAATGAAGCTAAACTAGATCCAGCTTGAAAGATCCCACCACTAAGTTGGGGTTGCCTCGAATCTAGAGGTGTCAACCAGATCAAGCTGGGCCGGCATGGCACGAACCATGTCGTGTCATGCTGAGGCCAACCGGGCTTAGTGCCATGCCTGGCCCGGCATGGTACTATGGCCCATTAGTACGATACCTCGGCACGACCCGAGAAACCACCCTAGTGGTAGAAGCTAAGCCCGACGGTTCCGTCAACCGCCTAGGTCCTGGTCTGTTCCACGCCCCCCACCTGCCCCACCGGCCTGCCGCCAATCCCCAATGGTTCGAAATTTTAAAATAATAATATTATTATTATTATTAAAAATTTTTGAATTTTAGTCATTGGATTTCACTCCCAATGGCTATGGGGCCGAATTCGATGGCCCACATGATTCTGCCCCAAAAAAATTAATAAAAAATTAAAAAAATATATTAAAAATACTTTAAAAAAATCATAATTATATTCTATAAAAGCCCCCCTCCCTCTAATTTTTGTGTTTTTTAAAAACATTAATTATCACACTCTCTCAAATCTCTCTCCTAATATTCTCTCTCAGGATTTCGACTCGGCTTTTCGAGACTCACAACTCGGGCTCGGCTTTGGAAGTTGGAATTTTGGTGCATGTGCTTTACCTTTATACTGTTTTACAAATATTTTTGTTTTTTTAATTATTTAACTAAAACTTTTAACTTAACATAATAATTAATATTTAAAAATAATTTGTTTTTTACTTTTTCTCTCTCTTTACTCTTTAATCAATTCTCTTGTCTAAAAAACCAAAAAAAAAAGACTAGTACTAATGAAATTAATTTAAATTTAGAAAATGAAAATCTTACACAAATATCCGAGACTGCTGAAATTTTTATTTCTCCGGTCGTCACAACCCAAATATCTAAAAAACAAAAAATTAGGAGGACTTCTGTAGTCTGGACTCATTTTAAAATAATAAAACAAAAATTATTAAGGGTGAGGAAGAAGACATGACACGGTGCAAATATTGTAAAAAAAATTTACTTGTAATAGTGCGTTTGGGACTGGGCACCTTAAGAGGAATGCCGAAATATACACCAAAAAATATGGTGTATTAAATACTAGTCAACCCCAACTTAGGAGTATGTTTCTTGAGGCTGGATCCAGTTCAGTCTCAAAGTTTGCCCCATTCATATATTGCAGCGAGTTGGGTAGGGAAGGCATGACCAAACTTATCACCTTGATGGGTCTTCCGATCAGATTTTCGGAAGATCCAATGGTAGTGAGTATCATGCAGACATATTTTCAGCCTACTTATCGTAGGATTCCTAGGTCCACATCTAGGAATGACATACTAAAATTTTTTAAGTTAGAAAAACAAATAATAATTAATGAATTTATGGCATATTGTGGAGTAGTTTCCGTGATGTCCAATTCTGGACTAGTCATGATGATTCATCTTATACATGTCTCACCTTTTACTATGTAGATTCTAAATGGACTATGAATAAAAAAATTTTATGATTTTCTGAGATTCTCTATCCTTATGATGGCCTCGCCATTTTTGAGTATATGATGAAGATCTTTGAAGAATATAAAATTCAAAATAAAATTTTTAGTATCACATTCGATAATGCATCTAATAATGGAGTAACAATTAACATGTTTGTTAGGAATATTAGAGATGGGCCATTAGAAGATTAACTTAATTGTAGAAGTGGGTATGAAGTTGTGTTCCCCCACTTTGGATAACATACTAACTCACTAAAGTACATTTGCACGTCTCACAAACAACAAGAGTTTGGTAGTCTTTGTTTGTCTATGAATCTTAAGAATAAGAATTCTAATCGGATATGAGACACCGTTGGAATTACATGTACCTAATGTTGGAGTCATGTGTTAGATACGAACATGTGATATCTGACTACATCAATAGTAAGAGTAACAAACTTTTTATTGACGACACTGACTAAGACAAAAATTTCATTTATGAAATTTCTAAATTTTTTTTATGACATGACGAACATGTGTTCATCGGTTTATACTCCCACGGCTTACATTGCACTCATGTGCATATGCAACATTAGTAGCATGTTTAGGAAGTATCAAGCTGAACTGGCACTTAGCCATATGGTTGCAGAGATGAAAACCAAATACTTAAAGTACCGGTCTACCACTCTATCTCTTTATTATCTCGCTGCATACATGGACCCTATGGTTAAGGTGGAAGGGGTAGATACCATTTTGACTTACATTTCCTCATGCATGAACCTGGAAGACCCACCTGAAGGGTTTATTCATGAGAAGTTGACTGACATTTTCACATACTACAATACTAGGTAATGTGGTAGTAGTTGTGAGACTGTGAGTACAGATATGAATATCATATTCGAAGATTTTGATTTTTCCATTCAGTTAGCAAGGGGGAAATGATGGGGTGGACCATCGAATAGAAGCGAGCTTTCTCAGTACTTAGATACTAATCACTGCTCAATCCTATCACATTATAATACTAAGAATCTTGATATATTATAATAGTGGAAATCACATGAATCTGCCTTTCCCGTGCTATCTAAGATGGCACGGGATCTACTGACTCCTCTAGTATCGAGCATAGCATTTGAGTCTGCTTTTTCTATTATAGTGAATGTGATTTCGGATAAGAGATCGAGATTATGTCCAGATATTGTTGAGGCTTTAGCATGCAAGAAGGATTGGGAGGATTTGAGGTTTAGCATCAAGGATAATATTGGGACAATGACTACAGTGAAAGTGGAGTAGTTGATTGTTGATGATGATCCATATGATAGTGATTTTGATGTTGAGGATGATAATGATACACCGATGGATGATTAATGAGGTTTCCACTTGATGCCTGACAGTTGACGATTGCGCGACAGCGACACGCCGACAGAGTCACTTATGTTACAATTATGCTTATGCTTATGAGTTTTGAGTTATGCTTGATTTTAATTTTTGATTTTGATATGTTGTACTCATTTTTATTTACATTGTATTTACGTTGGTTTGAGCGTTTAGCTTTCTGACTTTGTAATTTTTGTTAAAGAAATTTTGTATTTATTTTATTTTTTTGTTTAAGAATTTCATTAAAAATTCTAAAATTTAATTCTAATAAATTATAATCTAAATCTATTAATCTAATTAAAACATAATTAAAACAAATAACATAAAAGAATAAACTTTATAACTTTTCAAAAAATTTTAATTTACAATTTACATATTTTTAAACATTATCTAATTTATATTTTATAATTACATAAATATTATAAATAAAAAAATTATTTTTTAAACCAGCCCATCCGGGCCTATTCTTGCCCGTACGAGCCTAACCCGACATGTTAAAAAATTGGTCGTGCCGATGGGCCATGTCAGGCCTGGCCTGAAGAAATCATGTCGGGCTAGGCATGACACGGTACAGTAACCATGTCGTGCCTGACCCAGAACGGAAGCATGGTTGGGTGACCTAAAACCATGTCAGGCCGGCTCGTTACGACCCATTTGACACCTCTACTTGAATCAAGCATTTCTTATTTTTGATATATTGAACGGCATGCCCATTAGGTTCCCAATTCCACTAATACATTTTCATGTATATATATTTTTTATAATATATACATTATGTTGATTCTTTATTGATATCCCTAGAATTATATTTTTATTATTTTAAAGTGTATCCATACTACTGGTGTTCGCCTATTTTTTTGTTTTTTAGGTGGCATATGAGATTGGGTTGAGGCAATTGAAGAAAACACAATTTTAGCCTCAGATCTTTTAGTAGAATTTTTTATTATTTATATCTATGCCAATATCATATTCATTATCATTAAAAAAACTCACAAAAAAAAATAAATAACAAAAAAACAAGTATCATATCACATACCACTTTGTTGTAAATTTTAATCTCGAGGCAAGTTGAAACGTTACATAGGCACACCTGCACAACCATATATCCCATATGCACAAGCATAAACTATAAATTGTAATTTTAAAAAACAATATTTCTAATATTAAAATTTAAAAGGATCAATAGAAAGGAGAGCACAAAGGAGAGAGAGTCAGAACTCAGAAAGAATCAGAGAGATAAGAAGAAATTTAGAAGGAAAATTTTAAATATCTTCTTTTCTATTTATAGAGAAATAGGAAATTCAAAATTATTAAAAAATATGTTTTAAAATTTTATTTTGATTTTTTTTCATTATAATTGGTTAGAATCATGAAAGCCATTGGCTAGTCTATCATTGCCCTTGTCAAAGCCCATTACATGAAAACATATGGACAAGGTAGGGGAGGCATGTTTGGCCAATTGCAATTGACCATGTAAATGATCTCCGACTTACATGGCCAGTTTTTTTTAAACTACCTCATCGAAAAGTCACCCAATGGGACAAGCCACATGACCCAAGATTTGAATTTAACCAATCTTAGGCCACTAGGCTGATGATTTGGGAAATCCTTTATCAAGCTATATATAATCATCATCAAGGTGACAACATGCATGTTGTTAACAAGGTCCTTTATTTTATTTGAGCTATCCTTTATAATAATTTTGGGAGACAATATAACCAACAAAGTTCTTTATTTTATTTGGGTTGTCCTTTATCTTATTTAGGTTGTTCTTTATCTTATTTAGGTTGTCCTCTATTCAAAGAAAAAATAAGAGAAATTATTTTGATAATATTCTTAGTAAGTTCCAAAATAGAATCAAAGGATGGTCAAATAAATTGACATCCAAGGGAGAAAAGATTATTTTGATTAAATATGTCCTTGCCTCTATTCTACTATATCTTATTTAGATAGTCAAACGGCCTCTTATGATTATTAAGATAATGGAGAGATATATGTTCAAATAATTATGGAGTCATGGGAAAGACCTAAAACATTTGAGATGGACAAAATGAACAAATCTATGTAAGCCGAGAGAAGAAGGTGAATTATGATTCAATTTTATAAGAAATATATCGAGAATGATGGAAGTAAAATTATGGTGAGAATTTCATACTAAGTAGTCTTTCCTCAATAGATTTTTGAGGGACAGATACTATGGTCTGGATTCCGCAAAATGGAGAAGAAATATATAGACACCCCGACATGGAAAAAAATAAAAAAGGTATGTGGCCAAATAGAATAGTATATAGCCTAGAAAATGGGAAATGGGAAGATATCCTTTTGGCATGATAAGTGGTTGGAGTTGGAAAAGGTAAGCATGCCCACATTTATAGGCTCTTCTGATACTCTTGTGAAGAATTTTTATAAAGGAAATGAATGTGATATTGACAAACTAAACAAAATAGTACCTCCTAGCATGGTGGAATGAATTATTAAGTTAAGAAGACAACTGGTGGATAAACCGATATGGTTACCAAATAAAGGTGTATTTACTTTTAAGTCTTCCTAGGATGTTTTTCATACTTAGGGCAAAATAACTATGGATCACATCGGAATATGGCATAAATATATTCCACGAAAAATCTCATTTTTTTGATTGGTGATTAGTAAACAATTTCATTCCAATGGAGGATATATTAAAGTAAAAAGGCTTTAAATTTGCTTCCAAATATAATAATTTTTCAAATGAATAGTCAAGTATTCGTTTGATGTTACACTACAAAGATTCCCAAAAGATTTGAAGATAATATTTTTCCAATATGAATACCCTAAACTATATGATTAAACAAGCACTCAAACTAGACACACCCACGAATATGAAAATTCTAATGGAAATACCATCTATCAAAAGATATATTTCATTGTTGATAATGTGGGAAATATGGAAAGAAAGAAATGATATTAGATTTAGAGACAAAAATTTTTACTAGAAAGAATCATATTCTAGATAAATTCTCTAATCAAAAACATAGCATTGACTCATAAGCCAAAAATTAAAAATAGTAGAAGCATAGGAAAATCAAGAGGTCTGGGCTGAGAGCAGTAACATATAATAAGGAGAAGATTAGGAAGGAGAGCTAGACATGATCTTGGGCCATGTTCAAGGACACAATAGGTAACACAAGTGTTTTATTTGTGATATTGATGTCTTTTCTGAGTCGCAGATAAAGAAAAGGAGAAGAAAATGAAAGGAGGGTATACACAATGGAACCTGCCGAAAAATATTGATGTAGATATAAAAGGAAAAGGCATGTTGGAGGGAAATCAGAACTTACCATGCTGTTAACTTTTAGCTTTTTATTTTTCTATTAGGTTTATTTCTATTATGATTACTTTGTGGTTTTATGCGTATTCATGATGCATAGACCAATATGGTGCCTAGGACTTGGCGGGTTGGCCTAAATCAACTAACTTTTTAGTCTTCTATAAATTGTGTCATATTGTTTTAATAAAGTTGTGTTTAAAAAAACCATGAGGCTCACTCACACATATGGTAGAAAGAAGTGACAACCCTTCTAACCATGATGTGTGAGGCAAACTCATATGTTAAAACACAAAATTAAGGTATATTAATGATTTAAATGCCTTAGAAGAACTAATTCTTGATTAATGTAGCGGTTTTATAGAATGTTTTTCTTAGGGTTTTACCTTTGGTATAAGATTTACATCATCATTATGAAGGATGATGACAAGTAATCCACAAGACATGCATAAGTAGTTGTGAGTCATAAAGAGGTGACAACCATGTGTTTCTTTTACTCCATTACAACTTTGTTATAATGTCTTCTTTTGTTTGTTAGATAGTCTCTAAAAAATTTATTAATGAGTATCTAATCAATAAAGATCTATAAGTATATAAGTTATATTAGTAGTAAAATGATTTTCATCTAAAAATTGATAAGTAGTCCAATCAATCAATAGTTAGATAACTCAATTCTACTAAAATAGATATTTTAGATTTTGGTATTAATATTAGATACATTGATTTATTCATTTAATTTGTGTAATTTATGTTTAAATAATTTGAATTAGTTTGAATTTAGACACAATGAAAGTTGAGTTGTTGTGTAATGACTCTTTGCCCTAATGACATACAAGATATTTATCATTATTGAGCCAATTCTAATTTCGTCCTAACTATCCCATCAAAGCTTTATCACCAAAATAATGAATCATATCTACTCAAGAGTCATTTACAAGTTCATACCTTTTAGGCAACTCATGAACTATCCTTGATGGTTACTTCATATGTGCACTTTTATTCTCTAGCCTCAAGTATCATTAAGACCAAGAATTGATATAGTTTATAAGTATTTACAATTTTGACTTTGTAAGTATCATACTCACATAATTAACATATGTTTCCCTCAAGCATAAATGGTGAGAACCAATTGAATTAAAGCAATTAAAAAAGCTATCACCACTTTGTGAATAATAACAAACCCATTACATTTCTTGGATTACCTATCACTATCTTTTTTTGTGATGATGTGACTTACACACTAAAAGTGAACCCCTTGAGAGAATACCTTATAAAATGTCCACCTCAATTAAGAAATATTTATTCAAAGACATGTACAATGGATTAGCATGCAAAATCATTCATACTTTTAGCTTCATAAGTATCATACTCACAATGATTAAGATACCCAAATTTTGAGTTTTAACATATAGGTTTATCTCATGCATCAATTTCAAAAGGGTTATTACATCCTTCCTACCATATATATGAGTGAGCCCCGTGGCTTAATTATATGTAATTATTTACCACAACAACTCATACAAACTACTAATAGTAAAATCCATAATTTAAGTTATATTTAATAACCATATCCATCAATTTTCATTATATGACTTAAGTCAAAACATATTGATTAATATAAAAACTATTTATACATCACACAAAAAAATTATACAAATTAGATACCACATTCTATTTTGATATATTTTCATTATACAAATTAGATACCACATTCTATTTTGATATATTTTCTCAAACCAACCCTAGAGAGAGGGTTTGAAAGTCATGTCTCTCAACTCTAGAGTTTAGCATATATCTTGCATCTCTTACTTGCTTGTGGAGCCCCTAGAGTGCATGAATATTACCCTTAGGGATTAGTTTCTACACTTTGAATTCTACTTAGTGCATGGAAAGAAGAAGAAGATTGATTTTCTCTCTCTTTCCTCTTTTTTACTTGAATATTTATGTATTACATTAAGTTGAAAGTTGTGGCTTTCAGAAGAAAGTTTTGTAACCTTGGCCTTCATTTTTTTAATTGAGGAGATAACTACTCTAGGAAGTAGACATGGGTCTGAAACATGTCCTAATCTTTGTGTAGCACAAAATCATGGTTTTGAGAAATTTCAATGACTTGGGTCTAATGTCTTTATAACAAAAAGTTATGACATTGAAAAATAGGCAAATAGCCATGGTTTTGACAATTGTCTTTCTCATTTATCATATGTATGTGGCATTGGAAATAGATGGACCATTAGGAATGACCTCTCATGTGTATCATATTGCCACAATACTAGGAATGGTCATGGCAATGGTCTTAACTACTTTCATATATAATATGGATACAACATTGAAAAAATGACCACGACACTAGTAATTAGCCCAACATAACATTTGTGGTTTTGCCTTCTCTGGAGGACTAGAGTTATGACCTTAGGGAATGGTCATACTTGAGTAAATGCTCTATATAACATTTAGTGTCCAAATGTTGCAGTGCTAAATAATTATCATGTTTTTGGGTAGATTAGTTTTAGCTTTGTAACTTTTTATAGCTCAAAAGTCTCGACTTTGTAAAAAAATCATGACTCTAACTTGAGACTACAAAGTATTATTAAAGATAAAATCATGATGTTAGGAAGTAGTCTTTACTTTTACCACCAGTTGAGTACTTGGTTATTACAACATGAAATTAAATTCACGGCTATTTAATTATTATAAGATAAGTATGACTTTGACTCTATGATAATATTACAACTACAAGTAATATATTACATAAATGAAGGATTATGCTAATAAGGTGGTAGAGTTGCCATATAAATATTGTTATAACTAATTAGGTAAAGTTTTAACTAAAAATAATGATAAAACTATACGATACTCCATAATCTACCAATTAGTAAAAATCCTCCATAGAATAATTGGTTTAATGACTATTCATGAAAATCAACCAAAACTCCTAAATCATGAAATTTATTCATTTATGTCTCATTCTCATGCTTACACATCATCTAAAAATAACAATGAAATTTTGCTCATCCCTAACTAATAACTTTCCCTTTAGTAAAAAAACTACATCTCAAAGAAAAATATTTTTTTTATGATTAGGTTTGATTGTCATGGGGTCTCAAAATAGTGGAGCAACTTCTAGTGGATATATTGATAGTCATTGTAGGATTTAAGTTAGATGACTATACTCACGTGAATATACCAAAGAGAGCAAACTCCTCTTTCTTGATGTCGACAAAGGCTTGTCTAGTGACAAAAAATTGCCAAAATTAATGGTGCACAATTATCTTCCTTTATATCCAATATAATAAAATCTATTAGACAATTAAAGATATCGACTTTAACCAGAACATTATCAATAATCTCATCCAGGAGATTGATAGTCTAATCAGCCATTTGGAGTGAAAGAGATATTGAGTGATTTTTTTAAAACTAAATATTCATGATATCGACAAGGGTATCAAGTTGATATTTGATCCCAAGTCACATAATACTTTATGAAATGTGTAGTCTCCAATATTTCAAGGCATGGTAAAATTTTTGAAGTCCATTAATTTTCATGTAAGTATTTTTTGAATAATTGTACTATACTTCTCAATTATATTCATCATATTCCCATACATCTCAAACTTCCGCTTACTAATATATCTTTCTTAAACTTTATATAGTTTGATATTTGGGCTAGAGCTGACTTATAGTATATTCACTTCTTGTTTTTAGTATATATTGAAAAACTTCTCAAAGTATTCATCTAAATTTTTCTTCATAAAACATTGCGGAAATGAAAGATTCATCAGAAACTTACCCTTAGCTTCATTTTAATTCATTTCTTTATTACCATATGCTCATGTAACCCGATTTGCTCTTTTATTTCTTAAATTCTATCATTTTCATCTAGGGGGGAGATTTAAGTTTACACTTCCTCTAGAATCTTGACTTTGTTAGGTGTTACAACATCACACCCTTTGACTTTGGAAACATCTTTAGTGGGAGCTACAACTTCTTGAAAAATTTTAGTGCGAACCATGACTTTTGTGAAAGTTACAATGTTATCAGCTCAAAAAATTCTAGAACACTTTTGCTCAATGCATTGTCCATCTAGCTTTTTCCCACTTTGAAGTAATATAGAAGAGAAATTTTCTGAATTTGTTTTAATATCACTTGGCAACTCATTAACTCATTTTCCCTTTATCGATAATGTCAATTTTCCAATTTGATTCTCTATATTCTTCATTGCCAAACTCATGTAATCCAATCACAATTCAAACTTCTACATATGATTATCTTGGTTATTATTTCTCTTTATCAATTCTATTTTAGATGACATTTATGCTTACTTCTAAGCTAACTTCTCTTCTATTCATGAAGATTGATAATTAAAGCTTGATCATCCTTGATTACTATAGATCACCACATTATTCTAAAAATTTCTCAGAGCTTGCCTAACATTCTATAGTTCACTTCTATAGGCTCCATATGATAAGTTTTATAATTCCTTATATTTGGATGGTAATGCATTAGAACATTATTGTTGGGTTGAAACACACACCCTTTTCTTTTTATTCTATTGGATTTTTTTTATTTTATAAATGAGATGCAGATTCATCATTTCACATGAATACAAAGTGATGATTTTCCATGATCCTCTTCTCTTTTTCTCTTGGCTATCAAGCTTTCTTATGAGAGCCTCCATTTTTCTTTAATTGATGTGAACTAATCTAACTCTAATACTCCAACTTGTTTTTTTTCAAAGAAATAATTTTTTGATGTTTAGTAGTTGTTCTTTGTTAGCTCCTTAAACAAGTAATATTCTTCCCCTAGTGATTTATTCATAAGTGAACTTCCCTCAGCTACATCAATCATGTACATTATCATATAATGTAACCTATTGTATAAAGATTGAGCTTGGACCCATAATTCAAACCCATGTTGAGGGCATATTATCAAAAACTTTTTAGAACGGTCCCAAGTATCATATAGAGTCTCCTACTCATCTTGCTAGAAATGACTCATCTTGATTTATAAATGAGAAGTAATTTGAGGTGGGGAAACTTAGTGATAAAAAGCTTCACCAGTTCATCCAAACTCCTAATGAAGTCATGAGATAAGTACCAAAACTAAATTGATACCTTCTCTCTTATTGAGAATAGAAATAGGCATAACCTTGTTGCATCTTAGCTACTCCAATCATCTTTACCATTTTACATAGCTCTAAAAATATCATGATATGTCTATTAGGGTCTTTCAATACTCTTATGTTATTGAACCATCACTATTAGACTAGGCTTCATCTCAAAATAGTTTGCTTTCACTAATTGCATCTGAATACCTGGATAATTATTTATCATCATGGGCCTACAATAATCTCTCACTATGTGATAATGGATGAGCTATTGTACAACTTGCTCATTGCTACTTTAAGGCTCTATATTGCTACTTGTTTCCACATAAGCTCTTTATTTGTTTTTTATTTGTTTTGAAATTGATCTCATATATAGTTTTTATGATTCATAAGTTTAGATGAGTTATCTCACTCCTAGAGTTTCGGCTAATAAAATGGTGCTTAAAAACAAAAAAAAAAGATTCAAGAAAAATACTAAAGACAACTATCTACTTTTCAAACAAGATAACAAGATTAGCCATTTGATTCGAGAAGATTTATCAAAATCAGAACTATCTAAACTATTCAAAATAAATTTTTTTTCAAAAATAATAATGTCAACCTATGTCGACTAATCAAACTAAATAATTTATGGCAGTGATTCCAAAAAATTATTGTAGCTTTTTTATGTTACCTAATTTTATTGGTAATATAATGTCTAAAAAGTTTGTTGAAAAAAAAAACTTTTTAATAAAGATCTATAAGTATACAAGTCATAAAAGTAATAAAGAGGACTTTTATCAATATATAAAACCTATATTATTACATGGATTGTATTAGTAGTTTGGTTAATCAATAGTGAGACAACTCAATTCTAGTAAAATAACTATTTTGGATTTTAATATCAACCTTAGATTCATGGAATTATTCATTTAATTTATATAATATATATTCAAATAGTTTGAATTAGATTAGATTTGGATACAAAATAAATATTAGGTTATTATGTAATGACTCTATGTGCTAAAAATAAGCAAGATGGTCATCACTATTGAGTTTATCCCAATGATATTTCTCTCATATTTATCCTCTTAATACTGCACCACCAAGATAATGAATCATCTCTATATGAGAGTCAATCACAAGCTCATATTTTTTAGGCAACTCATCAACTTTTTTTGATGGTTACTTTGTATGTGTACTCTTATTATTTAGCCTCGGGTATCATAAATACAAAGAATTTTTATAGTTTATAAATATTTTTATTTTTAGCTTCATAAGTATCATATTTTCATAAGTTTCACTGGTCGGAACCATACAAATTAAAGCAAATCAATGGCTTATCACTACCTTGTGAATCATAATATACTCGTTTCATCTCTTTTGGATTACTCGTTACCATCCTCCTTGGCAATGATGTGAATCACATACTAAAAGTGAACTCCCATTGAAGAGGTGTTCTATTAAATAATCACCTCAATCAAGAACTTGTTCTTTCAATATATATACAATAAATTGACTTGTAAAATTATTCATGCTTCTGGCTTCATAAGTATCATTCACACAATGATTAACATACCTAGATTTTGAGTTTTAATGAATAGATATATGTCATATATTACAATCGGAAGGGCTATTGGACGGGATGGACCTCTCGATGCTGATGCTTGGTCTTCCGCGTCCCCCACTGCTCCAAGTCGAATATGACACTCTTCTCCGGCATTTTATCTTCGCCCCTCTCAATTGTAAAACAACCAAGAGGCGATTTCACCGAGACCAAGGCAAGAAACTCTAGCAACAACCTTCGCCAAGTTATATGCAGGAGCAATGCACCAGAAAATACGGTGTACTCCGGGCCGAAGCAACAAATCACAAACCAGAGGGTGACACTCACTCAATTACGGAAGAAACACACGAATGGTGAGCCGATCACTGTCGTCACTGCGTACGATTACCCTTCGGCCGTACACCTGGACACCGCCGGAATAGATATCTGCTTAGTTGGAGATTCGGCATCCATGGTTGTACATGGACACGACACCACTCTCCCGATCACGCTGGAAGAGATGCTCATGCACTGCCATTCTGTAGCCCGTGGAGCAACAAGGCCACTTCTCGTCGGAGACTTGCCTTTTGGGACCTATGAATCCAGCACCAAACAGGCTGTTGATACAGCTGTCAGGTTTCTAAAAGAAGGTGGAATGGATGCGATTAAATTAGAAGGTGGGGCACCCTCAAGGATTGCTGCAGCAAAAGCAATAGCTGAGGCTGGAATAGCTGTTATGGGCCATGTCGGGCTCACTCCGCAGGCCATTAGCATTACTGGGGGGTTCATGCCTCAAAGGAGAAATATTGCTAGTGCTCTAAAGGTTGTTGGAACTGCACTGGATTTGCAAGAAGCAGGTTGCTTCTCTGTTGTCTTGGAATGCGTGCCCGCACCTGTGGCTGCTGCAGCAACTTCTGCTCTGCACGTGCCCACCATTGGAATTGGAGCAGGGCCTTTTTGTAGTGGCCAGGTTCTTGTTTACCATGATCTACTGGGAATGCTGCAACATCCACATCATGCCAAGGTTGTTGGATATCTTTAAAAAATAACAGAATTTTTTTAAAGATAATAGGAAGCTCCAAAGAAAACAATAAACAAATATGATTTTTCAACTTTGAAGATGAGTACACCTATTGTTTCAGCATTACATATATATACTAAAAAAAAAAATAACTGCTAGACTATTTTAGCCCCCCATTTAGTAACCGCAACAAGATTAATTCATCATTTAGTAACCACAACAAGATTAATTCATCATTTAGTAACAAGATTAATTCATCATTTAGTAACAAGATTAATTCATCATTTAGTAACCGCAACAAGATTAATTCATCAATCTCCTCCTTAAGCTTGTTGTTCTCTAGTGATGTACCGCACACCAATTCTTTCTCTCATCTCCAAGAACTTCATTTTTGCTAGCGACTTGGTCAGGATATCAGCATACTGATCTTTTGTGCGAACATGTTGAATTTCAATTATTCCAGATTCAACACAGTCTCTAATGTAGTGGAATCGAGTATCAATGTGTTTGCTCCTCTCATGATAAACTGAATTCTTACTTAATGCAATTGCAGATTAATTGTCAATCTTTAGAATCACCTTTTTATCTTCAACTTTTAACAAATCTGTCAACAATCGTCCTAGCCACACTCCTTGACATGCTGCTGCACAAGCAGCAATGTACTCCGCTTCACATGAAGATGATGCAACCACTTTCTATTTTTGTGAACACCAACTAATAGGATTTGACCCAAGAAAAAAGATCAAACCTGTGGTGCTTTTTCTGTCATCAGTGTCACCGGCTAGATCACTATCGGAGTAACCGATCAACTCCATATTTTCTTTCTTCTTCTCATAAACGCAACCGAGGCTTAAAGTTCCTTTTACGTACCGTAGTATATGCTTTACTGCAGCCATGTGCTCCACCGTGGGCTTCTCCATGTATCTACTCACCATGCCGATAGAGAATGCTAAATCTGGGCGTGTGTGCAGTAAGTACCTTAAACTCCCAACAATACTTCTGTACATAGTTGTGTCTATAGGTAGACTTGTGCTTTCCTTGCTCAGTTTCAGACGAGGTTCCATCGGGATTTGCGAAGGGTTACAATCTATCATTCCGCATTTGTCTAAAACCTTTCTTACAAAAGCCGTCTGGTTGAGTGTAATACTTTAAAAATTCTGACAAACTTCAATTCCCAGGTAGTAACTTAGTAATCCAAGATCACTCATGCTAAACAATTTCATCATCTGCAATTTGAACTTGTCTATGTCTTGAATACACTCTCCAGTAATGATTAAATCATCCACGTAGACTCCAACAATTAAATTCCATTCACCTTGATTTCTTATGTATACGGCATGCTCTAAAGAACACTTCTCAAAACCAAGTGTCCTCAATGACTTGTCCAGTTTTGAGTTCCAGGCTCTAGGTGCTTGTCGCAAACCGTACAATGCTTTGTACAACTTTAACACCTTGTGCTCTTCTCCTTTTATTTCAAAACCCGGCGGTTGAATGACATACACTTCCTCTTCCAAATCACCGTTGAGGAAAGCAGACTTCACATCCATATGATGTACCTTCCATCCTTTATGTGCTGCAATAGAAATCAATAAACGTACCATTTCCAGCCGAGCAACAGGAGCAAAAACTTCATCAACGTCTATGCCTTGTCGTTGAACATACCCCTTTGCTACTAGTCTTGCTTTGTACTTTACAATTCTGCCTTGAGTGTCCTTCTTTAGCTTGTAAACCCACTTTAGACCTATGGGTTTGTGGCTGTCATGTAATGGAACGAGCTTCCAAGTTTCATTTTTTTGAATAGAGGAAATTTCCTCCTCCATTGCTCTTCTCCACATCAGATCTGCCTTGGTTTCTTCAAAATTTGATGGCTCTTCTTCCCCTAGCAAACATAATCCCGAATATTGCATCTCTATTGGGACTGTTGCATCATACAAGCTTCTGATGTCATGCATACCTCGTGGTCCTACTAATGATCTCTCATCGGATGTTGAGGGTTGTAATGTCTCGGTTGATACTGATTCTTCAAAACTTGCTATTGGAGTATATGGTGAAACAAATGTTCTGGATATCATGTTCATCACTGGTGTAGCATGCTGATATTGGTTACCAATTTGTTCTTGTGTCGTATGTGAGAGATCCATACCAGAATTGCTGATATCTTCTTTGTCTTCATGATTTGTTGTATCAGATGTTCCTGCTATGGTAAAATAGTGTGTTGCAAGAGTGTTACCTGCTGATCCTGCTTCTTTTTTTGTAAATTTGTTCCACTCCCATTTCTTTTCTTCTTCAAACACGACATCCCGTGTCACCACAACCCGATTTAACTTTGGATCAAACATTCGATAGCCTTTTGTATTCGAATCATAACCAATAAACACCATTGGCTTGCTTCGGTCTGCAAGTTTTGTGAGTTGAGGTGTAACATCTTTTACATGTCCCACACATCCAAAGATGTGAAAATGATCAAAAGTTGGCTTGCGGTTGTAATATGCTTCATAGGGAGTTTTGCCGATGATACCTTTTGTTGGTGCTCGATTTAGGAGATATACGGCAGTTGATACCGCTTCTCCCCAAAATTCACCTGGGACTCTCATGCTTTTTAACAGACTCCTTGCCATGCCAACCACCGTTTGATTTCTTCGTTCAACAACTCCATTTTGCTGAGGAGAATAAGGGGCCGTAAGATAACGCTTAATTCCCCAGACTTCACAGTAAGTCTTGAACTCATTTGACGTGAATTCGCCGCCACGATCTGTGTGAAAAACCTTCAATTTGCTATTTTTCTCCATTTCTGCTGATGCTTTGACCTTCATGAATCCCTAAAATGCTTCGTCTTTGTTTCAGATCAGTACCTGCCACATGAATCTAGTACAATCATCAACCAATAGTAGGAAATAACGATTGCCTCCATGTGTAGTAGAAGTTATTGGCCCGCACAAGTCTCCATGCCACAGTTCAAGCGGTGATTCTGCTCGGAATTTTGCCACCTTTGGAAATGGATTTTGGTGTTGCTTTCCAATCAAGCAACCATCACAGATGCAGTCTTTATTATCGATTATGGGTAGTCCGTGCACCATTTGTTTCTGACTTAGAATCTTCAAGGAATGAAAGTTCACATGCCCGTATCTTGCATGCCACTGCCAAGCACTTTCTTTACTTCTAGCCATACGACATTCTGGTAGGACCTGAGTAATGTGCATCAAGTATAAACGACTTCCTGACCTGCTCACTTTTGCTAAAAGCCTTCGTGTCCTGTCCAAGATAGTCATCACTCCTCCTTCAGTTATAAATTTGCATCCGTTCTCATCTAACTGACCAAGGCTTATTATGTTGCTCTTCAACTTTGGAATGTAGTAGACATTAGTTAATACACGATGTTCACCTGTGACGCATTCAAATAAAACCGAACCTTTTCCATGTATCTCTACAGACGAGCCATCTCCAAATTTGACTGACCCTTTAATGGTCGTGTCAATTTCAGCAAATTTTTCGATGCAACCGATCATGTGATTACTTGTGCCTGTATCTAAATACCAAGCCTTGTCTTGGGTGTTGATAACTTTTGGCACCACCTTATCTTCGTGTAGTAATACCCGTTCGTTCTGTGTTGCGCAGGTTTCGACCATCAACAGTGTCGGTTCTTCATCAGTTTGTGTTGTAACAAATTTGGCACTTTCTCTTCGGTTTGGCTTGAGACACTCTTTTGCAAAATGACCATATACATTACAATTGAAACACTTGACCTTGGATTTGTCGAAGTTGCGTGGCTTTCGGTCTTCGTTAGTGTGTTCACCATTTCCTCGACCTCCACCATATCCACGCCCGCGGCCACGAAATCTCTCGTGACGTGCTCCTCTTTTGATATTGTTGAAACTTTCATCTTTCTTTCCCTTCAGGCACCTTACCTTCCACTCGGCTTGGGTAAGAAGTAGTTGTTCTTCACTCCCCTTTGGAAGTACTCGGCCTTTAAGCCCTTCCTCAAAGATTTTGAGACGGCCAATTACTTCTGAGACTGACATATTCTCAATATCACCAAATTGCTCGATCGTTCCGATAATTTGGAGAAATCTGTCTGGAACTTCGCTGAACAATTTTTCCACAATTTCGTTGTCATCCAGCTTCATGCCCAACGAGCGAATCTCACCCGCCAGTGTTGTAAGCTTCATGGAGAACTCGTTTATTGTCTCTGAATCCTCCATATGTAACTTATTCAGTTGTCGTTTCAGTACCTGTAAGCGTGCCTTCTTGACGCGATCTTCACCAATCCGCATCTCCCTGAGTGCGTCCCAAGCCTCCTTTGCCGTATTCTTTTCCGCGATTGCCATCATCACGTCATCCGGCACGGCTTGAGAAATTGCTACCATGGCGCCTTGATCTTTTTCGTCGTCCGTGTCTCCACCTTCAATCACTGACCATATCCCTAGCGAACGCAAGATTATCTTCATCTTGACAGCCCATATGCCGTAATTCATTTCGCTTAACGTTGGATATTGGATTGGGATTGAGGCTCCTCTTGCCATCGGTTTGACGAATGCACGCGTCTTAGATTGTTCTCCTTCAACACCGGTCATGACTTCAACCTCTGATACCAAATCTTGGATATCTTTAAAAAATAACAGAATTTTTTTAAAGATAATAGGAAGCTCCAAAGAAAACAATAAACAAATATGATTTTTCAACTTTGAAGATGAGTACACCTACTGTTTCAGCATTACATATATATACTAAAAAAAAAAATAACTGCTAGACTATTTTAGCTCCCCATTTAGTAACCGCAACAAGATTAATTCATCATTTAGTAACCACAACAAGATTAATTCATCATTTAGTAACAAGATTAATTCATCATTTAGTAACAAGATTAATTCATCATTTAGTAACCGCAACAAGATTAATTCATCAAAGGTTACCCCGAAGTTCTGTAAGCAATATGCCAAAGTTGGGGAAGCCATCAACAAAGCCATACTGGACTACAAACAAGAAGTAATCAATGGTGTGTTCCCTGGTCCTGCTCATACCCCATATAAAATTAGTGAAGATGAAGTTAATGGCTTTCTAGAGGAATTGCAGAAGTTGGGTTTGAGTGATGCAGCAACTTTAGCTGCCAAAGCTGTTGAACAGATTAAAAACTACTGAATCATTCATTTGAGCAGTTGGAGTCCGGGTCTGATGAATGCTGCTTGACTAATCAGTTCAATTCATATATATGAAGGGTAAAATAGTCAAACTCATGATGCAGGTCGTACCTAGCGCACGTCTTCCATGTTAGCATGCGGTTTGGGAGATAGTGTGTCTAATAAGTCACAAACCTATGACATATTGCCCTTACCTTCAGAAATTAGTGGTTATGTCAAATAATTCACATACCCAAAACTTAAACAAAAAAAAAAAAAAAAAATCTGAAGGGCTATTACTTTTTTTATTACCATATTCTCATGTTAGCCTCAATATTTTTATATTACCTGTTTATCATGACAATTCACAAAATTCACTAATAGTCAAATCCCTAATTCAAATTGATTTAATCACTACATCCATCAACTTCCATAACTCAACATAAATAAAGGAATATTATTAACCATTTATAAACCCTAAATCACATACTATTTTGATATATTTTTTTAAATCTACACTAGAAGTGAGTGGGTTTGAAAGTCACACCAATGAACTCCAGGGTTTAATTTGTCTTAAATCTTTTTCTTGCTTATGGAGCTCCTACGAAGCATGAAAATTGCCCTAGTGTTTAGTTTCCATGCTTTGGATTCTATTTGGTGTGTGGAAAGAAAAAAAAAGATAATGAAAGAATTTTTTTTTTGTCTTTTATACCCAAATGTTTCTATTGTACCTCAAGCAGAAAGTTGTGGTATTTGGAAGAAAGCCATAACTTTTGCTATCATCTCCTGAGCTTGTTGATGTGACTCTAGGACATGGACCTAGCTCTGCAATATGTCTTAATCTTTTTATAGCACAAAATTATTACACTGAGAAAAATCTATGACTTAGGCCTAATATCTCTTTAATATAAAGTCATCGTACTGAGAAATAGCCATGAATTTGGCATTTGTCTCTCTCATCTATCATATTGATGTGATACTATAATATCCATGATATTGGGAATGAAATTTCATGTGCATCATATGGCTATGACATTGGGAATTTCCATGACAAAGAATGATATTTTTTGTCTCAAGTTATCACAAAACTAGGAATGACTATGATGTCCTTGACTTTTTTCATATATCATATGGTTATGGCACTACAAAAAGATCATGACACTGATAATTAGCCCGACATAAAAGTAATGATTTTTTCTTCTTCTTAAGGATAAGAGTTAAGATCTTTTAAAATGGTCAAACTCAAGTAAATATCATTTATAATATTCTATGTCCAAAAGTCTTTGTGTTGAATAATTGCCATAACTTTGGACTGATTAGTTTTGTCTTTATAACTTATTGTAGCTCAAAAGTCATGACTTTTTAAAAAGACCGCAACTTTAACATGACACTACAAAGCCTTATTAAAAATAAATTCATGGTGCTAGGAAGTGATAATGATATTTATAACTTGTGGGGTATTTGGTTACTATGATGATAAATTATTTTGGTAGCCATTTTATCATAATAAGATAAGCATGACTGTAACTCTATGATAATATTACAATTACAAAGAATATGTTGCCTAAGATTATGCTAATAAGATGGTATAATCATGACATATAAAGATTGATATGACTAATTAGATAGAATTTCAGCAAATAATAGATATCAAAACTATATGATACTCCATAATCTATCGATTTGTCTAAAGCTTCAAAAAACCTATCGATTTCATAACTATTCATTAAAATCTATCAAAACACTAAAATCATGAAATTGATCCATATATATATTATTCTTAGTCTTTATGATACTAGAAGTTAAAAAAAATGAATGTACATATGAAATAACCATCAATAATATTTGATAAGTTACCTAAAAGAAATTGACTTGTAAATAAATTGTAAGCATAGATGATTTGTTATCATAGCAGTACCGTTCTTAGGGGAAAGCTATAAGGGGACCATCATTGAGATGAGCTCAATGGTAAAACTGCCTTATACACCATTATTAAAAACATGAATTTTAGTAGTGATCTAGCCTATATTTTATATCCAAATCCAATATAAATAAAATTGTTGAGCATGCATCATATAAATCAATTGGACAAACCCTAAGATCTAAAAGTCATACCAAAACTCCAAAATATATTTTATACTAGAATTGTATTATCTCACCATTGGTTGATTAACTTACTAATAAAATTCCTATGGGGTTGATATCTAGATGAAAGTATTCTTTACTATCTATATGAGTGATATACTTTAAAATCTTCATTAATAAGACACTCTTACCAATGAGATTTTGTGATACTTTATAACCAATAAAATAAGGCTACATAATAAAGTCATAAAAGAAAACTACTAGAGAATCATCATTGGGTATGACCAAATAGTTTAAAACTACTTTGTATACTATTAGGGTATTAATGCATTTTTACAATAGTCTAACCTTTGTTCTATAACCAAACATAATAATATCAAAACTATTTAGATAAACTATCATGTATAATAGAATATATCAACTATAGATTCTAAGAATCTTACCAAAAACTCAATCTTATCTTCTTAACTAAACTTTTTATTTGACTTATAGTTCATTGATCGAATTGCCTATATAATCTCTATTATTGATATCTAGATAAAAGTCCACTTTACTACTTAAATGACTCATATACTTGCTAGACTAGTTATAAGAGAGATTCTCACCCAACAAGATTTTAGTATATTGCCTAATCTTAAAAATTAGATATTGTATTAAAGTTGCAATAAGTTTTTATTACCATTACTAGAGATCATTTAATTTGATTAGTCAATTTTAGTTGAACTAATATCTTTGAAAAATGATAGTTTTTATTTTAGTAGTTTGGATAACAATATCTTAATTTTTCACATTGATTTGTGTTGTTTGTCTCATTTTACCTATTTGTATCTTTTAGATAATATTTTTTTTATTTTTATATAACCACCATATTTATGAGTAGAAACTCTAAGACTAAGCTAACACCTTTGGAGCTAGAGATTGAGAGAACAAGAAGATTACTTTTGAGATTAAGAGCAAAGAAAGTGTAGAAGATGCCGACAGTGATCAAGATGCCTAAAGAGGTGATGGGAAAGTTGTTCAATAGTCCAACCATCACCCTTTCCTTTGGAGACTATTGAGAAAAATCACCTCAAGATGGAGTATGTAATTTTTTTTATTCCTCTTATACCTAAATAATTCACCAAGAAATTAAGCACTCCAACCACGAGAAAAACATTCACAAATGAAACAATCAACCAAAAACCAACAAGAAATATATTTTATAGCATGGAAAACCCAATTTGGAAAAAATCATGGGACCCATAGGCCACTTAAAAACACATCCACTATAGCCAACAATGGTATAAACACCAAGTCCTCTCTAAATCACCAAAACTAGAAGCACACCACAAAATTCATCAAGATTACACACACATAATCTTGGTACATCAAATATCATCAAGATTAAACCATAATCTTGGTATACAAAGCATAAAGAGAGAGATAATACTCAAAAGTTGCTGCCAACATTTTTCAACAACCCGATCATCTAAGAGAAAGCTCAGAATTCAATCTCTACAATTTAGAATGAAGACCAAGGAGTCACGAACTTACTGTCAAAATATCACAATCATCCAACAGTGCAAACTCTGGCAAACTGAGTTTTTCTATTACTTCCATGTAGAAATCCAAAAAATGGATTTCTCCCTCTCTTCCCGCTATACATTTTCTTTTCATGTTCTCTCTCATCTCTTGTATTTTTTCTTTTTATTGTTGCATTTGGGTCATTTTCCCAAGAGATGGCTAAGCCCACTTGGGCCAACCCAACAAACTATTGGTGATCAACTATGATGAATAACTACAATTAGATTCATACATAACTAGTAAAAAAATATTATTTTTTTGAGATAGATGGCATAGAATTAGTTCTAAAGCTTATCTTAAGGCTTGATGAAGAGTTCGTATGAACTTGTACAATCTTTCCACACACAGTTTATTGAGGGCCATTTTATAGCAATGGAGTGAGATAAGTCATTTCCGTCATGATGAGTTAAGAGATTTTGTATGATGCTTAGGACCATTTTAAGGTGTTATTGAGGAGATGACCTCAATATAGGTTTTAGTTGAGGTTCTAAGGCAAAACCTTCCTCAATAGGATGAATTATATGATGAGGTGTAATAATGATATGGCCTTGGGTGAATTGATCATGAAAAAATCACTCGAGAAAGAATATAATTTATTTGAAGAGTTAGTAAAGAACAACTATCAGACTCCAAATAATTGTATCTGTGGAAAAAAATATGCTAGAGTATTTGAGTTGGACACATTTATGATGATGGAGGAAAAGATTAGGAGCATTTTTTGAAGGCTAGAATCCAAGAGGATAAATCATTAAAATGAGAGAATTTGCCAAGAAATAATGAATTTTGTCCTCATTTATCAAGTGGAAGAGGCTAATGGTTTACAAATAAAATATCGTGCTCTAACCTAATATTAATATTTCAGCACACTACTATCTAAACATAAAAAATCATGAGAATTATTTTTACGAAGGTTATGGTAAGGTGCAGCAGAATGTTACACATCCCAAAGAATCTTGGTAACAATTAGATAGAACATAATATTATATTCAAAGGGGATTAAGTTTGTATTATCTACATTCAAGACCTAAAGAAAAGCCTTTTATCAATAAACTATCAATAAATTACCAAGTGATAATGAGACAAACTCAAATAAGTGCTTATCAATTATACTAAAAAGTTATAAAGAGATTGATGGGTAATAAATGGAGGAAACTGATAGATGGAGCCAAAAATGATAATGCCATGACTTATCCAAAGTATTTTGCTCCCATCATGCCATTTTTAAAAGCCATGGCCCTTAATTCCATGATATTTTCCAAAGCCATAGCTCCCCTACACTAGAGCATTTTCCAAAGTTATAGTGCATGAGGAACAAAATGCCCAACTCAACCCCTCAACTTTGACAAAAGAAGTAGTAGATGAGTAGATAAAGGTTACTTGAAGCACTAGAAATATGAATGTGACAAGAAATGAAGCTAAAAATAAATTTTTCCTACGACCTTCCTTTTATATAATATTTTAGAAAGGAAAGATGAATAATTATGAAGTTTCTCATTATTTTGTATAAGTTAGAAGTAAATATCATATTTGTCGAAGCATTATATCAAATATTAAATTATGTAAAATTTATAAAAGATATCATGAGTAGTAAAAAAAATTGAAGACATTTGGCATGATGAATATGACCAAGTAATATAATACAATTATCCAACAAAATCCGAGAAGTTTTATAATGTTATGCATCATTTGGGAGCATACATTCTAAAAGTACTATGTGATTTAAGATCTAATGTCAACTTGTTGCTTATATTAATATCACAAAGATTGAATCTCAACAAGATCACTCTAGCCTTACTCTCATTGAAAATGGCTCTTTGATTGATGAATCACCTAAGAGGTATTATTGAAAATTTGTTGGGAAAGGTTGGTTTTTTTATGGATTTTTTGGTTTAGATATGGAGAAAGGCCGACATGCTCCATTATTTTTGAGATGAGCATTTTTAGCCCCTGAATAAGCCCTCACTGGAATCAAGTAGGAAGAGTTCACACTTTACATAAGCGAGGACTAAGTGAAATTCAAACTTTTAAAAAGTATACAAAGTCTAGATTGTAATGAGAATGATTATTTTAGGATATATAATTTCCTCTACACGAAAAGAAAAAAAATGTGGACTTTACATAGAAAAATTTTGTATAATACTATTAATTTGACGAAGATGAGGAGGATGACATTGAAGAGGAATTATGAATCTCTAAAAGTAAAGTTGAGACTGAGGAGAATGATTACTACAAAGTTATGTCATTTTTCAAAGTTATGACTTTAAAGGGATCAAAGGAAAGTACTCTAGAAAGGTAAAATAATAAAATTCTTAAATCTCCTTCACAAATGTCGAAAATTATATAAAGGATATGAAAAAAAATACCAATAAAGAAAGTAGTGGTAGACACCAATTTGTGGCTGATGAAATGATAGATAAAGATATGACTTTATTAATAATTCTGGAAGACCCGAAAGAGGTAGAAATAGAATTAGAAGTAACAATCAAAGTCATGGATTTAACTAGTGCTATGCTTTTGAGATACACGAGCTAAAGAAAGAAAATTTGGCAAACCTCAATGTCACAACTTTGGATATTCAGAAAGAAAAATATCGAAGTGCTGCCCAACAAAAAACCATGGAAATTTTTAAAGTTGAGACATCCAATAAGGATGAAGCTATGATGATCAAAAAAACTATGAAATTTTGGAAAAGAGAAAGAAAATAAGGAAGTCCTTAAAAAAACATGGAATATGATTCAGGAAGTAACTCAATAAGTGTTTATATATAGTATGATAAAATAAATGTACTGACTCACACATATCATTTTGTAGCCACAAATTTAGACTTGAAACTCAAATCCTAACATGACTCATAGCATATCCACAAAAAGTAGTCACACTATTTAGACATACTATGATACTCAAAATTAGTCAAAAAAAATATTTATAGAGGAAGGATGGAATGTTTAATTTTTTTACACCGAGGGAGAATAATTGCTTGGGAATGAGCAATCACACTTTAGAGTGCAAGTTTGTTCAGTATGTCAAATTCTAAATAATATTAATTGTATTAAAGATTATTCATTATGTGTTTATATAAAAATGGTTTTAAATTGAACAATTTCAGTAAATTTTAATTTTTTTAATTATGATTAATTGTAGTGAAATTGGCTAGGTTTTGGGTGAAATGTAAGACCTGGTGATTTATTGAGAAGGAGGAGAGCTAAGAGTCATATGAAGTCATAGTATTCTTTGGTTATACCTCATTGAGCTTAAAGAATAGTTTTGACATCATTATTAGCCAAAGCTCTACACAAATAATCATGAAAATCTTCATACACAATGCCTCTGCAACCTCATTGACAAGATTGTTTTACTATCAAAGACATTCTTTTTAGTTGCAAAACTTTATTGGAGTCACAAAATCACTAGCCACTAGCTCCTAAAATTTTTATGACTACCATATTAATTTTATATCATAACAACTAAGTATTCGACTTGAGCTAGAAGTCATGGATGTTCCTTCATCATTGCAACTTTTTTATTATAGAGTCATCAATTCTAAGGAAAAGTATGAATTTTAAGCTATAGAAAGTTCAAAATAGCATTTACTAAAGCCACCATCATCACCATGGCCATGACTTTTTTCTATGGAAAAATGACCAAAGACATGACTTATTCCCAATACTACAACTTTGGGTTGCAAAATTACAATGACAAAATGCACAAGTTGCAACCATTTCCAACATTATGCCTATGGTACATAGACTAAATGTGCAGCCGAGGTCATCCCTAGTGTCATGGTAATTTGATGCAAGAAAAGTTCAAAGCTGTGGCACATTTTCAAAGTCGTGTCTTGTATTATCGAGATGAAATATAGTTTTGGTTATTTCCAGTGCCATGGAAATCTAAAGAAATAAAAAGACTAATGTTATGACTTGTTCCAAGAGTTTGTGCCTTTGTGTAATAGAGACCAAAAAACAAAGCATTGGCATTTCTAAAAGTTTATCTTTTGACTTAAAATTCATACCCAGCCATTTGAGTATAAAAGCACAAATTAATAAAAATTTGAAAGAATTTTACAATAGGAAAAACTACACCAAAAGCTAAATTTTCAGGACCACAATTTCACCCAAATCTAGTGTAGATCCATGAGAAAAGGGATGATGCAAGATAAAAGCAAAAATTTTGTGTATGGCATGAATTTTGAGTCCACCTAGGGAAAAATTTAAGTTGCACAAATGAGTATTGTGGATTTAGAGTTGGATTCCTAGATACTCTTGAGGGCTAACATTAGGAACCTAAAATTCTATGATATATATATATATATATATCAAATTATCTCATGTGAATTTTTCCTAAATATTAGGCAAAATTAAGGTCTAAGGGTAGTATATCTAATATCATATGATACATGCTTATTAATGACTTTTATGTTTGGATTTTGTTGTAGTTTGGTTATTAATAGATATTGTATTCATGTAAAATTAAAATTAGAATTTTATGATTGATGGGTTTGTAGATGCTATAGTGGTAGTGGTGATAGATAAGTCATGAAGAACACTCATGCATAATGGTAGAAAGAAAGTGATAGCTCCTCTGATCATGACACATGATACAAACTTATATGTTAAAACTCAACATTGAGGTAAGTTTAATCATGCATGTATGATTCCTTATAACTTGAAAGCATGAATGTTTTTATAAACTAATTCATTATGTATGTCTTAGTAGAATTGACCCACAATTGATATGGACATTTTATAAAATATTTTTCTAAAGGTTTCATATCTAATATGAGAGTCATATGTCGTCATGATAAAAAATGAAAACTGATAGGTAAACCATGAGACATATGTGAGTGAAGGTGACTTGTAAGATGGTGATAATCTTATGAGTTGATTTTTATTGTATGCCTCCTACCAATGAGATTTGAGAGAAAACATGTTAATTGTGTGAGTATGGAAATTACTAAGGTATAAATATATATATTTGTATTGCCATATTAGTTTATGCCTATATGAAGTCAGAAAATAAGAATACACATACAAGGATATTTGATGAATTTCCTAAAAGGCATGGATTTGTGGTTGACCTTCGAGTAGAGATGATTTATCATTTTAGTGATAAAGTACCGAGTGGATAACGATGTGGTGACTATTATTGGGAAGAACTCAAAAGTTGATAACTACCTTATATGTTATTAGGGCACTTGGGTGAGGATCCAATTGTCCAATGCTCATTCTATAACCAAACAATAATATCTAAACTATTTAGATAAGTCATCATGCATAATAGAATGTCCCAATCCTAGAAACTAAAAATTTTACCAAAAACCTAGTCTTATCTTTTTACCTAGGATAGAAGTTGATCGAACTACCTACATAATCTTTCTATGATCAATATTTAGATAAAAGTCTACTTTAATACTTTTACAACTTATATACTTATGAGATTAGTTGAACAAGAAAACTCTTGCTAAATGAGGCTTTGGGACATTTCCTAATCCAAAAAATTAGATATCATAACAAATTTGAAACACCACCCACTTAGGATTTATGCTTGTTCCTTGCACTGCCTTTATACTCATAGAAATCCTCTAGGTTTGGATGAATCTATCCTTTCCAAATCTTTGATTTTTGATTTTTTATGCCATAACTCTTCTATTTTCTCATCACAAGTTTTTCTTTTATATTTGAATGGCTAGGTGTCATTTATAAGTGAGAAGTCATGATATTGTGAAATACCATGGCTTTGGCTTTGTATCTCTGTAACTCAAAGTTGTGGTGTTGAGAATGAATAATGACTTTAGTCTTATTCTTGGATTATATTGTCATAGTATTGAGAATGAATCATGACTTTAGTCTTATTCTTGGATTAGATTGTCCTGATATTGGGAATAACTATGACTTGTGTTTTTCATATCTTTAAACATAAAGTCATAGCACTAAAAATGAGTCATATCTTTGGTCTCTTTTATTCATTAGATTATCATGGCATTGGGAATGGCCATAACTAGTAAATTTTGACATTATAACATTAAGTTGCGATGCTAGGAATGGTTGCAGCTTATGTATTTTATTTCTGTAACCCAAAGTTATGGTGCTAAGAATATCCTAGGCTTTAATTATTTCTCATGCGTTAAAAGTCACGACCCTAGAAATGGCTACAACTTGAGTATATATTTTCTGAAACTCTCTATAGCTAAAAGCCATGAAGCTAAAGATGTATCATGACTTTTTCCTTAGTCTTTGTGGCTTTTTAATGAGAAAATCATAGTACTAAAGGATGTCATGAATTTTAGTACCAGTTGGGTACTTGGTTCTTATAATATAAATTTAATATCATAGTCATAAAAAATATTATGAGCATGTATTATTGTGACTCCAAGAAAGCTTTGCATCTGAAAAGAATTTGTTGCATAATAAAATAATATTAACGAAATGGTAGAGTCAAGACATATAAAGATTATCATAACTATTTATGTATAGCTTTAGCCAAGAATAGATGTCGAAGCTATCCAATAAGCTTGTGAAGGTATAACAAGTCATAACACTAGGAATACTATGACTTTACATGACTTCTATCACCTCTCCTACTTAACAAATCTAGCGAGTCTCATATTACACATAAAACCCATTAAATTTTTCTACTATTCATCATAATCAATAAAAAATACAATTTTGTGAAATTGTTCCACTCAATGCCATTTCTATGCATATGCATAATTGCCAACATAAGTAGTATTATTCATTATTTGACTTACCGAATAGTCATCCATCTCCAATCTTCTAGTTGAGAATGAATGTCGTCCTAGTATGATTCCTTTATTAATTAAGAAATAGAATTTTTCTCAATTGAAAATTCATTCCTAAATATCTCCATTATCTCTTCATTAAAGTCAATAAAAATAGTATTTATACACATCTGAAATGTGGCTAGAACATTATAAAGACCAAATGATAATCTATTAAATGTGAAAGTTCCATGTGAGCAAGTCAACATTTTTTCTTGATCTGCTAGGTTAATTAGAATCTGATTATATCTGAAATATCCATATATAAGATAATATAATAAATGATATGAGATTCTATCTAATATTCGATCCATGAATAAAAGTAGATAGTGACCATTTTTCATCCTCTCATTCAATTTCTTATAATAAATACATAATTTCCATCTAGTGGTTGCATGTATTGCAATTTATTCATTAGTTATGGTTTTGAATACCATAAACCTTCCCTTTTTTTGGTACAATGCGAATCATACTCAACCATGGACTATCAGATATAAAATAATAATACCCATATTTAGCCATTTTACTACCTCCATTTTTACTACATTTTTCATGGATGGATTAAGCCTCATTTGGTGCTCAATCACCAAATTTACATCCTCTTCCATAAAGATCTTATTCATGCATATTGATGGACTGATATCTTTGAGTAACTAAGCAATAATACCTGCATATTTTTTTTTATCAGATTTATCATATTAGTGCCCATTTCATCCATTAACCCATAGAAATAGTAATTGATTTTGTCTTGTCCTTTTTTAGAAAAATATAATGAAGATGATTTGGAAATACCTTCAAGATTAGTCCATCTGGACTTATCAAAGATTCTAGAAATACTTTTTCAATAGCCATGACTTTTTCAAAGATGTAGTGGTGTTGAGCATGGTGTCTTTCATGAAAGTAGTGGCACTAGAACTAGTTGCAACTTTCTTCTTAAGTGCCGTGGTTTTTTAGGTGATACAATATTGATATTTTCCATCTAGAACTCTAAAGCTATGGTGCTTTTTGAGATCACAAGAAAAGCCACGATATATTTTGGTTTGACCTCTTGATCTATAATTTTTATCTTTTCACCATCTAATTTTTTATTACTCTAGAGTGAGATCTACATAGATTCCTCTCAATTCTTTTCACTTTTCATCATTCCTAATTTTGCCATGTCCTCATCATGATGATCTACAATATCATTGCTTTGTATGGTCTCCATGAGTAATGTACTAATATTATCTTTGAACCCTAACATGAATTTCTACTGGACACCATTCTTGCAAGGAATCTCTTCATTGTTCTCATATTTTAGATTTCTCACCATATTCTGATAATTAAATTGATTTAGATCATCATTAGGTATGAGGTAGAAATCACTACTTAGTAGAATATTGATTTTATTATATTGATAAATTAGGCTATGCACATTCATTTCCACTACCAAAGTTTTCTTTTTATTTCATCACTTTTTGATTCCGGTGATATTTGCTTAGTTTTAGAATTTCACTATGTTTGATTGGTGGCTAAACAAATACTAAACCAAAAGATACAAAATGTATCACAAGACAAGTAATAAAAACCAAGGTGCAAAAACAAGATATTATTATCCAAATTATTAAAAAATAGAAATATCCTTTTTAAAAAATAGTTTCGTCAACTAAAGTTGACTGATCAAACCAAATAATATTGATAATGATGCCAAAAACTTATTATAACTTTAATAGGATACCAAATTTTTAAGATTAGGTAATATCTCAAAAGCTCATCATATGAGATGGTCTTTCATGCAACACATTTTTGCAAGTATATATGTCAATTAAGTTGTAAAATAGAATTTTATCTAGATATCAATCACACATAGATTGTATACGCAATTTGATCAACCAAAAGTGATTCAACTATTATTTTAGTTGGAAGGATAAAATTTAAGTTTTTGATAAGACCCTTGCATTCTAGGGTTAGTCTATTTCATTATGCACAATGGACTAACTAAATTTTCTAGTTGTTATTGTGATTGATTATAAAATAAATATTAGATTATTATGAAAATGCCCTAGTATCTTACTGGTATATAAGGTGGTTATTGCTTATTAGTCACTCCCTAATGATAGTTCCCTAGTAGTTGTCCATTTGATAATTTTAAGATCAACAACAAATCATCTATATTTGAGTATCATTCTCAGGTTCACAACTTTTATACAACTTGTTAACTGCTCTTAATGGTTTCTTTGTATATGCATTTTTATTCTTTGATCTCATGTGTCATAAAAATGTGATTTAATATATTATTAAAAATATTTGGATTTTTGGCTTCATAAGCATCATACTCATGGTAAATAACACACATTTCCTCAAATCTCACAAGTTGTAGTCATACAATAAGAAGTAAATTGTAAGACTATCACCACCTTGTGAGTCACTTTCACTCTATAAAACTTATATATCAATCAATGATCAATTTATCTAAAAATATTCATAGAAGATTTTCTTATAAAAACATTAATGCTTTTAGCTTCATAGCTAATATACTCATATAATTAAAGTTACCTCAACATTCAATTTCGACATATAAAATTGACTTGCATGTCACTATTGAAGGGCTATCACTCTTTTCCTACATTTGTACATGAGTGTGCTTCATGACTTACCTATTACTATCCACCATGATAGCATGCACAACCCTATACATAAAAAAATTCTAATTTCAATTATAAATAACCACCACATCTATTAGTAACCAAACCACAATACAAACTAAACATAAAATTCATCAATTATATCCTTCACATAAAATATAATTACATCAACCATTGACCTCAATTGAGCCTAATATTAGGGATGAATTCATATTAGATAATTTGAAATATATCTTATGGAATTTTGGAATCACAGTAACAACCCTAAGGGGGGTTTAAGAATCTAAACCCTAAACCCATGATTATCATTCATATGCCTTGGATTTACCCTTAGATGGGAGTTAAAATTCATGCTTCTCATTAGGGTTTATGCTTGTTCCTTGCTTTCACCTCTTCTCTCATGGATGGCCCATAGGGTTGGATGAATCTTTTCTTTCAAACCATGGCTTTTTTTTCCTATGTTCTCATTTCATATCTTCATTGTTTTGTGTTTATGTTTTGCTTTTATACTCAAATGGCTGGGTACATTTTTTTTAAGTGATGAGTCATGGAGTTGGTGAATAAGCATGACTTTAGCTTTGCCTTTATGTAACATAAAGTCATGGTACTAGAAAATAGCCACAACTATTATCTTTTTCTTATATTAGATTGTCATAATACTAGTAATTATCATGACTCTTGCATTTCCTCTCTATAATATGAAGTTATAGTAGTGAGAATGGTTATGACTCATATATTTCTTCTTTGTAACCCAAAGTTATGGTGCTAAGAATAACAATGACTTTGGTCTTTTCTCTAAAGCAAAGAGTTATGACTATGGAAATAACCATGACTTTTGTAATTACTTTCTAGAACTTTTTGTATCCAAAAGTTATAGCTTTGAAGAAAAGTCATAGCTTTTGCTTTGTATTTATGGCTCTATAATGAGAAATTTGTGGCTCTAGAGGATATTGTGGCTTTTAACACCAGTAGAGTACTTGGATATTTTGACATAAAATTAATATTATAGTCATAAAAATAATATGTTGCTTAGCAAAATAATTATGTAAATGAGGTGGTAAAACCATGACATTTGAAGATTGCCATAATTATTTGTCTAGAGCTTCAGCCAAGAATTTTCAAGATATAAGCCTATGGAGGTATAACAAAATCATAAGACTTTTCACTCCCCTCCAACTCAATAATTTTATCAAGTCTTATATTTCACACAAAACTAACTAATTTCTCTATTATTCATCATAATCCACCAAAATAATAATTTTGTGAAATATTCCTATTTTAAGTATTTTTTTGATGCAAATACATCATGCATAATTATCAAAATAACTAGTATTATTTGGTATTTGGCATACTAAACATGTACATCTAAAAATCTTGGAGGTAGGAATGAAGGGAATAAAAAATGGAATAATGGGAATCACCAACTCATTTGTGCAATTATACAAGTCTATTTTAGAAAAGTGGTAGAAAATGATCAAGGAACATGATATGAAAATGGAGAAATGTGTATTATAGAGAGAAGTTATTGGTTATAGATTTAAGAATTTTCAATGAGGATCAAAATAAAATATAAATTACTTTTGGTTTGTTTTAAAACCATTTGAACTAATTGGACAGAGACATGATGTGCAATACAACATGATCGCTTAAATAATGTAATAGATAAAAAAGAAAGAAGAGTCAAAGAAGCCTTTCACATATACCTCATTTTAAACCGTCAAAAGAAAAGTTCTCACACAGATTTTGTTTCTAGTGATTTCTCATGCAACCTCCTCACTCACCACTTTGAGATGCATACAATTGTTTTGATGTTGATGTGATGAGAAACTTTTCTTTTGATATTGATGTTGTGAAAAATTATTTTTATGTTAGGAGGGAGATTCATTGCTCATGGATGAGCACAACTTTTAATGTATAAATTTGTTTGATACTCAAAATAGCAAATATATAGTGTCATTTGGGGAGTAAAATATAATTTATTTGCATGAATACTAGTAGTTATCAAAGAAATTTCACTAAAAGTTTATTTGGAAGAGGAAGTGAAGAATATTAATAAAACCAAAAAGAATTTGATTAAAATTAGAGTCGATGAAAAAAACTTGTTGGATAGAAATGATAGAGTCATGATAATTCACTTATTATGACATATATATACCTTTCATCTTAGCCTTAAGTAGTTGTGGCATCATTTCTTGGTTTGAAATCTATCAAAATAGTCATGACTTTATTTGTATGTCACAATTCTACTACTAAGTTGATAAAATTAGTTTACATTGCAATATAATCATCGAGACCATGATAATTTATTCGAGTCAAGGCCACAATAGCTCTAAAGTCTAAACTACTTTATATCCATGATATTATTTTCATGACATTATTTTCTACCTTTATTTTTTGTTCTAGAGAGCAATGAGTCAATTATGGCACCCACAGTTCCATGACACTTTTCCTATGAAGCCAACACCAAAGTCATATCTAATTTCTAGTTCTATGACTTGTGTTACATAGAGAAATGACTCAGTCATGTCATTCACAACACTATGACATTTTTCTCATAAAACTAATACCAAATCCACAACCAATTATTGGTGCTATGACTTTGTGCTACACAGAGTTAAGCATCAGTCAATTCTATTCATAATACAATGATAAGTGTACTCTAGAGTGGATCTAAAGAGATGACATAGTTTCAGCCTCAACTTTTTTATATGACATCCAACATAAAAATGTCGCACATATTCCCAAAGTATAAAACTTATACTTAGTAAGAAGAGCAAAAAGTTAGAGTGAGGAGAGGAGCAAAAGAAGATTCTCAATACATTCCAAACCTTGACACCATGACCTCAACCTCAATTGGGACAAAATCCAAGGCATACATCAAGCAAAATTAATTAGAATTGGAGTTTTATTTTTGGAAATTAGTTTGAGAGCTCATTGGAAACCTTAGAATCCACAAGATGACTTTTCACGCCTCTTGTATAATTTTATTTCCAATCTCCAATAAAATTGAATTCTATAACTAGTTATGTAATTTGTGTTGTTAAAATAATGGAATTAATAAGTTTATATTTGGTTTATAATATTTTTGAATGTTGATAGAAATAAATTCACTTGAGAACTAAAAATTAGGGGATATGTTATTAGTTTATATTTGGTTTATAATATTTATGTGTGTTTTCCATGATAGATGATGATAGAAATGTCATGAGATATACTCATGTAATTTGAATAGAAGGAAGTGAAAACTCTTTTAATCTTAAAATGTAAGATAATTTAATGTGTAAAAATCATAAGTTAAGATATGTTAATTATTAGAGTATAGTCCCCATGAAGCAAAAAGCACAAATGTATTAAATACTAATCCATTATGTACTATTTAGATGAAGAAACCTAAGGGTGATGTAGGGTCATGTAGAACATCATACCTATGAGTTTCATCATAGCATGAGAGTTGTGTGTTAGCCATGCTAGATGATTATAAATATGTCATGAGGCATATGCATGTGTAAGAGACTCATGTGGTGACAACCATGTGAATTATCTCAGCTTGTATATTTCCATGGGTGAAATTATTGAGAATATGTATGTTTAATTTTCATGAGTATAGTACTCATGAGGTTGAAATTACAAACTAATTTAGTACCACATCATCTCAAGTTATTGAGATAATTAGAGATTGTAAAATAAAAGTACATACTTGAAGCAACCATCAATAGAAGTTGACATATTGCTTAAAAGGAGTAATCATGATAATAATCATTACATAGATCAACATATTTCTTTAGTATTGAAATAATGAGGAGACAAATAAGAGATAATTTTCCTTGGTAATGATAATCTAATGGATGATGGCTACATTGTTTGCCTAGAGAGCACATGAAATTTGTATATTAATCTACTATTTGTCCAATAACCAAATATAATATAAACTAAATAATGAGAAACAATATCATGCATAAGTACATGTGCCAAACTCAGAGTCTAAGTATATTCTATAAGACCAAGTATATATATTCAATTCATTTAGTCATCAGTTCATTATTAATCAATCAAACTATTGAACAATCTTTATGGGATGGATATTTATGACTTTTATATACTTTATTACTTGTATGATCAATATATTTTTAGATCTATGTTGGCCAAGAGATCCTCTCTAAATTAGGTTTTGTGATCATTTCAATTAATTGAGTTTTGACACCATTACAAAGTTGTAACAAGTTTTCAGTATTGTTACTAGTGATTGTTTTACAATAGTTCAATTTGTAAATTTAAGTTGACATAACTATCCTTATGAAATGATAGTTTTGTTTCAAGTTGTGTGGATGAAAACTTTTTTTATTATTTATATTGCATTTGTATTGTGAGTGTATCTAATTTGTTTTCTTTTTATTTTATAGTCACCAAAAAAATCAAATGAGCAGAGCTATGGGATCTAGTTGAGACATCTAAAACCTAGCAAATTTTAAGTGTCCATATAAATTCACTTCAAAGTAATAGATGATACTAAAGATCATATAATGAATTAGATCAATACAATCCATCTTATTTCAAAATCAAATAAATATTTTTTATAGGAATACAAAACATAGTAAATGCATTTGATGAAGCATAAAGAAAAGATAGATAGAAATTTCAAATGTAGACATACATTTTCTCTCTCTTCTCTCACTTGTTTCTCAATTTCAATAATTACATGCAAAATAAAAATGATAACTCATTTTTTATTGCAATAAATACATAAACAAGAAGGGGGGGGGGGTACTCTTTTTCCTCCTTTCTCTTGGGTTCATTTATTGGAGAAATAGAGTATGCCTCTGGTTTCCATAAATGCACAAACAATTCTGTTGAAGAGAAACAAGATGAAAGAGATATTAAAACAAGAGAAGTGCATGATCTCATGTTCAATTTCTATACAAGTGTATTGTTTTTGGACAATCTAGTTTTGTAAATGTGTGGTTGAGCACATTTTGATTTAGCTTCCTTAGAATTTTGGTTTCTACTCGAGCTTCTATTATTATGAGTGTATTTGGTTTCTACCATTGTGGCTACTTTTGTTGTTTGCTCAGGTGTATTTGACATGGAGTAGAGATGCTACTCATGATTTGTTTGGTGTGGAGCATAGATACTACTCGGGTTTCTTTTGAAAATATCCAAGCAATGCTGGTGTTTTCTTTTAATTTACTCAAATTATGAACTATAAAATTATGGTGTATCTTTGTGATTTCATCTTTTTAGATTTTATGGTATTTATTTAATTCAGTAATGTGTATTTTCTACAATGTGTGTGGTAAGCATACTGTGTGATAATTTTGATAAATTATGTATAATTGTGTGTTGCACTACATTACAACTATGAATATACTATAAAATTATTTTGGTCGATCCCTACATAAATTTTAGAGTTAAATTTGCTATTATTATAAATTCAAAATATGTATAATCTACTAGTTTTGGGATCATTTAAAGCTTTGATAATGAGCTATTAGTATTTGAGCTCCAATCTTTCCAACCACATGGAGTGTTGTTCAGTATTCTAAATACCAAATAATACTAGTTATTTTAGTGATTATATATAATTTTTTGCATGAAAAAAGACATTAAATAGAAAATTTTTATTAAATTATAGTTTTAATAGATTGTAATGAATTGTAGTGAAATTGATTGATTTTAATGAGAAATATAAGATTTGGTCAAATTATTGAGTAGGAGAAGAGTAAATGTCATATAAATTCATGGCTTTCAATGTGTTGTGACTTTATTACACCTCCATGAGTTTATAAAAAATTTCATCATCTATTCATAGTTGAAGCTCTACACAAATAGTCATGACAATCTTCATACATCATGACTTTACCACCTTATTAAGATAATCATTTCACTATATAATCTATTCTTTTGACTATGAAACTTTGTTTAGAGTCAAATTCATATTATCTTTGTAATGTTTTTAAGGGTGCTATATTTATTTTATGTCATAGTAGTCAAGTATCCTATTAATGCTAAAAGTCACAGTCATGCTCCAACACCATGGCTTTCTCATTATAGAGCAACAAATACAAAGGAAAAAACATGACATTTGTTCAACACCATAACTTTTGGCTATAGAAAGTTCTAGAGAATATTTTCTTGAGTTATGACCATTTACAGAGCTAAAAAAATTTGCTCTAGATAAAAGACCAAAGCCATTAAATTACAAAAAAGTATGAGTCATGGTTATTCTTTAGCACCATGACTTCTCACTTAAAAAATGGAACTAAGATCAAAAATGAGATAGAGCAAGACAAGAGAAAATAGATGAAAAAGCTAGAATTTAGGAGGAAAAAATTATCCAGCTCTAGGGTAGATCTACGAGCAAAGAGGTGATGCAAAGTAGAAGCATAAACCCTAAGGGGGGAACATGAATTATTGGTTTATGGTTTAGATTCCTAGACACTGTTGATTGTTGTCATTAGGAACCTAAAATTATATGAGATTTATTTCAAATTATCTCATGTGAAATTCTTTCTAATATCAAGATAAATTGAAGTCTAGTGTTGAAGTATTTTATTTTGTGTGATCAATATATAATTGCTATATTTTATATTTGGTTTGTATTATTATTTGTTTACTAATAGATAAGATGGCTATTTAGAATTGAAATTAAAATTTTAGTAATAGTAGGTTTGTACATGTTTTCATGGTGGATGTTGATAGGTAATCCATAAAGTACACTCATACATAAATATAAGAAGGAATTGACGATTCTTACAATAGAGATGCATGAGACAAATATATATGTCAAAACCTAATATTGAGATATGTTTAATCATGCTAGTATGATGCTTATGAATCTGAAAGTATGAAAGCTTTTATAAGTCAATCTATTTTGTATATCTTTGACAAACTAACACTCAATTGATATAAGAGTTTTATAAAATATTTTTTTAATTGTTTCACTTTTAATATATGAATCACATGTCATCATGGTGGATGTTGACAGATAAGCCAAAAGACATACATGAGTAGAAGTAACATATATGATGGTGATAATCCTACGAGTTACTCTTTATCTTATAACTTATTTAGGTGAGATTTGTGGGAAGACATATATTAATTGTCATAAGTATGAGACTTATGAAGCCCAAAGTGTATATAGTTTTAATATCATATCAGTTCATCTCTTAAGACACGTGAGGTTGAAGAATAATAATACATATATGAAGCAACTAGCAAGGCTAGTTAACGAGTTGCTTAAAGGTGTGCAGTTCTAAATGTCCCACAAGCATGAATGATTTTTCATTTTAGTAGTAAAGTATCAAAATGATAGATACATGATAAGCATCATTGGGGAGGGCCCAATTGGTGACAACCATCTCGAATGATAATATGGCATTATGACATTGACTAATATTCATTTTGTAATAATCTAATAATCTAATATATTAATTTTCATCGGACATATATTAATTTTCATAATAATCTAATATTCATTCTATAACCAAACATAATAACAACTAGAATATTTAGTAGACTATTATGCATAATATAATGGAACAACCCTATAGTCAAAGAGTTTTACCAATAAACAATTTTATTTGTTTGACTAGAGAAGTAGTTGACTCAATATTAGTTGATCATATTGCCTACACAATCCATATGAGATTGATATTTAAAAAAAATTCTACTTTACTAATTGTATGATCTATATATTTGTGGAACTATATTGGATAAAAGACTCTCACTAAATGAGCTTTTAAGTCATTATCTAATTTAAAAAGTAAACATCATAATAAAGTCATAACAAATTTTTAGCATCAATGTCAAATATTATTTAGTTTGATTAGTCAACTTTAATTGAGATATCTATCCTTAAAAAATGATAGTTTTGTTTTTAGTAGTTAGAATAATATTAATTAATTGTTGCATTTTGATTTGCATTTCTTATTTTGTGTTACTTTTTGTATTTTTTGGTTTGATGTTTTCTATTTTTTAGCCACCAATCAGTTGAGTAAAATTCTAGGACTGAGTTAATACAGCGGGGGCCCATAACGTATTAAAATAAAAAGAGAACTTTGCCAGTGAAAAATGTATGTACACATCCCAATTTATAAATATGATAAAGCTTATGTTATACTCATTAGTAATTTTTATCTCATACCTAGTGGCAACTTGAATTAGTTTTATTATCATAATGTTATAAGTTATAAAGATATGAGATCTATGAGCCATGAAAAAATTGTATTTGATAGTCCCTATCCAACCACCAAATCTTCATTTAAAGATACAATTACCAAGTAGCATATTGAGACAAAAAAAATGAATGAAGTAGCAGAAGAGTGAGTAAGACAACTTAAAATGAGATTTAAAGATACTAACTTGAACATGATTAAAAAAATTGTAAAATTAGAATTTTCAATGGCTAAAATTAATAGGGCCAATTGTGAAAAGAAGCTAATGGAAGCCAAAGAAGGTCTGTCATATCTTAATTTAATGGCTATAATGAAGAAAAAAATTGGGCATTTAATGATCTATGTAGAGACTACCATTAAGATAGTCTTATATTTAGTGTTACTAGCAGACATAGAAGATACAAAGAGAAAAGAAGTAAAAAATTACAAATAAAAGCTGATATGGAATGTAGAGATTAAAGACAAAAAAAAATGCTTTAGTGAAAGTCTAGCTACAGATGATAAACATAGCATTGTTTGAAAGATAACTCAATATTTTTTTTATTTGCCTAGTGTCATGGAATAAAAAAAATAAGTATCAACTCAAATAAACCATTGTGCACATTTTATGAACCTAGAAATTTAGTTGCAGAACTCAAAACCTCATTGTCACTCATTTATATATGCACAAAAATAAGGTGCATCACCATCTAAATATATTATGACACTAAAACCCAATCATAGAAACACTTATGTATGATGGATAGAAAATTGTATTTTTTAGAAGGGGGTGAATTACTTAGATTAGGTAAGTAGTGAATTGGCAATGTGTGAGTTCATCGAGTAGTTTTGACATTTATTCATGGCCAAAACTCGACTTATTTAGTCATGACGATCTTTGTATGTCATGACTCTACCATCTCATTAGCATAATACTTCAATTATGTAATATATTTTTTTGGCTGTGATATTATTATGGAGTTGGAGCCATATTTTTCTCATTATAATTAAATGGCTACAATATTAATTTCACATCATAGTAATCAAATAGTTCACTGGTGCTAAAAGTCATTGCTACTTCCTAGTGTCACAATAGTAAGACTTTGTATTTTCAAGTTTGAGATGTGGTCTTTTTCCAAAGCAATGACTTTTGAGCTAAAAAATATTATAGAGCCAAAATTACTTAGGCCAAAGCAGTATAAATTATCTAGTGTCATGACTTTTGGATACATAATATTACACAGGGTATTACTTTGAGCTTGAACATGTTCCAAGGTTATGATTCTTGCCCTTAAGAGAATGCAAAACTATTACTTAGATGTATGGGCTAATTTCCAAAGATGTGGTAAGTCCCAATATAAAAATCATTTGAAAAATGAGAAAGATTAATGACAAAGTCACATCCATTCCTAGTGTCACAGCCATTTGATGCAAAAAAAAGAGCAAAGTCAAAGTTACGATTATTCCCAATACCAGAACTTTATGTTATAAAGATAATGCATAAATCATTGACACTACTCAGTATTATAATTTTGTGTTAAAAAATATTAAGAGGCATTCACAATTCATAGCCACTTCTAGAGTCACAACCGTGAGCTCAAAAGATTAAGGCCATAATCATAGAATTTTGTCGAAGTCATGGCTTTTTAGTTAGATAATTATCAAAAATATAAAGTATAAAAGAAGAAAGGGGACGAAAATTCAGATATAATTCTTCTTCTTATCCATGCATAAGACCAAAAGAAAAGTATAACAATAACTATAGAAAAGATTTCTGTGCTCTTTAGGAGATCTATGAGCAAGCAAGGGATGTAAGATATAAGTTAAATCCTCGATTTGGGATGTACCTCTCAAATCCTTCTCTATAAGGTAGATTCGAGAAATAAACCAAAATAGTGTGAGATTAGGGTTTGTATTCTAGATTATCATGATAACTATCATTAGAAACCAAAGATTCATGATAATTCTTCTCTTGTACCTCATTGAATCTCTTCTAAATGTTAGACTAAATTAAAGCCTAGAGTTTTTGTACTTATGATTTATGTTATGTATGAATGATTTATGAATAATTTATATGTTTTAATTGTATTTTGGAATGAAAATTAATGAAAATGATGATTAAATAGAACTTGAATTAAAAATTTGAATATTGGTGGATTTGTGTGTGTTGTCATGGTAGATGGTGAAAGGTAAACCATGAGGCTTACTGATACATATGATATGATGGAAATAACAACCCTTCTGACTCTGATGTATGAGAGAAATATGTAAATTAAAATCTAAAATCTTTGTATATTAATCATTATTTAGTATTATACTCGTGAAGCCAAGAGTAAAAATAATTTTATATGTCATTTTATTATACATGTCTTAGAAAAACTTATTCTTGATTAATGTGAATATTTTATAGAATGTTCTCCTAAGTATTTCACCTTTAGTGTGGGATTCACATCATCAGTATAAAAGATGCTGATAAGTAATCCATAGGACATGCCTGGGTGGACTGACTTACAAGATGGTAATAAACCTTTGAATTACTTTCACTTGTATGGTTTCTACTAGTGAGATTTGATGGAAGTTTATTTTTATTATGTGAGTATGAAAATTACAAAGCTAAAAGTATAAATGCTTATATATTATAATAGTTCTTGGTCATTATGACACATAAGACCAAAGAATAAGAATGTAAATATGAAGTAATTTTCAAGAGCAATTAATGGGTTGCCTAAAAGGTATGGACTTATAAATAAAATCTCGAGCATAGATAATTTTATCTTAGTTGTAAAGTACAAAGGAATATCTATAAGATGACCATTATTAATATGAGCTCAATAAACCACTTTGTATACCATTTGGGAAAATGTATATTATACAAAAATCTAACTATTATTCTATAACCAAACTCAATATAAATTGAATTATTTCAACATGCATCATATGAATCAAGTGGGAAGCCCCTAAGATCTAGGAGTCATGCCAAAATCTCTAAATATCTTATCTACTTAAATTATATTGTCTCACTATTAGTTGGTCAAACTATTGGTATAATATATATGTAAAATATAATTAAACAAAAGTCCTCTTTACTACTTATATAACATAAATACTTTTAGATCTTTATTAATGAGATATCCTTTCTAATGATCTTTTGATACACTATCTAACCATTAAAAATAGGCAGCTTAACAAATTTGCAACAAATTTTTGATAATTATCATAGTTTATTTAGTTTGGTTAGTTAACAAGAGTTCATAAAATTATTCTTGAGAAAGGATAATTCTTTTTTAGTAGCTTGAATAGTATTATTTTGATAATCTTGTCAAATCTAATAGTTTGTCTTGCTATCTTATTTGAATTATGGATATGTTGTGTTTTGTACTTTCTTTATCCATTATTTTCTTTTTTAGCCCCTATTTTATGAGAAGAACTTTTGGGACTGAGCTAATCATTTTGGAGCTAGAAATAAAAAGAACTAAAAAAGCTATTTTGAAATAGAGAGCTAACAAAGAGCTAATGGAGACAACATGCAACAATAAAGAGCTTCATGACTATGATGTGAAAGCTATTTAATAGTCTATCCACCACCACATATTGAGAGATTATTCATGCCCAGTAATGATGGATAGTTATTTTGAGTTGAAATTGATAGAAGCAAATTATTTTGAGTTAAAACTAAGTCTAATTGTGATGGTTTAGCATCACTAGTATAGATGAAGGATATCAAAGTATATGAACATGTTACATTTATTCCCATTCTCAATAAAGGATAAAACATGGAGTTGATTATAGTACTTATCTCATAGCTTCATAGAGAGTTAGCATGAACTTGTGAGGACCCTACTCACTAAGTTTTTCTCATCTCAAATCACTTCTCGATTATGGATCAAAATAAACCAATTTCGATTGGATGAGCAAAAGATTAATTATGATGCTTGGCACCATATTAAGGAGTTATTGAGGAGATAGTCTCAACATGGATTTGCATTATAGCTCCAAGCTCAAATTTTCTACGATGAGCTAAAATATATGACAAGGTGTATGATTGATGTGTCTGTGGATAGTTTGGTTGTGAATAAATCACCAGACGAGGTACATTACTTATTTGAGATATTAGCAAAAAATAACTACCAAACATTAACTAATTATTCCTTTGGGAAACAAAAATTTAGAGTATTAGATTTATATTTGTTCACCATAATAGATGTAAAAATAGAGACTTTCTTAAAGAAGCTTTAAATTTAAAAGAATAAGAGAAGAACATCAAGAGAAGTCACTATTTTGTAACAACACAAAATATTGAATTTAGATCTCATTTATCAAATGGATAAAGCCAATGAATTATAAAGCAAATGGTATGTATTTTGACTCAATAATAATATCTCAATGCATTATCATTTGAACATAAAAAATTACTAAAACTTTTCATATGGAGGCTTTTGGAGTGGGCTACATAATATTGGACAAGCTTCGAGAATAATTTTGTAAGCTACAATAATCAAGGAGGATCAAGCTTAAATTATCAACTTTTAAGAAGAGAAGAAAAATCAATGATTAAAGATAGTAAGAATGCTATTTTATAGAATTGAGAAAGAGAATGGATCACCAAAAATATTTCCATGGAGAGGCTTGAAGCAAGACTGTATCCCATGAGTTCACCAATGAGTAATATAGAGAATCAAATTAGATAATTGATATTATTAATGAAAAGAAAAAAGTTTATAAATTATCAAATGATACTTAGGCAAAACTAAAGAAGTGCAAGTGCTTCTAAATATTGCTTTAGAGTGGAAAAGAGCTAGAAGTACAATAAATGGAACAAGATGATTCTAGAAATTCTAGAATTGATAGTGACACAACTTTGCATAAAGTCATGGCTCCCACTATAAATTTCTCAAAAGTTACTATTCCTATTATGAATGTGTTCACAAATGAAGACTATAGCATCACGACACCTTACAAATTTATAAATCCAATAAAAGTGCAAACTCGACTCTTACCCCTAGCTATGAATAAAATAAGCAAAGTGATAAAGGAACAAATAGAGTTACCAAAGGATATGAAAAAAGTGAGGTGAACCATAATTAATCTAAATTAGAAGTAAACAAACCATTTGCTTAATCTCTAGCTCAAATACCAAAATACTTAAAATTTATGAAGCATATTATGAGTAGTAAGAGTAAAATTGAGATATATGGGACCATGAATATGATTGAGATGTATACTATAATTATTCAATGAATACTTCCAAAAAATTAAAGGATATCAAAAGTTTTACTATACCTTATACAATAGGGGATCACATATTTTGAAAGATATTATGTGACTTGAGATCAAGTATCAACTTGATGCCTTTTTCATTTGCACAAATATTGAGTCTCAAAAAAACTACTCCAACATTTTCTCACTCTAAATTATTGATATGAAGGAATATTAAATGCACAAATATTGATGAATTGAGTTCATGTGCTTGGATGGTATTATCAAATATGTTTTGGTTAAGGTAAATATCTTTATATTTCAAGTAGATTTTATTGTATTAAATATGAAGGAATATCATTATGCACCATTGATTTTAGCATAACCATTTTTAATCACTAGACAATCCTTTATTGATGTCAAGAAGGGGGAGTTCACTATCTGTGTTGTCTAAGAGAAAATAAATTTTAATTTTTAGAAAGATTTACGGAGTCCAGATGATGATTAGATAGAGTATTAGAGAGTAAATAATCTTTTTTATTTTGCAATGCAACAAAAAACCAACTTTTGATCAAAGGATTTTGTTAGAGGACTACTTGTTGGATGAAAATCAGAGAGATGACATGGAAGAACAACTTTAAAGATGTGAAAGTGATGAAGATGTGAAAAATGACATGGAGAAGACACTTTGAAGATGGTCCCAACATGGCAAGTTCTTTACAAGAAAAAATGAGAAGAATAGTGAACTCAAATGAAGAAGAATATGCCTCAAATAATCAAGATGAAGAAGCATATGAAAGCAAAGAAAGGCCCGAGAAAAACATGGAGAAAAGCCTTTCAAATACAACCTGAAGAGGAGAAAAAGCTTGGGACCCCACAGAAGAAATGAACAACTTGACATTGGTAAAATAAAAGAAGAAAAAAAGGGAACCAATACCATCAAGAGAGGCCCCTCTTCTTAATATATGAAATAAACATAGAATTAAACACCTAGCACAAGGGTTTCTCTCCTCATGATCCTGCATGATCTCTTATTGGGAGTTTTCAACTCCCTCCTCTTTAGAGTTTCTTATATTAATAATTTATTTACTTGTTAGCTTGATGGGAGTACATAATTGGTATTTTGGACGTTGGGATAGGATGTGCTTGACTATGTGCAAAAATTGGACATGCTCGTTTAAGGGTTTACTTTGGGAAGGTGGGGTGGAGGTGATGTCAGGGTTCCTCGGGGGTTTGTGATGTTGTACATGATTTTTATCTTGTAAATGTCAAATATGATGATGATGAACTTACAATATGTTAGAGATAAAAACTATGGTAAGCACCTTTACAAGCTGAAAGGAGCTTACAAGATTCCACATAGAACATGCTCAAATGAAAACTGGGTGAATATATTTTATGTGGAATTGCATAATATGTTGGATGTGGAAGTCTATGATATGCAGGAACTAAATATTTTATATAATATGCCTAAATTGGAATTGCCATAATATGCCTATATGCCTCAAGTGTTAGAGATGGAACATGATATTCTTGAACTAGTTATTATTATAAAATAAAACTCATAAAGATTTCTAGAGATGAACCTGCATGATGCTAAAGATAAGAGTTGTGGTAAGCACCTTTACAAGTGGAAAGGAGCTTATGGGACTTCATAATAGATCTCTGGAGAAGTAGAATTGCATGATATATTGGGTATGAAACTATGTAATATACTTGAACTAGATAGCTTTCATGATATGCTCAAACTTCTACATGATAAGCTTTAACTGAATAGTTTTCATGATATGCATGAACTTCTGCATGATATGCCAAAACTAGATTTGTATGATATGCTTTAATTGGATATTTTTAATAGATCAAACTCATGCGGATTGTATGTTGGAATATAAGTGGTTTCAATTGTTAGATAAAGCATAAAGAGATATTAAGGCATATTAACACCCACCGCATTGACATTTTTGGAATCATTAAAATAAAACTAAATGAGCAAAAGCTTTCTTGGTTGGGGAAGACTAAATTTTAAAAATTTAGTATTCTAGAAAACTTTGCTCATCATTAAAATTGGTGAATGCTTATTTTATTAAATGACTCAACTATAGAGAAAAGGATATTATCCTCTTTAGCTTATCACATTCTACTTCGAGTATTAGATAAGGAAAAATATATGCCTTTTAACTTATCTTTCATCTATGGTATACATTCAATTGTGACCATAAGACCCCTTCAGAATACTCTATCACTAGATGGAGGGTCTAAAATCATCCATTGGATTATCATAGGAGACTTCAATTCCTTCTTTTTAGACTAGATAAGATGTAAAACAAACAAATCATAAATTATAAGTGCAATGATTTCATCAACTAATACTCATCAATAAGCTTAAAAGGCATTCCTTCATCTGGTTCATTCATCCGGAAGTAATTCTTGATAGAAGAAGGTTGCAAGATAACCATCAAAGGAGTCTCACTTTATCTTTCTCAAATGAGGAGATAAATAAAGTCTTGTTTGAAATGGGAAACTCCAAGTCCCTGGGTCCTGATGGATTTACAGTTGAATAATTAAAGCATACATGGGATCGGGTGGATAATGATATACTTTAGGTTATCCATGCTTTCTTCTAAAATAGAAAAATTCTAAGTCATTTTAACCATGCCTACGTAGCCTTGATACACAAAACTACACACACCACCACCATTAAAGATTTAAAGCCCATATCCTTTTGTAATGCCATTTATAAACTAATATCAAAACTCCTTTCCAAGGTTGTAGTTGGTATTAGGTGACATTATTGACCCAAGCCAATCAACATGTGATGAAGGAAGATTGATCTCATATAATATTCACTTTTCTAAAAGTTTTATAAGAAGATATTCACTACTAAAAATTACGATAATATTGACCAAAGTACCGACCATAAAATTCAATTGGTAATTGTTGTCTAAAACACGACCTATCAGCGACCAAAAAAGGGTTTCAAGAAAAAAAAATATTTCCAATCAAAATTCCGACCAAAAACCGACCATAATTACCGACTAAATATTTTTGATCGAGAATTGGTATGTAGTGTGTTTATCGAATATAGTATCAACTATTTAATGTCCTATCATTATAATTGGTCGGTAATTACTAACCATTTCACAACCAATTTAGAGATCCAAACAGATGAATAGGAGAAAAATACTTCCGACCAAATTCCCGACCAACTACCAACCATATATTACTGACCAAATATAATCGGTCGGGAATATGATTTGTAAATTAGGATGGAATATGCAAAAAATATTCCCGACAGATTACCAACCATTTAACGACCAAAAATATATGACCATTAAAAATAGTTGGTACAGTGGTCATCCATTATATTTATAAGGTCGTAATTACCGACCAAACTACCAACCGAATATTTAGGTCGGTAATTACTGGCCTTTTCACGACCTCATTACCGATCATAACTCCTGACCAAATATTTTTTGGATGAAAATTAGTCAATAAATTAGGATGGAAATATCTAATAGAAATTGATGACTAATTACCGACCATTTAATGACCAAATATATATTACCAATAAAATTAGTCGGTAAAGTGGACTTCCAGCTACTTATAGATTTTTTCTCCCCGACTTTTTACAGACCATAATTTTTGGTCGATAATTCATTATTTTAATTTTTTGATTTGAAAATCATTTGCTAATTCATTTAACCCTAACTCCTCGCAACTCCATCGATTTTCTGAATCTAAGTCGACTGTGAGCACAAAAACATAAAAATTTTTGTTTTTTCTTCTAAATCCAGGTAAGTCTTTCTTTGTTCTTCTCCTTCAAATTGCTTATACACATCTCCGTCTCTCTGAATTATACATAGATTTTCGAAATTTCATTTTTTAGTATATTCGGGTATTAGGTTTTTTTTCTCCTCCAAATTTCTTTATTTTTGCTTCGATTTCATTTAACATAACATAATTTTGACTTGACACAATTAATTGAACTGTAATTTTTCATTTTTTTTATAATTTGTTCATCTACTGCTTATATTTTTAGGGTTTTAGTGATTTTGATTTTAATTACATGATGTTTGCATTCCATTTAATATTAATGTTAATGGTTTATATTTATATATTTTAGTATGAAATTATGTATAAATGTCTATACTTTAATATATATAATGATTAATGTTAAATCGAACTTTTATATAATGTTAATCTTAAATGTCTATAACAGTATATATAAACTTTTCACTTGGGTCAAACTTGTAGTATCCATGTATCCATACTTTATTGCATAGTCTCTCTCTTTGTACAGCTTGTTGATAAATAATGGTTTTGTGTTACTATAATTTAATGATCATTAAAATACAATCTGATATTTACACAAATTACTAGTGTCATGGCTAATCATTCATGTAAGGGCAATACATAGTTTTCCATATGGAAACAATAAAGACTTTTTTTTTATAAAAATAATACAATAATTTTATGTGGTATGGAATATACTCCACATTTTCACTTGATATATTAAGATACCTCAAAATAAAAATATTTAAAAAAGAATCTCCCTTTTAAAAAATTTTAATTAAAGCATACCCCAAAATTAAAAATAATTATGTTTTAGAGCTCTTAAGTAGTAAAATCCAGGATTGCATCTCCAGTCATTAAAAGAACTCCACCTCTCCCTACCACATTATCATTAAAAAAATAAAAATTAAAAAATATTTTTGAATAGTATTCTTTTAGAATAAACATATATATACAGCATACATTATATGTAAAAATACATTTTTCAAAACGTATAAACCCAATATGTTTAGCAAAGAATATATCTTGTATATATTTTTTTGAAAACTTATACAATATTATGTGGTTATATATTTTTCAATAAACATATATGCATAGCATCCGTTTTCTACTTATATATGTTTTTTCATATATGTGAATACACAAATATGTTTTTAATAAGTATATATGGTATATACTTTTTGAAAACATATACAATATGTTATGTGTATACATTTTTGAAAAAAACATATAAACACAATATACTTTTTCTATGTGTAAATATTTTTTTTCAAAAACATATATATATATATACATATAATGCATTTTCAAAAAACATATAAAGTATATATATATTTGAAAACCTATAAAATATTATATGTATAAACACATATATATATATATATATATTGCGTTTACATTTTCTATGTAGGTAAATATACACGAAGTACTATATTAATTATATATTTTTTTTCAAAAACATATATGAATATATTTTCATATATGTTTTTCAAAGACATATATATAGCTTGCATATACTCAATACTTATCAAAAATAGTCGTTTTTTTAATGATGATTACAGACATTTTTGAAAAAAAAACACATATACACAATATTCATCTTTTGTGTGTATGTTTTTTCGAAAATGTATATACACATAATATATACATAATTATATAAGTTTTATGCATAATTATATATAAATATTAAATATACAACTTATATTTAATATATACTTGTATATAGTAGTATATAAAATAGTTTTTTACTATATCTATACCTATACATTACTATATGTATAAATATATACAATTAAATGAACAAATATATATACCTATTAGTATAAATATACGTTTAACTATATGTGTAACTATATGTATACCCACATGTAACAATATTTTTAATTACATGTATAACAACACAAAATTATGTTAAACTATATGTGTATAGCTATATATAAATATTTGTATAACTAAACAAATGTCTATATAATTATATATAACTATATTTGTAACTATATATACATATATTTATTCATATAATTAAATCAAAATATTTGTTGAGTTTTTTTAACTAGTTATGGAAGATAATCCTGAATGATGTACAATGGTCGAATAGTGAATGGAATGTTCTTTAATGGATGGAGGAATAAAGTTGATGAATTTGTTGAGTTTGCTCTAAGACATCTTGAGTGTGTGAATGGTGGCACAGAAATAAGGTGTCCTTGCACTTTAGTTAAATGTCAAAATAAAAAGTTTTTGAATTTTGAGACTGTGAAGATGCATCTGTATAGAAATGGTTTTGTGGCAGATTACTATGTTTGGATATACCATGGTGAGAAACAAGTCCACTAGAGGTGTTCAAGTTCAGTATGGGTGTCAGAAATGAAACTGATTAGATAGTCTCGGATAATATTAATCATACTGCATACCATAAAATGGTTTTTGATGTTGTGGGTCCTGAATTCAACCTGAATGAGGAACCCAATGTCGAGGCAAGGAATTTCTATGACATGATTCGAACTAGTGACAAACCTGTATAAGAGGGAAATTCTAAGCATACTTAACTTTCTACAGCCGTGAAGTTGTTAGAAATAAAGTGTTGACACAGGTGTTTGTAGGCATGGTTTGATGATATGTCTAAATTCATTCAAGAATTATTGCCAAAAGATAATCTGATACCATTAGATTTCTATAGTATGAAGAAGTTAGTTAGAAGCTTGGGATTGCCCGTACAGGTCATTCATTACTGTGTGAACAATTGTATGATATACTGGAGTGATGACAGTGACCTTAATATTATAGAATATGTGGGCATGCTCAATACAAGCAAAATGTTAGGGGTTCTAAAAATAGATTGTATATACGTAAGTTGAAGGTGTCATATAAGAAGATGCACTATTTTCCAATAACAACTAGGTTACAGAGATTGTATGCATCAACCGCAACTACTAATGAAATGAGGTGACATTCAGAGCATCATATAAAGGATGGTAAGATGTGTCACCCTTCTGATGCCCCTAATTTGAAATATTTTGATGGGTGTTTTCCTGATTTTTCTTCAAGGTTTGAAATGTTAGGTTGGGTTTATTTGCTGATGGTTTTCAACCGTTTGGTCAATCTTGACAGTAATATTCTTTGTGGCCTATGGTGGTGACCCCATATAATTTGCCTCCAGACTTATGTATAAAGGAAGAATTTATATTTTTGACTGTGTTAGTGCTCGGGCCTACGAATCCAAAGGAGAAGATAGATGTTTTCTTGCAGCCATTGATAGTGGAGTTGAAAAGTCTTTGGGGTGTTGAGGTTCAAACTTATAAATATTTCCAAACAACAAAATTTTCAGATGTACACTGCCCTCATTTGGACCATAAATGACTTTCCATCATTTGGACATCATTTCTATGATGTCTGGGTGGAGTACAACTGGTATGTTAGCATGTCCATATTGTTTGGAAGATTTTGATGCTTTTAGATTATTTAAAAGTGGAAAACAGTTGTGGTTCGACAACCATCGGAAGTATTTGCCCATTAATCATTCATATCGACTTAACACCAAAGACTTTATTAAGAATAGAAAGGTTACTAAACAATTCTCGAGGGTTAGATTTGGAAATAGTATTCGGAAGGAATTGAATAACAGAGGCTTGAGAAAGGTAATAGATGTTGATGCTGAGGTTGTGAATGCAGCTATATCTAAGGCCTGTGGGTGGAATAAAAAATGTATTTTATGGGATTTGCCCTACTGGCATGAACACTTGCTCAGGCACAATCTTGATGTTATGCATATCGAGAAGAATGTGTTTGATAATATTTTCAATACATTGTTTAACATTCCATGGAAAACTAATGACACTTTCAAGTCAAGAGATGAGTTGAATAAATATTGTCTTCGTCCTCAATTTGTAAAAAATCTTGTCACTAATAAATACCCTGATGTGCCATTTGTTCTTAATAAATCACAAAAGAAGATTATGTTGGAGTGGATAAAAAAACTTAGATTTCTAGATGGGTATGCTTCTAATCTGGGGAGATGTGTGGATGCGAAAAAACATAAGATGTTTGGCATGAAAAGTCATGATTGTCATGTATTCATGCAAAGATTGTTACCAATTATTCTTCGAGAATTTCTATCTAATAGAATATGGGAGCCGATAATTGAGATTTCTTTATTCTTCAAGCAACTGACTTCATCTTCATTGACTGATGAGGAGTAGAAGAATCTGGATGAACAAATTTCTGTTATCTTATGCAATATTGAGAAATCTTTCATCCTAGTTTTTTTGACTCGATGGAACATCTTCCAATGCACTTGGCTTACGAAGCTAGGATTGTTGGTCCTATCCATTTTCATTAGATATATCATCCAGAAAGGTAATATTTATTCACTAAACTAATTCTTTTCTTATATATATATGTTTATATTTACACAAAAATAAAGCATACAAATAATGAATAAGGCTCGGGTGGAGGATTCGATATCAATAGGCTATATTATGGATGAGGCTGCAAAATTTGCATCATTCTATTTCAAAGAATGAGATCCAACTCTTCCACTTAAGGAAAAGCAGAATGAGATTTATATTTATGATAATGTGGATACTGATATGTTTGAAATTTTTAAGCCTCTAGGTAAAGCAATTGGTGCTAAAGGAAAATGGTATCTAGCAAACTATGAATATACTGCTGCTCATCTATATGTCCTAATGAATTGTCCAGAGGTTCAATCATTCATTGAGTAAGTATTTCCTAATAGTCAAATGACATCTATTAAGCATTATTATTTAGTATTTCCTATCATTTTATCAATAATTTTTAATTTCTTTTTTTAGTGATTTTGCTATAGATAAATGTAAAGAGTTTCCAAACATGGATAAAGAAGCTATCAATGTTGTGACAGAGCAAGAATTTCCATCATTCTTTGAAAAATACGTATGTTTACTTATAATGAAAATCATAAAATAATAATATTGTTCTAATAAAAATTTATAATTGTAATCTAAACAATCTACTTAATTTTGATTACGGGTTCATAATCATGCAAATAAAATTACCAATCATTATATTTGAAGTATAGTACGAGGTCCCCTAAAAGAGGTTAAAATGTATAATTGTTACTATGTGAATGGTTTTAAATTTCACACAATCATATGGTAGCTAACAGGCAACAGACAATATGGGAGTATGCATTAAAGGATCCATATATAATGAAATCGAATATGACTATTACGGGACTCTGATCAAAGTGATCGAGTTAGAATTTGAAGCCCTCCCAGTTAATAAAACTATTTTATTAAAATGTGAATGATTCGACCCAACACCAAATACTGGTAATGGTGTGCATCCTCGATATAAACTGGTCGATGTGGATGATAAAAAATGATTCAACAAGTATGAATCTTTTGTCTTAGCAGTACAAGCATCACAAGTTTATTATTGTGAATATCCGGGTCGGATTGATCCTAGAAAGGATTGGAATGCTGTGTGCAAGATAAAACAATGGCTCAAATTGACATTCCCGCATCACCAAGTACTAATTTCATAGAACTAGCTTTTCAAAATGATGATAATTATGTTATAATCAAAGCTGTGGTGGGAGAGAAAATGTCATTTTAGTCACATCTTCTGATATGGATACAAGTGGGGATGTAGATGTTGATGAAAATTTAATTGAAAATGAGGAATAAACGAGTGGTAAACAGGAGTTTGAAAATGATGTTACATCATCTGAAGAAGAAGAATAACCAAATTTTGATGATTCTGATTTAAATGAGTAGACAGTGAGTTTTATGTTATTTTAATTGTTAATTATTTTTGTTTATTTTCATTGCCTTATGTATTTTTTATGAATATGGCACGTGGACGAGGTAGAGGCAACACATTGCAAGATCATATGAGCTATGGTATAGGAAGCACTGCCTCAAGTATGCCCAAAACTGCTAGAGGGTCATGGGTGGATGAGACGCCAAAACAGACAGAGATGGTTGTGAATGTACCGCAGCAACAGCATCAACTAACTGATAAACATAATGGTCCTAAGATTTTGATAAATAATCAAGAGACGTGGGAGGGAGAGGAGGGAGAGGAGGGAGAGGATGGAGATGTTGGAGTCTTCCTCAGAGCACCCTACAGATGAGAGACTTCTTATTGCTTAGTTTGATCCAAGAATTGATAATCCGCAAGATATAAATTTCAACAAATGATTTATCAATTTATTATTTTATTTCTTAATTGCTAATAAATTTTTGGTTACATGATGAAGTTAGAACCGTCTGGTTCCATTTCTAGGGTTTTGAGGATAATTTTCAGGAATTCCTTTAAACCTAATGGATATAATTGGAAGTCACTCACACATAGAGACCAATTGATGATATGGAGAGAATTTAAGGTAAAAATTACTACCTAAAAATTTTTACATCTTTTATGTATTCATTTGTTCACTGATAAAAAATTGTTTCTTTATAATTGCAAAAAGTTTATAGGTTGACACAGCCAAAGGAGGCGATCAAAAGTGTGTTCTACAAATATGCTGTCAGTTGGTATAAAGACATCGTGTGCGAGATCAAAGATAAATGGTTGAAGAAGAAAGAAAAAGATTCGAGTGTCCCGGATCATATTTTCAAGGAGTGGTAGAGCATATGGGAAGATTTAGATTATAAAAAGAGGTGTGATAAACAGAGCGGCAATCATTACACAGAGCGGGCTGGAGAGGGCAATGGAATGTCTACACACACTTGTGGATCTCGCTCTATGCATGAGCACGAACGAGCATTGATATTATTTCTAATTTATACTTTTTTATGTTTATTACTTTGTGAAATGTGTTCAATTATACCTAAATTTCATTTATCATAAGGATTTGTTTTTTCAATTTAATTAACGTATGCATTGTGTGTAATTATAGTCATGCAAGGAGGGTAAGAAGCCCAATGCTCCTCGCTTATTCCGATACATGAACACTAAGGCTCATGATGACTAGACATTCATTAATCAGAGATCTCGTGCAACAAATGTAAGTTTAAATAAAAAATATTAACTTTTCTTTTTTTTTGTTTATAAATTGAAATATTTTTCATATATTTTTATTAGGCGAGATATGAGGAAATGTTAGCTACTGTGACTCAAGTGTATTTCCAGGCTACTTAAACTTCATTCATCAGCTCCAACAGTTGATACGAATCAGATTTGGTATGCAACTATTGATGGCAAGGAGAAGATGTCCATCTATGGTGTCGGTTCTTCAATATCATCATTCTACTCGCAAGATGACCAGACAATGAAGCTAAATTTTTAGGACCAGTTTTGAATTAGTTCTCGAAGATGGAGAAATTTCAGGACGCGATGTGAAATTCGATACCATTTTAGTTGGCCGATACCGAGAAACGCATGATTGAGTATGAGGATGATAAGGATAAGTTGCATCTACATTTTGACTGGCTTACAAAGAAGTTTCAGGAAGGAGGACAATAGTTCAACCCTGATGATCTACCTCGGATTGTTTGGCGTATAATGCTCCAGCTACAGCATCTACTCCATCACCTACAACAGTGCCTACAACAACCCTATCAAGACAAGCAGCAGCAGACAGCTCTACCCCAATACCTGACATCTCATTGTTTGGACTAGAAATTTTGCAGCATAATGATTATGAAACTAGGTTGGATGATTGAGTGTGTTACACACATTTTTTTTCAATGTCTTAACTTTGATTTTAGATTTAATTATTTTATTTTTTCTAGATGTTATTAATATATATATATATATATATGCAGTATATATAGTTGTTTGCAGGAGATTATTGGATTTTTTTGTGTTATTTGTAAATGTTTCTATAGCAACTACATCAAAACTGGAAGTGAAATGGATATTTTTTTTTTGTATGTGCTATAGTTTCTACAGAAACTATAGAAAAGTTGCTAAAAAATTTGGTGAGTAATTACCGACTAAATTGCAACTAAACCGACCAAAATTTTTTAATATCAATGGTCGGTAAAAGGTCACCAAATAGTGAGTATTACTTTTGGAGATCAATTACTGACCAATGATTTTAAAAGATTTTGGTCAAGTTTTTGTCCCAATTCTTTCGGTTATTACTGATCATTTTGTAACCATTCACTGACCTAATGCTTTTGATCAGAAAATGGTTAGAATATAGTCAGTAATTTTTTGTCAGTGAATGGTCTGCAAATGGTCGTTAATTATTGACCATTTAGAGACCATGTACTGACCTAATTATTTTGGTTGGGAAAAATATCGGAATATACTCAGTAAATATTTGTTGGCAGAGGATCGATAAATGGTCGATAATTTACCGAGCAACTAATTTTTTGTCGGTAAAAAATTAGCGACGAGCAAAATTACGACCAATTATTTTGGTCAGTGTATAATCACAAATTGGTATACCGACCAAAAAACACCGAATTAGCGACCAAATAATTGGTCAATAATTCGGTGAATTTTAATAGTTGTTGATCAAATTCAAAAACCACATTTTCAAAGATGAAAGTGATTTTTTAATTATTTATCAAAACTTATATATATATATATATAATACAAATATACTCATAATCAATGCAATTCGGAAAAAAGAAATTGTTATGATATCATAATCATCAAGATTATGATAATCAACAATCTTGATATGATAATGAATCTGGCATGGAAGAGTTTTAAAAAAATCATTAAGATTCTTAATAGTTTCTTGTATATGATTTGCATTCTGGAATTAAATTAAAATAAATGAAGCTCTCCATGTTCTATATTCTCTTTGGTAAAATTATGAATTCAAGTATTCAAATAAATGAAGCAAATTTAAAAAAAAACAATGGAAAATTAGTTTGGAACATTGAATTATTCCTAATTGAATCAAGACACTTCTTGATTCATTTTACACATGAAGAGGACTACAATAAGACATGGATAAAAAATTGGTTATATATAAATATGATGACTTTTGGATATTTAAATGGATATTAGATTTTGATCTTTCAAAAGAAACTTCAATAGTTTTGGTATGGGTCAAATTCACATTCTTACAAGTACACTTAATTAGTGTAAATACACTTCTATCCCATGTCAACATTTTAGGTAAGCCATTACCTATCATTTACATAATAGAAAATAATTTGTGTAAATTTTCTTCTCCATGGGTTCATATAAAAATGGAAGTAAGTAAAGAGAATATATCATGAATGTGTAATAAAGGGCTCAGAAAATTGAACGTAATCAATAAACAATAATTTTATTGGATATGGAAAATGTCGATGATCTAGCTACAATGGATTTTGAATCTCTATTCACCATCCAAAATGAGAAGCTATAAATTAAAATTAACTTGCTAAGTCGAATATCACAAGAAATAGAAGTCTCATTATGTGTGCTTAATATTGAACTCTTATGCACCCCTAGTAACTATGAACCTAAAAAAGAAGTTACCAAGTTATAGAGAAATATATACAACTTGTCATCATAATTTAGAAAACTTATCTTGAGAATAAATAGAGAAGTCAATCATCTCATAAATTATGAAAAGGAAAGTATGGATTTTTTCTAAATAGGCTAGAGAGGAGATTAAAAAAACTCAAAAATACCATAAAAATCTAGAAATACTAAAATAGTTAAGAGAAGACTAAGTTGATTTGCCCTCTTTGGATGATTAAGATAGATAATTTCAATACTCACATCTTTGATATTATGACTATATTAGTGTGGGATATTAGAGATTAAAAACATTCAAATGCCCTGAGAATTGTTAAAAAATGAGTTAATACATGGTAATATGTATCTTATCTACAGTACAACTATTCCTTAGGGAAGATATATTAAAAAAATATAAAATAAAACTTAATTTTGGTTAAGCTTGGAATAACCAAAATAATAAGATTTGATTATTGTAAAATCATCAAGTTAAAATTATAATTTTAGATAATAAAATACAAGCGACACACATAGTAATTAAAAAAAAGATAGAAAAGTAAAATAAACATAAAAATAGTTTACACAAATTAGAATGTAACTGACATAAGAAATTATGGGGAGAATTAGAAAACTATGCATAGGAGATAAATAAACAAATGGATGATCATTGGAGACCTCAACATAATCATCAGATTTGAAGAACAAATAAGAGGAAACCCTCTGGGGCCCAAAGTAATGAATGATTTTACTAATTGCATCATAGATCATGGGTTACTAGATGCTAAGTTTGAATGTTCTAAGTATCCATGGATGACAAGGCAACTATGTGCTAGACTTTCTAGGAGGCTGATATTACATATGGAACCAATACTTCTATGATGCAAGAATCAGCCACCTCAATAGGCCTTGTTAACATAAATTGAAACTTTTCAACAATTGAGGATAGAATCAAAAAATAGGTGGGAAAACGTTTTATCTATAATAAGGACTTCATAATTGGAATAAATTGAATTTTTTAGATGTTTTCCAAAATATAAAAAAAATAAGATCAGAGATCTTGTAGCTAAAGTGGAAATAGAAATGGATGGAAAAGAGAATAAAAAAAAAATTAGAAAACCTTAAAGAAACTAGAAAAAATATAGATAACACTTTACTAAAAATAGAAAGTATATTGGAAATAAAAATCCACAATAAAATGGCTCAAGGAAAGAGATAGAAATGCCAATTTTTTTACTCCTCGATCTAAAAATAGAAGAAAAAAAATCTCACATATATCAAATAAATGATGAGGAAGATGGGTGTTAAGAAAATGAGGACATTAAAAACATCAGAATAAAGTATTTTTAGATACTTCTCAAAAAATCAAATATAATACATGATCTTAATTGCATACCCATAGAATATCAATTATATTAAGATATATGAAAAATCATGTTGTGGCTTTTTAAGGGCCAAGATCTATCCAAATTTTTTATAAGCATAATGATTGTGTGGATTCCCAAAAAAAAAACCCATCAAAATAGTTTGAATTCTAACCAATTAATTTATATAATGTATCATATAAAATAATAGTCAAAATACTATCAAATAGAATTAAACAAGTCCTTCACAAATGCATCTTAGAAAATCAAGTGGATTTCATTAAAAATAAGAGTATATTCAATAATATTTTTTAGCTCAAGAACTCACATACTTTATTTTCAATGATAGTAGAGGAAGAAATGAATGATAATACTTGTTCTCTCTATTGATTGGTTCTTTCTTTATCCCCAGTACTTTTATACTCATGATCAAATATCTTTCAAGAAATTTAATTAAGTTTTATGAAGATATCCCATAAGCAATATATATGACTAGGAACAAAGTTATTGTCAATCATCTAGCTTATGTTGAAAATATAATTAAATTTGCTAATGCGGCAAGCAATTCAATCAAGAAAATTTAAGATACCTTTTGGAAATATGAAAAAGTCATAGGACAAACTATCGATTTACAAAATAATAAATATACTATAAGAAGAAGATGAGTGCCAAAAGAAAAGATGAAATAAATGAAATATTAGGAATGGAAAAATCAGAACTTCAATAACATTCTTTGGATGCCATTTTAATAAAGGAAACAATAAAAGTAAATAGTTTGACAATATTATTACTAAAATATGCAATTTAATTGAAGCTATGCCAAACAAATTGTTATCTAAAGGAAGAAAGATAATATTAGAGAAGTCATAGCTTATATTTCTTATAAGAAATAGTCTCAATTTAAATATTATTAAAATGATCAAAAGATTATTGTTGAGATTTTTATGAGGAAATAGTAAATATTTAAAAACCATTAGGTGGTCTAGATGGGAAATCCTATGTAAATCAAAAGAAGATGGAGGATTAGGATTCTGAAGCTACAAGATATTGTAAGGGCTAAAAATATGAAATTTTGGTGGAATTTCACACTAAAGACTCTCCATTGGAACTTTTTAAAAAGTTGATATTGTAAGTCAAATTTTTTGTTGAAATGAAAAATGACACATTAATATATTTTTTTATAGAGATGGATTAAAATGAAAACCACTCAAACATAAGAATACATAAGATGGACCCTTATTGCAAAGAGATATCTCCTTTTGATTGATAGGTAGGTGAGAGATGAAAAAATTTGCTTTCAAACAACATGAAGGGTTTAGAAACTCGGGTTAAAGAATTCTACGGAGAAGATTTATGAGATATTGAGAAGCTACAAAATAATCTTTCCAAAACCTAGTGAGTGAACAAATTATCCAAAAATATAAGTATATCTGGGCCTATTAGCTCCCCCACACCTAGACTTTTGTTTATCCTCAAACAAAAAAAAGTTGTTTATGTTCAATCATATAGTACAAGATCATGCACAACACATTAAAAACAATTAATCAATCACCACAAAACAAAGATGTAACCAATGTGAATATAGAGACTATGATGAATAGAGGTGGATCATAACAAAGAGCTATGATTTCACGAATAATGCCATCATATTTTTTCTATTTTTTTTGATACATTTTGGAGGTGGCATTTGCTTTCTACTCTTCACTATTTTTTATGGAAATGATGCCAAAAATCCTCTATTTTTGTAAGCATGATTTGTTGAATCTTATGTTCTATTTTTTTCAACATGTTCTTTAGTTTTTTCTCTTGTGTTACTTGCACCTCCATGAAGAAAGATCAAAACCCAAGGGGACACCATGACTTCACAATTGTTGTCACATCTTGTAGATAAAAATTTTAAATATCTCATTGGTCATGGCTCCATCAAGTGTTGTAGACAAATGAAAAGATAATATTATCCTGACTTATTAAATTTATGCGACTTCCAAAATATTATAAGCATAGTGACTTTGCCTTTGATCTTCATGACTTGAGAACTTATTCCTAATATTTTGAATAAACTACCGAAGTAGAAATTATGATACAAATCAAAATGTGAAGGAAGAATTCAGAACTTGTTGTGTTTGGGTTTCTAGTTGGTATGTCAAATATTAAATAATACTAGTTATTTTGATGATTATACATGATATTTTGTGGAATACAGAAATTATGATACTCATCAACTACCCTTAATGGTTGCTTCATATGTATCTTCTTATTATCTAACCTTATATGTCATAAAGATATGAATTGATATGATATTAAATTTATTTTTATGTTCAAATTCAAAAGCACCATACTTATAATAATTAATATATACATTCTCTCAAATCTCACTGATAATAGTCATACAACAAAAAGTAGCTTACATGGCTATCATCATCTTTAGAATCACCTCCACTCATGCATATTTTGTGACTTACATATCATCATCCACCATGATGATATGTGACTCTCACACAAAAGGTAAATGTAAACCTTATAAAAAAATATTTTATAAAACCCTCATATAAATAAAAGATCAATTCATCAAGATATGCACAATGGATTAGCTTATAAAAGCATTCATTTTTTTGGCTTTATAAGTATAATACTCACAATAATTAAACTTACCTTAATTTTAGGTTTTAACATATAGGTTTATCTCACACATCATGATCATAAGGACTATTACTTCCTTTCTACCATTATATATGAGTGTGTTTCATGGCTTACTTATCACCATCCATAATCTACCAATAATAAAATCATAATTTTAGTTCTAAATAAATATCATATTTATCAATAATTAATCCACAATATATTAACCTTAGATCTTAATGTATTCTGATATTAGGGAAGAATTTAAGTGAGAGAATTCAAAATACATCTTGGAAAATATTAAGTTCCCAATGACAACCCTTAGAAGAATCTAGGATTCAAAACCTTGAACTCAGAACTCTCATTTTGTCCACCTTGAATCTATCCCTAAGTAGGAGTTAAAATTTCACCCTAGAATTTAAGCTTGTACCTTGCATTGCCTCCTTGCTCAAAGATACCTCCTTGCTCAAAGATACCTCCTAGGATTTCATAAATTCACCCTCTCCTAGATTTTCTTTTTTTTAACAAGCTCTATCTTCCTCTTTTTCTTTCTATACTCATGTGTTTGGGTACATTTTTAAGTGAGAAGTTATGACACTAGGGAATGACTATGACTTTAGCCTTGCCTCACTATGACACAAAGTCATGGTGATAAAGATGATTGCAGCTTTGATCTTTTTATTTTATTAGATTATCACAAAAATGGGAATTGTCATGTCTCATGAATTATTCCTTTGTAACAAGAAATAATGGCATTGGGAATAGTCTTAGATCATACATCTCCTTTATGTAAAATGAATTCATGGTGTTGGGAATGATTGGAGTTCATGTATTTCTCCTATGTAACCCAAAGTCCCAGCACTATGAATGGCTATAGCTTTGGCCTTTTGTCTAAGGACAAAGTCATGGTGATGGTGCTCGTATAAATGCTATTTGTAACTCTTGGTAGACAAAAGTTGTGGCACTAGAAAATTATCACAAATTTTTTTTTAGTATTTATGGTTTTGGAAATAGAAAGTCATGGTGATAGAGAATGTCGTGGTGTTTAGCACTAGTTGGGGTACTTGGCTACTATGATACAAAATTAATATCATAGTCATAAGTATAACTGAGCTAGTATGGTTGTAACTTCAAGAAAGTTTAACAATCAAAAATAATGTATTAAGTAATGAAATGATTATATCAATGAGATGCTAGAGTTATAGCATATGCATATTTCCATGAATAATTTTGTAGAGTTTTGGCTAAGAATGGATGTTAAAATAACTCTACATTCTCTTAAAGGTATAATTAAGTTGTAACATGATAAATACTATGAATTTATTTGTTTTTTCTATCCCTCGTATTCAACAATTCCACCAAGTCTCACATTTTACATAAAAACTACTCAACTTCTCTACTATTCATCATAATCTATCAAAACTATAATTTCGTGAGATCATTATGTTTAACGCCTTTTTTGTGCGAACAAATCAAGAATAATTAATAAAATAATTAGTAATATTTGATATTTGGCATATTGAATAAGCTTCAAGAAGATCCATTATAAATAAGTCCTCCAAAGAAGCTTATGTACTCTTTGAAGAGTTGGACAAAAATAATTATTAAGCTTCTTTCAAAAGAACAATGTGCCAAAGACAAGCTAAAATTCTCAAGATGGACAAAATTTCTACCATGGAAGCAAAGTTTGATTTATTTATAAGTCGCATCTCATCCCAAGGCAAGAAAGGAAAATAAACATTGGGAGAGATTTCAGTTATCCAAATGTAATAGATAGTGGGGCAAAAGCGAGCATATCAAGTGGAAGATGTAAACAATGTGAACAAAGATGTCTTCGGACACAACAATAATGTGCTCATGTAATATCATCCAAATTTGAAAAATTATAAAAGCTTGTCCTATAGTAATTCATCATATATGCAATAGCCTTGATATCAAAAGGAAAGAAATGGTATGTGCCTAGAAAAATATCATTTCTAGACAACCCTACCTTGATCTCTCTCTACCCTTATGGAATTATCAATCTTCAAGTCAAGAAGCTAGAAGTCAATATGATAAAATATATGAAGTTTATGAAGGAAAACATGAATAGTAAGATGAAGTTATAACCATATGGAATTATTAGTCTGGCTAAAAATTGCAGCAGAATTATACACAGGAAACATCCTCAAAAACAAAAAGATCCTAACTATTTTATCATTCCTTATGTAATTGTAAAACATGTGTAAGGTAAAGAATTATGAGAGTTGGGAGTAAGCATCAATATTATGCCCTTTGACAACTATGAAAAAACTAAATTTGGGCAAAGTGACTTCCACGTCATTCTCATTGAAAATAATAGACAAAACTCTTACTCAACTGAGAGGTATCATTAAAGATATTTTGGTGAAAGAAAATTTATTTTTCTGGAAAATTTTGTGGTATTAGATATTGAATAAGATAATTATGCAACACTAATACTAAAAAAAACTTTTCTTGATTACTAGAAAAATGTTAATCAATATGAAGAATGAAGAATTGACTATCTGAATGGGTGATAAGCAAGTAAGATCTAATATCTATCAAAGTTTGAAGTTTCTTGATATAGACAATGCAAACTGCTAGTGAATAGATAGTCTAAACACTTTTTAAATGAGAAATTCAGAATAGGTAGTTTATGAAGGAAATCAAGAACTATAAGATAAAGTTATAATCATATGGACTTATTAGCCTAACAAAAAATTGTAATATAAATATACAAAGAAAGAGAAGAAGGAAGTGCTTCACATGCTAAATAATTAATAAAATCTACATATCATGGCAATTGAGTTTCGACATCAATATCTACTCATTTGAGAAATTCTCTAAAATTAAATCTCCTTTTTCAAGATTCCCATGATATTCTATGCATGATACATGGTCATTTATCACATTGTTGCTCTTATTTTTTTCTCTTATCTCTATATCAAACTTTTAGAATAAAAAAATCGATTTTATTAGTCTCGACTTAGCTTCTTTTATTTGGCATTAAGTACCACATGGCTGCATGATTTGTGTAAATAGCTACTTTTTCTCTAAGGATGTATAGTTAATAATTGTCACAATAAAATACCATAGCTAACATCACCTTTTCGATAGTTATATAATTTTCTCGGGATTCATTCGATGTCCAACTAGGATATGAAATAACTCTAAAAACCTTTTCTTTTTTACCCCATCATAGCATCAAGTGCATATATGCTTGCATCAAACATAATCATAAATGAATCTCCTCATTGTGGTATTGTTAAAATTTGGCTTTCTATCACTTTATCTTCGTCTCTTTACACAGGTCAACACATTCTTCACTTAAGTTTAAATTCGCTTATTTCGTAGATAGTTTGCACAATGGTTTGCCATCTTTTATAAGTTGTTGATTAAGTTTCAATAGAACCCAACATGTCTAAGGAAACCACACACCCCCTTGAAAGTTATAGGATGATGTAGAGTCTTAATTCTAAAACATTTGCATTGTCCACCTTTAGTCCTCTAGTGAAGATTAAATGTGTTAGTATAATCCATTCCTTCACCATGAGATGATATTTTTCTTAGTTAAAATTGAAATTATTCTCTTTATTTTTTTTCATTATCACTTCTGAATTTTGCAAATATCCTTCAAAAGAATATCCATAAATAAAAAATTCATCCATAAATATCTCAATGATTTATTCATTGAGATCAGAAAAGATCATTTTCATGCACCTTTAAATAGTAGCTAGAGTATTGCAAAGACCAAATGACATCTTCTAGAATGCAAAGGTTCCATATGGAAAAGTCAATATGGGTTTTTCTTAATCTACTGGATCAATAAAAATATTATTATATCTCAAATATCCATCTAGAAACTAATAAAATGAGTGCCCCAAGATTTTTTTCTAGAATTTGATCCATGAAAAGAAGTGGACAATGATCCTTCCTCATTTCTTTGTTCAATTTCTGATTATCTATGTATAGTCCCATCTAGTGGTTACACAAAGAAATTTCTTCATCATTTAAAGTTTTCACCACCATCAAGCCTCTTTTCTCTAGAACTACATAAGTCATGATAACTCATGGATTGTCCAATATAGCATAGATAATTTCCGCATTAAGCCATTTTAAAATCTTTATTTTTACCATATCCTTCATTATTGGATTCAAACTTCATTAGTGTTCAATTATTGGCCTTGCATCATCTTCAATAAGTATTTTATGCATGCATATTGAGGGTCTAATTTATTTGATATATTCAAGAGACCAAGTTATAGTCTCAATATATTTCTTTATTATTTTCACTAAAATCACCTTCATCTCTCAAATCAATGGTGATGAAATGATGATTGATTTTTTTCTAATGTTCCACTAAAAAAGTATATTGAAGGTGACTTGGTAACAACTTCAATATTAGTCCATCTAGAGTTGTCCATGTTTCAAGGTATTCGTCTTTTCGAGTAGTGTCTTTCATAAAAGCTACAGTATCATTAGGTATACTTTATGATTTTTGTGGCTTTGAGATTACTTGTGACTTTTCCGCTAGTGTCGTGACTTTGTATGAAGTGATGACATTAAAAATTGCTCTCTACAACTCTAAAGTCACAACTTCGGAAAAATTCATGACTTCTTCATTAAGCTTTGGTTTCATCAAAGTTACAACTTTTTCTTTTATCACATGTAAAGTTGTTACCTTTATAAAAGTCATAACTTTTTTATGTACATCTTTTTGTTTGGTTTTCTCTTTAGTTTTATGGCCTTTTAGTTTTGTACTATTTCTGAGTATTATTGACATGTATATCTTTATATTCTTTTTAGTATCACCTGGTATACCATTGATACCCTTTTCTCTCATCATTATTGCAAATTTCTCAATTTAATCTTCACTAATCTTCATCATCATGTTCATGCAGTCTAGCCTTATTTTCATATGTCCATTTCAATCTTCTTCTATGTCATTACTTACCTTGATATTTGTTAATAATGTAAGAACAATATCTTAAAATAATGACTTGTCTATTGGATATAGACAATGATTATGTGGTCATTTTTTCTTAGCTCCCATATGATAGATTTTGATGACTTCTAATATTTAGATTATAGTATAGATAGATGTTGATGTTAGGTATAAAATAATATTCACTGTTCTATAGTGAATTGGCTTCCTCCACTTAATAAATTAGGTTGAAACTAGTCATATCATACTATTGCAAGGTTGCAAATTAGTTGATACAGACTTCCATCTTATGTTACATTACTAACAATATATCTACCACAAATATTCTAGCTTGTCTTATTCATTTGTTTTGGTTGGGTTGTATCCTATCCTAAATTAGTTTCCATTATCTTCAAGTCCTCTCTCTCATCTCTATATCTCAGAATAGTTTTCATGGCTTTTGATTTCAAAATATAGAGGTGTTAGCTTAGCCCTGGAGCTTCTGCTCATATGATGTGGTGACTACTAAATAAATAAAGAAACAAATAAAACAAATATAGATGCAAAACAAATACAAAACTAAAATTATTATTCAAACAACTAGAAATATAACTATTTTTTTCAAAGATAGTTGTGTCAACTCAAGTTTACTAATAAAACTTAACGATCCTTGATAATAGTATCAAAAATATTGTATGACTTTGTTATAGTATCAAAACTTATTATTTATGATATGGTCCCAGAAGCTCATTGAATGACTATTTTCATCTAATGGAGTTCTAAAAGTAAATATTGATCCCATAGATATTATGTAAGTAATTTGACCAACCAATAATGAACTAACTACTACTCAAGATGAGTAGATAGATTTGGGTTTTAGAAAGATACCTAGACTCTATAATTAGATCACTTCCTTATTTATAATGATATTTCTTTAGTATTTAAGTAATATTATACTTGATTATCATACTAAGGATAGATTGTTGTGGAAAATCTCTAATGCCTATGTAGGGACTTTGTTACACACCTAATACCTTGTAGGGATAGCACATGCATGTTAGATTTATCCATGATAATGAATAGCTACTCTAGTAGGCATGATAAAATATAGGATTCAAGTTTTAAATCAGAGATTTTATGGATTTTTCTTGCATGTCATGATTGAAATGGCTATCACTTCCTTCCTTTCATATACTTGAGTATGTTTCATGGCTTACCTATCATTCTCTACCACTTCAATCATGCACAAACCCACTAATAAATATATTACATAAATTTAAGCATAAAATATAGCGACCATCATAATAAATATATTACATCATTTCTTGACTCTCCTTTTAACCTAAAAATGATAATTATAATATACGAGATAAGTTTAAAATTAATCTCATATGAATCTAAGTGCCCAATTTCAATCCCAAGAAATTCTAGGCCTAAAAATATAAATCCCTCAAAACTCACCCAATTTCACTTTGATTTTCTCCTATGAGAGATTTGGAATTCATGCCCATCTCCTAGGATTTATGCATGTACCTTATATCACCCTTGTTGCTCCACTTCAAAAATAGAGTCATTGAGCCCCTTAAGTCATCTTCTTTATGCCTCTTATAGATCTCATATTGGCCTATGATTTTCCTTATATACCCAAATATATGGTGTGGGTTTTTAAATCGGAAGTTATGTTACTAGATAAAAGCTGTAGCTTTGGTGTTTTGGTTCTATAGAATAAAGTCAGTGTACTAAGTATGAGTCATAGTTTTGGCCTCTTTCCTCTACTTGATAATTGCAATGTTAGAAAAAGTTATGATGACTCATTAACCCTCTATAACACAAAGTCATGACATTGGAATGAGATCATGGCTTGTACATTTAATCTTTAAAACCCGTTCTCATGGTGCTGAGAATGGAAATGGCTTATGCATTTCATTCTTGTTACTCAAAGTAATTTGAAGAATAATTATAGCTTTGATTTCTCTTTTGAGCCAAGAATTAAGACACTTGTGTTGGACACAATTCAAGTTTGGCTCTCTTTAGCAATCTATATCCAAAATTCACGATATTAGATTAGAATCATGACTTTGTCTTAAGTATTATAGAGATTAGTAAAGATAATTTTGTGACATCTAGAGGCTATTATGACTTTTGGTACCAATGAAATACTTGGTTTTTATGATATAATATTAATATCATAACCATGAAGTTGTTTTGAGTTAGTTCAGCTACATAGTAAAAAAATTATGCCAACAAAGTAATAGCATCGTGGCATATGAAGATTGCAATGAATATGTGTGTATAGTTTTGACTAATAATAGATATTGAACTAATCTATAATTAATCTAAGGTGTAATTATTACATGCCATATGTTATGACTTGCATGACTTTTTGCTCCCCTTTTAGTCATCAACTCTGTCAAGCTTTATATTTCACACTAAAAATTTATAATTTTACAACTATTTATCAAAATCTTCCAAGATTAAGTTATTATAAAATCATTACAAATAACTCCACTTTCAAGAAAAGTATATCACAGAAATCATACCAAATGATCAATATTATTCAATATTTAGCATACCAAACAAACTCATATACTAAAATCATTACTCATCCTAGAGCAATCCATCCCCACTTACAAAAAAATATGTCACATAACTTCCACATTGTTATAAACACATCCATTCACTTTTGAGTACATACGAAAAAAAACAACATAATAGCACATATCCAAATATTCAAGGTGATTACCAGTATGATTTTCTCTTAGGATAATACTCTTTAAAGATAAAATCTGATATGGAGTGCTCAAATAGTGACAATAAAGTGGATGGTCTCTCCAAATCTTCTCTGAAATTTGATACCCAATCCAAAATCTTCATAATCATATCACACGAATGCAACATCTTTCTCTCAATCAAATTTCATATGCCTTAAAAAGATCTCATTGCATAGTACATCTTTTTAGTTTGTACTACAATCCCCCAATTTTTTAATCCACTAATTCTCTGGGTAGAACATATTCATTTTCGAGTCTTTGGTCTCTATTAGCCATCATTATCTTTCATTCCATTACATCAAACTTATAGAGCCTCTCAAATGACTATGAACGATCCATTATAGTGACCTAAATATATTTCATCTCATATTTCGAGAGTTTAAAAATTTTATCTTTGAACTTATTTTTTTAGCTACAAACAACAACTCTTTATGTTGGAGTTATATTTCCCAAAGTACATCTCATCTTTTTGCATCCATTACCATTGATGTATGGAGATTAAGTATCTTTTTCATAAGGGGTGCTTCTTTATCTTCAACTCCCAACTTGTTATTCTCAAAAATATGAATAATATAGCCTAATATACCTTTTTATTTACCTAGATAATGATCATTGTGGGTCTCTCTCTCTTTCTCTCTTTCAGCATATCTTTTCACACTTCTTTCATCTTCTCTTTTTTCAACTTTGGTAAAAGATTGCCCTTCTTGCCCAAAATAAGTTAATTCTTCTTCTTTGTAAGTTTTTTTTTTCATTCTCTCTCTCTTTCAAACCATCTTTTGATGCTCGAAAATGTCATTGAGGACACTCTTGTACACAATTTATATGGGTTATCATACATAGGAACTTTTTGAGTCAACATAATAGAGTAATCAAGGTAGGATAAATAATTTGGCCAAAAAAATTTGTTTTCTAATAATTGAGAATAAATTTCTCAATTATTTTATCAACATCAAAAATACAACCAATTGAAAGAGTGTAAAATCAAATTGTCATCTCGTGTGTGATGGCTGAGACATAGTGTATTGACTTTAAAATAGAGCACAAAAAATATAACCACGGTTTACTCAACTTTATGAGTTCTCCACATATCAAAAAATCATATGCACTCTTCAAAGTCACTCCTTACTATCTCTTTTCATTCATCAAATCTTTTGAAATTTTTTGGTAGATGGATCACACTTTTATGGAATTGAAAAGTATGTCATCCTTTGCTTCCTAACAATCCAAATTAATTCATTAAAAATTACCCTTTCAAAATGTACCCATCATTCATGCACATGACTTTACTTCTCTTCTTTATCCTTCAAATTGGCTTAAAAATCCCTCACGACTGAGACATTAACCTTTTCTTTATGCTCACAAAATAGCCTTCTACATATCTCAGTGTGAAAAGTTGGTATGGGCGCCATGGGTTTTGGTGACTCATCAGCAGCACTGAATCTCTACTACTTAGTTTTACCCTTTTACTACTCATATCCCCTACCATGTATTTGCCAATTAGTTTAGAGCATGAATTCTTTTCCATGGTTACTTTGTCGTTGTGCTATAATCTCATGATTTTTAGTTAGGGTTTCAGATGGAATCTAGAGGGCAGGAGATTAGGATTTGAGAAAAAAAAATGTCAGTATGATCTACACTTTTTCAGGCACAACTAGCAAATGAAAAAATGAAAACTCTAATATTTGGTCATGAAATAAGAATTAAGAAGTCATGATACTAAAGGTTGGTCATGACTTTTTGGGTGAAATCAGATTAGTAACAAGTTTGAATCTACGAGTCCTAAAAGTGGGGAGGGTTTTATGGTGTATTAGTATCAAAGTGTGAAGTGCATCTAAAAAAATTGCCTCATAGGAACAAAAATAATTTAAAACACAACTTTTCTTGGGTTGCCTAATAAGCCATGTTATTTTTGAAATCTTTTGCTAGGCAACTTTATCTCTTCTTTTCTATCCTTTATTTCTATAGTTCATGCCAACTTCTCTGTATTATCTATGAATAAAATCTTTCACTTCTTTTTAAAATCTTTCACCTTTTCTATCCTTTATTTTTAAAATCTTTCACTTCTTTTTTTCTTGTTTATTCATTATTCACCAATTATTCTATGAATAAAATTACATGAATGGTATTCTCAACATAAAATCTCAATGATGAAAGGTCACACTTCTCCTTTGTTTGGCCATGAGGTCAAGAAATGTCATGGCTTTTTTAGTTTTTTTAAATTCCTCATCTTCAACTATTGTGGCAATAATCACTGCTATAACTTCCATGGTAGCACTTTCTCCTTCACTAGCCATTATATTCATACTCACCAAAATGAAATTTTAAGGTAGTATTTTCCTCTTCACTCAAGCTTTTATTCATACTCACCAATAAAACTTCTAATGTTGCATTTTCCTCCATTGTACTTGAGTTAGTATCTCTCCTCATTATGTTAAGTTGTCATATTCATTCTCATTACCTTTGTTTTTATAGTCTCTAATAAAAGCTTTGTAATGACGTCTTCAAGTGATGGGCTATTTTTGGATATGATTTATCAAGTGAGATCTCTTTATGGATCTCATATCTCAGATATCCATAACTCATACAATATGGATAGTAGAACTAATTTAGGTTAGCATTAAGGATGAAATACATGTCAACATGGGAGTAAGAAGATCCTTTCCTTTTTGTAGATCAAAAGGTGTTAACTCAATCCTAGAATTTCTCTCATGTATAGATGATGGCTCCAAAGAAAGAAGGAAAAAAATAATGATAAAATTACCATGATTAAAAATAGATGTTTCAAATGGGTTGGGAAGCCTAGGCATGGCTTATGGCACTATATGGTTCAGTCATGCATGGCTCAACACAACAAAATCTAGAACCATGAATGGTCCTAGACAATGATATCCCCTGGCATAGCTTGTGCTGTGCTGGGCCAATGTGAGTCGTACCTCTTGTCGGGCTAAACATGGCCCATGTATTTGGCCTAGTGACATGGTCCACTTGCCCACAGACCCAGGATCGGCTACAATTGAGTCAAGAAAGATGGATCAAGCCCCATTGAGTGACCACCAAATGGGACAATTTTAAAAAAATGGTCACATGACTAGTTGCAATTGGTCGAACACCTAAGTCATCCACCCTTTGCATTTTCATGCAATGGGCTACCAACAGAGGCAGTGATAGGTTGTGCCTGTCATTGTCCATGTTGGCCCATTTATAGTATAAAAATTAATTAAACTTATGGAATTATTGTAGGGATTGGATTGATTCAATTGGCTACTATGTCTAGAATCCAATAACTATAGTGTTTCTTGCCTATTTAAAATACAAAAAAAAATTTAAAAAATATATATTATTTTAAAAATCCAACTTTTCTTTTTCTCTATAAATAGAAAAGATAAAATTTAAATATTCATTCTTAATAGTCTCTCTTTAGAATGCAGTAAATCATTTTGTAATATAAATATTAGATATACATATATAGTATAATATATTTTTTTTATTTCCATTTATGTTCAATGTGTGTGCATATGGGAATGAGATAGATGGTTCATAGTGGTGTGGGTATGCTTGTCGGCCTATGCAATACTACAAGTTGGTTATATGGACTCTAGAAGTTAGAATTTATAATGAAGCTATTTGTGGTATGGTACTAGTTTCTAAATGTTTTGGTTGTAGCGTCACTTTAGAGCTTTATAATTTTTTTTACAACTTTCATAACTTATTTAAATAATATAAATAAATAAATAATGTCACATAGTAAATTTAATGAAAATGAGTGTCCAATTGACGTAAATGTAGACATTGTACATCAGATCTGACATGGTGCATTAGACGTAGACGTAGATGTAAATGTAGATATAAACATGAGTATCAAATCGCCTATGCAATAATGATAACCCTATTGGGGGTTCTAAGGTAGAAACTATATTTTCTTCAATTTCCTCGACCTAAACTTATATGTTACCTAAAAAATAAAAAACTATGTTGACATTAGTAATTTGGACACAATTTAAAATAATAAAAACTAAAAATTCTAGGTGAGTCGATGAATAATCAGCACAATATGTACATTATAAAAAAATATATACATGTAAGAGTACATGTGGAAATCATCACCTAAAGAGGCATGCCAATTAATGTATCAAAAAAAATATGGTGCATTAGATCCGAGACAAACCCAACTTAGTTATGGGGTGTTTCAAGTTGGATCGAGTTCAGCTTTGTTAATCTGCTTCATATACCACAATGATGTTGGGAGGGAACACATGGTTAAACTGATTATCATCATGAGTCTCCTAATTAGATTTTCAATTGATCCTAGGGTAATCATTATTATGAAGACATACTTTCAACCTACTTATCATGGGATTCCTAAGTCCACATGTAGGAATAATATAATAAAATTTTATAAATTAATAAAAATAATTAATAATTAATGAATTTAGAAAATTTAGTAGAGTGAAATCTATGATATCTGATATATGGACTAGTCGTAATGATGCATCATTTACATACCTCGCTAGCCATTACGTAAACACTAAGTGGAAACTTAGTAAAAAAAATATTAGGATTTATTGAGATTATCCAACTTCATGATGGCCCTGCCATATATAATGAGTGTATGATGTGAATCTTTAATAAATATGACATTCAAAATAAAATATTTCATATAACATTTAATTATACTTCTAATAAAAGAGTTTTTGTTAGTATGTTTGTTAGGACTATTAGAGATTAGCCATTAGGTGAGATATTTCATGTTAGGTATATGTGTCACGTGATTAACCTGGTAGTATAAGCAGGAACAAAAGTAGTTTTACCCACACTAGAAAAAATAAGAAATTTACTAAAATACCTTAAGATCCCTAGCAGACATCAACATCATGAGTTTAGTAGCCTATATTTTTCTTTGATACTTAAAAAAAATTCAAATTATTGTGAGATACTATTAGAATTATATCTATTTTATATTAAATTCATGTGTTTCCTAACAACATATGATATCCAACTATGTCAATAGTAAAAGTGACTAGCATATTATTGATATTTCTAACTAGGATATACAAATTTCATTTATAAAAATCCTAAAGATTTTCTATGATATGATAAACATGTGTTTTTTATATACACTTATACTATTTGCATTGCACTTAGGTATATATGCAATGTTAGTAGTATGTTTAACAAGTATAGAGGTCATCACACATTTGTGTCATTGTGGTTGAGATAGAGACCAAGTATTTGAAATACTAGTCTTACATTCCAACTCTATATTGTTTGGCTAGCTATATGGATCCTAGGGCAAAGGTGAAAGAGGTATAAAATATTTTGACATACATATACATGTTCATGACTAGGTACACCAACCTAAAAGGTTCATTCATTAAAAATTAACTAACTTGCTTTAATATTATGATAATTGGTTTGGTAGTTGTAGCCATGCTCTGGGTACATACATAGACACCATATTTAAAGATGATGTCTTCTCCATTCAGTTAGCTATGAGAAAATAATGGGGTGATCCATTGAATAAGAGTGAGCTACCTAGTACTTAGATGATGATTACTACTTTATCCTATCACATAATCATAATAAAAACTTGGGTATTTTGCTTTGATTAAAATCATACAAATCTACCTATCATGTACAATCAAAGATGATACGTGATCTACTGACCCTTATGGTGTCTAACATAGTATCAAAGTCTATTTTTTTGTGGAAACCAATATCATTCTAGATAGGAGATCATAATTATGACTAGATATTATAGATTCACTTGCATGCATGAAGGACTATGAGAATTTGAGATTAGCATTCAGGATAAGGTACAAGAAATGATGGTAGATGATGATTCATGGGATATGAAGATTTAGGATATTGAGTGCACTAGCAATATCTTAAGATACATTCATGATGATGATGATGATGATGATGATGATCTACATTTCCATCTATGGTATCATATCATATATACTGATTGATTTTGATCATTCTTGATTCATATGATTCTTATATTGTGCTAGAGCTACACTATTATTGTTTTTCATTTTTTACATTTTATTATTCATTTTGATTTATGCTCTTTTGTGATTTATGATTTCTTGATTGATGACTGATGTAAGATATATTGTATTGGATTTGGATATTGGATTGTACTTTGCATTTTTATCAATTTAAATTGTAATAATTTTTTTATTTGATTTATGCATAAATATTTCTAATTAAATAATATTAAATTTACAAAATTATATTAGGTCTTTAGGAAGTCTTTGATCTTAGGATTTAGGATAATGGTAAAAAAGGTAGCTTTGTGCTATCCGGACTAGCCCAAACTAGAAGGGCCCATTCCTGACCCGACATTACCTACTCTAAGCCTGAGATGGCATGCTCAAAACTCTGCATGGCCCTTCACATTGTGGGTCAACTGTGTCATGTAGAGCTAGCTATCTAGTTCCCATGATATGTCATGTTTTACAAAATATGGTTGGCCTAACCATGACACATTCAAATAGGTCATGTTGACAAATCATGACCCACTTGACCCCTCTAATTGCAAGAAAAATATAGGACATGCAATATAAATTTTAGTAAAATAAAATAAGATAAATTATTAAAACTACTAAAAATAGAACTACCCATTATCAAAAATAATTATATTAACTAAAGTTGACCAACTAATTTAGAAAATATAATCAATAGCAACATTACTAAAAACTTTTTGTGACTTTGTTACACTTATAATTTTATGGTGTGTGTTAGTTGTGAGAGAGGCTCTCGTCCAAAATTATTTTCCATGTATATAGGTCATACAAGTAATAAAAATAGACCTTTAGTCGAGATATTGAACCCATAAAAATTACACATGCATGTTAGATTAGTCAATGATAATTATTAGTTACTTTAATATGTATGATAAATGTGATTCAAGTCATAAACCCTAGATTATATGAATGATTTACATGTTAAATTGTGCTAGAATTCATAAATAATATTATTGTGATTATGCTAAGTCATAGAATGAATGTTATATAATTGTTGAATGATTTTTTGCCCTACCAATATACAAGGTAGTTATCAACTATTAAGCTCTTCCCAATGATAGTCCCTTAATAGTTATCAATTTAGTAGTTTACTACTAAGATAACATTTAAACCATGCTTAAAGGTTATTCATAAGTCATTACCTTTTAGGTAACACATTAACTAGCATAAATAGTTTCTTCGAATACACATTCTTATTTTCTTGACCTCTAGTATCTTTCTTGATGAGAATTAATGTATTAATAAAAGTATTTATACTTTTGATTTCATTAATATCATTCTCTAATAGTTTACATATATTTTTTATATATTATTGATGGAAGTCATATGAGAAAATATAACTCATAGAAATATCACCACCATATGAATCACATATGACCATTTCTATCACATGGTTTACTTGTCACTTTCCCCTACTATGAAAAGAAACTCTCACACTAAAAGTAACACTCTTAAAAGAACATTCTATTTACCACCCAATATTAATTTAGGTTCAATTTCTCTATGAAATGCATAATGGATTAGTATATAAACATATTTGTATTTTTAGTTTTATAAAATAGAATGTGTTACCTAAAAGGTGTCATACTCACAAAGATTAAATATATCTCAATTATGGGTTTCAGTATATGTGCTTGTCTCATACATCATAGTTGGAAGTAATATTAATTCCTTCCTACCGACATTCATTAATATGTTTTGTGGCTTACCTATCACTATCTATCACTTTAATCACACATGAATCTAACAATAGCCAAAACTCTAGTCTCACTTTTATTTAATTACCAAATCATATATAACAAAATAATATCATAATAAAACATTACATTAGAGCATTAAATATAATATCAATCAGAATAAACATATTATAACATTTATAGATTCTCCTTTTATCTTAAAATGGAGAGAATAACATAATAGAAAAGTGAAAATTTTCTTTCTATGAATCCAGGTGCCTAACCCCAGCCCCTAGGAAAATCTAGGCTTCAAAATCTAAATTCTTCAAAACTTATGTAACTTCACTTTGATTTGTCCCTAAGAGGGGATTGAAATGCATGCCCATCTCTTATGATTTATGCTTATGCCTTACATTATCCTTGTTACTCATGGATCACCTCAAAATTTAGATTTTGGAGCTTTTTGGGTCATCTTTCTTTCATCTCTCATGGATCACTTCTTGGCTTCTTAGAATTTTCCTTATGTACTTGATCTAGTGAAAATTTTTTAATTAGAAGTCATGGCACTAAATAAAAGTGTTGGCTTCTAGTTTTCCAATTCTATAATATAAAGTCATGGTGTTGGGTATGAGTCACATCTTTGGTCTCTTTTCTTTATTTAATTGTCAAGAAATTGAGAATAGTCACAACAACTCATTTAACACAAAATCACGGCACTAGAATGTTGTTTTGGCTTGTGCATTTAGTCTTTGTAACCCATTGATGTAATGTTAATAGTGGCTATAACTTGTACATTTCACTACTATAGATCAAAGTATTGGTATTGAAGAATGATTGAGAATTTGAGTTCAAACTTAAGCCAAGAATCATGACACATGTATTGGTCTTGGCTTGAGTTTTACTTCATGTAATATTCTATAGCCAAAAGTCATGATGTCAGAATAGCATTGTAGCTTTAGCTTGAGTATTTTGTAGTTTAGTAAAAGAAATGTCGTGACAAATGGAGACTATCATGGCTCTTAGTACCAATGGGGTACTTAGTTGTTGAGATGTGAAATTAATCTCGTAGCTAGAAAGTTTTTTGAGCTAGTTTAGCTGTGACTCTGAGAAATCTTCACAACCAAATTATATAATGAAATGATTGTATTAACAAAGTGGTAAAGTCATGGCATATGAAAATTTCTATAACAATGTATGCATAGTTTCAACAAAGAATATATGTCAAAATCAATTTATAAGTACTCAAAGGTGTAATAAAACCAAAGAATGCCATTTATTATGACTTGCATGACTTTTCACTCCCCTTATAGTCACCAACTCTACCAAGCCACACATTTCACACAAAAAATTCCTGATTTCACAACTATATGTCAAAATCATCAATAACTATGTTCTTGTGAAATCATTAAAAATAAACCCCTCGTTCAATAAAAAATATATCATGAAAATGACACCAAATAGTCAATATTAGTTAGTATTTTATATATCAAACATCTCTCTTAGCATATAAGGTAGTAATTATCTTTGGATTATCACTACTAAAATTGATTCCCTCATAGTTTTGCTTTTGGTATTTAACCACCAAAAGCATAGTTGTCTCATTATTGGGTGTTCACATGTTTACTCCTTTTAGGTATACATCAATTGTTCTTGATGCCTGCTTTGAGGGTTCCTAATGATATAATATGGTAATAATTATATTTGTACTTTTGGTTTAATAAGTATCATACTTATTATTATTTATATATATCTTTTCATGAATCTCACCAATAAAAATTATATAAAAGGATATGACTCGCAGACTATCACCACCATATGAAACACTTCCACTTGTCAATCCACTGATTTACTTATTATCATCCATCACATCTAATATATGACTCTTACATTATGGTGAAACCCCATAGTTTTATATTATATATAATTCCACATCATTTGAAAATTAGTTCTTCTAAATTATTTATAAATGATTGGTCATAAATATGTTTATACTTTTAGCTTCATGAGTATCATACTTGTAACAATTAAACTTATCTCAATTTTGAATGTTTACTCATAAGTTTATCTCACATGACAATATTAGAAGGATGGTCACTTACTTCATATCATACCTTATGAATGTGTTTAGTAACTTTATATCACCATCCATCAAATCTAATATGCATAAACCTATGATATAATAAAAACTTAAAATATTAGTTCTGAATAGTATCAATATCCATCAATAATAAAACTACAATATTAGCAAAAATAAGTATTATATAATCAAATCATCAAAATACAAACTCAATAAATTAACCTTAGATTCCAATGATGTGGTGTGGTATCTTGTGGAATTGAGGGTTCATAATAACATTACTAGTGAGGATCTAAATCTCAATGATAAATTCTTACTTGTGTTCATCTTGAATTTGATCCTAAGTAGAAGTTGGATGTCATAATGTATAGTGTTTTATGTTCTTTTGGACTTGAAATATGATGCCCATCTCATTTTTTGTGAAAACTCTAACTCTTCCTTTTATACATTGGGTTTCCATGTGTATCTTCAAGCTAGAAGTCATGACATTGAGTACAAAAGTTATAGTTGAAAAAAATGTTATGACTTAAGTAACTCCCCTCTAGAGATCAAATTTGTAGCGACAAAAAACGCATTACTAAGATAAAGACTATCAGGAACACAAAGTCTCGGTGATTAAAATTTTATGATTATGATAAATACTCTCTGGATTAAAAAGTTGTGGCAGCTAGAATGGCTATGACTGAGACTTTTCCTCTTTGGAACACAAAATCATGGAACCAAGATTGACTGTGATTGAGGTTTTCCCTCTTTGGATCACAAAGTCACAATAGAAAAGATTGTCATGAATAAAAATTACTTGATGTTATATGATTTTTGGCTATTTATTGATTAAGTCATTACACTAGAAAATATCATCACTTTTTGTACCAATGAGGTACTTAGTTGCCATGATTTGAAAATAAAGTCATGACTATCATTATGTTATAGAAATAGTGCAGTCATGACTCTAAGAAAATGTCATTGCTATACAAATAATATTACATAGTAAAAAAATTATGACAACACAATTGTAGACATAGATTCATGATATACAATGACTGTGATGACTTGTTTTATATAGTTACAGCTAAGAAAGGCTATCATGCATTCTTGAATAGGTTTGTGCATAGTGTAATCAAGTCATGACATAGTGTAACCAATAGTCTTTTCATCTATCATAATAAGTTCTCAGGTTTTGGACATCAAAGGCCAAGTTACGACACTTTCTATATTTTGGAGGTTATGACTTCAATTTTAAGAGTTTAATAGTTATTGCCTTTGAAAGGTCATGAAACACATGAATGAGTCGTGCCCTATGTTATGTTTAGAATCTTTTTTTACATGATGTGATAATAATTGTGAAGTCATTATGTTATTTGAATTTTTTGTGGAAAAAAGAAAGAATAAGAATAGAGAGACCTAAACATTACTCTAAATACAACCACACTTTCCATGTCATAACATATGCTTCCACTCATAAAGCTACTTTTCAATCATGGCTACATTTTTTTTCGAGCATGATAATTTGTTGATAGAAAATACTTCCATTAGTAGTATCAACAATATTTTTACACATTGTGACTTTCTTTCTCACTTATCCCATGAATTCTCAGTTGCAACATCATTGCATAAGTCATGACACTATTTCTCATTCAATATGTTAATTTTTAGTCAAAATAATATTTAACACATCATGACATCATTACTATTGCTCTCTAGTAGTGACTCTATTTTTACTCTCAATGTCTTTTTCAGTCGGAGCATCACTAGTCTCTCAACTCTATTTTCCAACCCCAAAGCTCCACCAAAAATCCAATAAAAGTGACTACAATGCTTTCTCCATTCCATTATATATAATGAATTGAATTTTTTGTATAAATGGAAGAAAGAGATAGAGAAATTATTAACAAGAGTGAAAGGATTGAAGGTGGAGATCATTGTTCAATGTAACAGAGATATTTTTTTCTCATACAAGGGGAAGAATGGTTAGCCAACACTTTCTCCAAGAAGAATTTCATTGGAAAATGAGGATTCAGTGAATTTATGTCACCATTCTCAAAAATTATTGCAAAGAGGGGATGGGAAACCCTATGCACCTACTTTGAACAAAGGAATTCAACTATCACCCATGATTTCTAATTTAATTTGAAGAATGAAGGAACAAGATTGGATATATTAGAAGAAATTTGATATCATTAGACAAAGAAGTCATTAATCAGATGTTATGGCTGCTAGATGTTTTGGATGGGAAGAAATTCAAAAGGATAAAGAGAGAGCCCAACTTATAAAAGATATGCAAATTTTGATATGAGGAAAAGAGCATTAGCATGGAACGCAAATTTGAGCATGTACCAAGATGGTAGTTAACTAAAATGGCTAGGGTGTAGATCTATTTTTTCAGCTCAATTCAACTACCCTCAATGCACTAGTCCACAATTCCACATTCAATCAAGACAGGCTACTACTCTTGTATGTCATGGTAAAAGGATACCAAATCAATGTGAGAAAGACCATCGAGAAGTTCATCTTGGATTACAAAAAATGGGAGATCCATGGGTTACATGATTCATCCCTCTCTTATTTCTCAGTTGTGAAAAATACTAACAGTGAAGGTGACAGAGAAACCAAGTGAGATATGTCCAAAAACATCCACTCCAACACTTTCTGGCATGAAGATGGAATCAATTGAAAAAGAGAAAAAGAGAGAGCATGAAAAAGTAGAAATAGAAGTATAGGAAACAAGTAGAAAGGGAACATGTGAAGTATCAATTTCTAGTGCCGAAATTCAAGAAGACACGTAAAGGGGTAGTACCAAAAAAAACTTTAGCCAATACGAGGCAAACCAAACATGGAGACAAATGCCAATCAACAATGATCTATTTTCTTTTATAATGACCATCCAAAAAATGTGGAAGGAAAATATCTCATGCTAGAGAACAACATGAAACTAAGAAATATTTTACTACAGGATGTACTAAAGAGAAGAGATGAGTGTATGAAATAATTCCTCTAACAAATACTACATCAAATAATTGAAGAAATGAAAAACATATATAACATTCTATATAAAGCCAACAACCATGAATGCAAAAATACTATAAAAAAAATAGACAAGAAATTGAGGTTTTATCTCACTTACAGAGAGAAAATGTTGCTTACCAGCATTGACATGTGTAATGAAAATTAAAGAAATATGTTCTATGCATAAGAATCATTTGAAACAATAATCAACTCTCTTGGTCAATAGAAAAAAAAGTTGATTAAAAGAAATGAAAAGATAATGGAATGGGCTACCTATCAAAGAAAACATAAAGAGAAAATGCGACAGATTCTCTTGTTATGATTATAGTCTTGTCATCTATGTTTGTATTTTAATGATGGTTATAGTTATAAATTGATTTGATGATTTGATAAATTTTGATAGTTTTTGGATGAAATTGTACTTTTTAGTTGAAGACAATTGACTTTTCTTTACTTGAGGATAATAAAAAGTCTATTATCAAATGTAAATTCATATACTTGATGAAATTATAGTGTGGGAAAGATGATGAGCCCAAAATATACCTATGTTTTTGGCATAATATTGGTGTGATTTGAAAGGATATTATCAAATGTAAATACCAATTATGGAGATTTCAAAATGAATTTGGGTTTTGGAGGTCTTGAGTGAAGAGAAATAAATTAAGCAGTAATAGAAAACAAAAATGGCCACAAATTAAGGTATTGACTCAAAAGATCTTGGTCGCAACCACATTTTAGATTGAAGCAAGCTTAGTTGCAGCAAAATGAGTTGTGAAAGTGTATTTTAGAGTCATGAAAACATCTTTGAAAGGCTTGAAGTAAGATGAGTCACAATGGTTTATTTATGAGTCACAATTCCATGTGGATTCAATGAGCATTTATATGGTCAAGATTAAGTTATGCAGTTATTATTGTACTCCTCAGCCATATCAATATCTAATATGTTATAAATCAACTTTTTAGTTATGATTATATGCATACATTGTGATTTTGCTTCCAATTTATGACACCATTTCTTTGGTCATGAACATAAATTATTAGTTCATGATTATCTCCTAGTCAGAAAAATATTTTTTTGGCCACAACCTTAAATCAATATTTACCTTATTTTTCTATCATGACTCCAATTATTAGGTCTTGATGTTATTTTTATTCATGATAGCATTTCATATATTGTGATAGTAATCATCATTTGCAACATGTCCTTGTGACAACACTATTTTTTGTCACAAAAAGCTCCAATTACAATAACATATCTAAAGAAGGCATGAAATGAGAGATCAAAAAAGAACACAAAAATCTCACTAGACTTTAATTGTAAAACTATGGATATAAAAAGAGAGAAGAATAGAGAAAAGAGAGCACAAAGAATAGGAAGATCACAAAAAGAACATAGTGAAGCATGAAATGTGAGATGGAACACATTTAGTAGGGGAATTGAAGGCATCTCTACCATGAATACTCTGACAAAGTCATGTAGTAGTTGATTGCATAACCTAAAGCTGAGCATAAAGAAAAGAATCCTAAGAGATTCTACGAGTGGGAATATCTTGAGATATATAGGATTTCAAAGTAATTCTATATATTCAATTGTGTTTGTAAACAAATATTAAATATTATGTTTTGCTTCCATTTCTTCTCAATGCTAGGCAAGATTCTTGCTAAGGTTTATTTGAAATTTGTGCATGGTAATTTTTTTTTATTCAACATTTATGGACATGTAGTACATAAATTATTGATTCATATATTATAAAAGGCATGATCTTCATAAGTGTGGGTAACACTTCTCATTCTCCTCACCTAGTCACTAGAAAAAATTCATGTAAGTAATGAGGATGAGAATAAACATATTATCCATGCACTAAGCACCCATTATCATTTGTAAAGTAATAATCCTTCTAAAAATCATGCTATATCTTGGGTAGCCAAATAAATTGGGTAATATTTGGACCTTTTATAAATTATTTACCACAGTATATATGATGAATGTCTCAAGTATATAATATTGTTTCTAAAAGTCCATAAAGAGAGTTTTCCATATGTGTGTATGAGCCAAAAAGTCATCTATGTTATAGTCCCTTCTTCTATCACGTTTTCATGTTTAAGAGATGGATTTCATGGCCCTATGATAGAAATTCATTCTTATTATGATTTTGTATGTTTTCAATTAGGAAAAGGAAAATGACAATAGAAATCCAAAAAATTGGTCAAGCCATTGGTGTTACGACAAAATCAACTATGTAGTGACAAAACTATGAAGAAGTACTGAAAATTAAGTCACAACCAGTGAATAATATCACAATTAACAACTGGAAGAAATAAAGACAAAGTTGGTCATGACATGTTCTTTAAGAGCCAAGGAAGAATGATCTATGCAAGGTTACGACAAGAAACCTACTATCACAATAAAGAAGTCTTTTAGAGAATACTTAAAAGATAGAATTTGGTCTTGACAGGAGAAGTAGTCATGAGCTCAGAATTTGGTCTTGATAGTAGAAGTGATCATTACATTAGAATTTAGTCTTGATAACAAAATTAGTCATGACATCAAAATTTGATCGTAACATCATAATTTGGTCTTGACAATAAAATTGGTCATGACATCAAAACTTGGTCACAACATAAAAATTGGCATAACATAAAAATTGACATCAAAATTGATCGTGACATTGAAATCTAGTCTTTACATTAGAATTGATTATGACATTAGTATTTGATCGTGATAGATAAACGAGAAGAAAAAAAGATTTGAAGGTCACGGAAAAGAATTCAAAGTTGAACCAATCATTCTATATTTTATAAAAAATAACTTCATAAGCTAGGGCTAGCATAGGCTGTATAAAAGTGCATTCTTCTTCATGAAAGGGGTTTTGAAGGTGATTTAGGAGACTGGTAGCTGACGACTCTACTTGATTTTTTTCTTCTTTTAGCATAGATCTAGAGTAGTTTAGCATTGATTTGGGTTATTTGTTTGGATATGGAACTTTACTTATCAAAATGTGTGAATTTGAAAAATTGTTGCATGTTTTTACAACATACTAGTTGCATTTTTTTTGAAATAGAAACACGTTGCATGAGATCTTGTAAGTCGAAGAATCGCAATCACATTGTTTTTCACTATATGTAGTCCATAGGTGATTGCAATCCAGTAATATCAAAGTGAAATCTTCACTACATTGATTTAGCTATTGAGCACTTTCTTATCTATAGGAATTAGAGAGAGTCTTTGGATGCAGATGGTTAAATCTAATAAATTGGTGTTGTACTTCAAGTAACTTGTTCACAATGTTAGATCAAATGCCTTAATTTATTATATCTTGCTCTTATTTCTGGGATACCCTTTGTGTGACATATATAAGGCAATTCATGAGGGTCAATGAACAATCTGTTAAGGGGATATGTTAGAATAATAGTGGTAAATGAGGGAACTCTATCAGTTTATGTAGACCAGTCCCCATTTTACTCAGAGATGAGAAAGTGGAGTAATTCTCTAGATAAATCACTAGAGACATCACCATAATCTGTAGAGAGATTGATGTCCCCATGTTGGCTTAGATCCAATCGAGGGAAGATAAAAATCTCTTAAGATTTAAAGGAAAATGTATCAACTATTTGTAGATACTTAAAACACTCATTTGTTGGAAAGTAAGAGATATGTAGTCACTAGAAATGAGTACGATGTATTGAAAAATAAAAATACTCAATTTTCATAAGAAGGGTAAAACTACCAGTAACTACTTAGATCTTAGACTTCTAAGAAAGCAAGCTAATCTAAGAGGCGAAAGGTGTAGCTGTAGGGAGAGATCCAAGGCTACATGATAATGGTACTTGAAAATTTTCAACTTTTTTCTAAAAAAAACCATAATAGATAAATCTATAGGAATTGGTCATACCACAACACCTTGTGTTAGTGTTAGCTTCTACAAGAGAACTAATCCTATCCAATTTATATTTGTGGATTTCTGTTGAATTTTGTTTAGAGTTTTAGTTCTTTAATTTTTGTTATATTTTAGTTAGAATTTTAAAACTCCTTTTTAATTGTTCAAATAGTGTGAATCTTTAGTAGTTTGGGTAGTTAGCAATTCAATTCTTATCAATCTCTATAAGAATGATATATGAACTTACATCTATCTTTTACTACTTGTATGATATGTGCACTTATAATGTCATAGACTAAATTAAATTACAATCTCAATGAAATAGTGTCAAAGGAGAATGATTTAGTCTATACAAAAAAAGGCTATCGATGTGCTCTAAGATTCTATCACACTTATAAAAATCACACACATGTGTTCTTATTATCTTTCACCTTCCTAAAAAACACATGTTGGCATGGTAACTAGGTCTATTGGATGTGAGAAGTAATTAATCATTAATCACATGATGCAATATCTAAGGTAAGTTGTATACATCTTAGAAAAAGCCAAGTTGTTTGAATAATCCCAAGAACAACAACAAAAATTCCATATTATATTTACACAAGATTTATTATTCAACAATCATTATCCATAAATTAAAAATCAAGCTTAGACAAGGATCTAGAGCCTAGTATTAAGAAGAAATAGAAGCAGAATATATGATTCAATAATTAGTCACAAACACAATTGAATATATATAGAATCGATATCAAAATTATATGCACCTCAAGATATTTTTGTTAGCAGAACCTCCTAAGATTTTATTCTCTACATTTGGTCTTGAGTGATGTAGTTAGTTGGTGCTTGTTGTGATTTCAGATATGTTGGCATTACTTATTGTGTGCTTTGCCTCTAATTTACTACTTTATTGTGTGCATTATGTGTTCATCATGTTCTTCATGCTCCATTTTATCTTTTCTTCTCTCCATTTATTTACACAATTTTAAAAGTAAAGTCTTGTAGGATTCTATGTTTCTACTAGTGCTTGTTACGGCTTCAAATATGTTGTCACGACTAGAGATTATTGTGACTGATGAAATGGCATCACGACTAAGACATGCTTTTGAAAATGAAGATTATTACTACAATGCTTTAAATGTTGTCTTTGCTGAAAATGACCATGCAGCATAAGATATTAAGTCAATACTAAAAGATAAGATAGACTAACAATTTAAGGTCATGACCAAATAAATAGTGTCATGACTAGGAGATAATCATGGACTACCAATTTAAGGTCATACCAAAGAATTACCATCATGATTAAAAAATTTAATCATGATGTATGCATATAGTTGTGACTAAAAATTAGAGTCACAATGTATGAGATATTATTGTGGATGGGGAGTAGGTTCGTAACTACGTAAGTCTATTGTGATTTATGCATATACCATATAAATACTTATTGGATTCACTTAGCATCAAGACTCATAAATAAATTTTCACACCCCATTTTGCTTCAAGCCTTCTAAAGATATTGTCCCGACTCTAAAATATAATATCACGGCTCATTTTGTTGCAACTAACCTTTCATCTATCTGGAATGTTGTCATGGGTAAGATATTTGAGTTGCAACCTTAACTAGTAGCCCTTTTGAAATGTTTTCATGGTCAATCCTTCTAAAATCTCAAGTCATGGTGAAATCTGTATAATCAACATTTACATTTGATAGAACCCTTCAAATCCCATTAATAATAGGCCAAAAATATAGGTATGTTTTTGTGCCTATCAAAACTATTATTATCTAAGCCAAACATTGAATGGGAGAGGTCTCATGGCATTTTTATTAGGATTGGCTTATACTTCTTATTAATTTGCTAAATCGGTTGTGGAGTCATGACCTTGTTCTATAAAGACATGACTAGACTAAAGCTAGAAGATCTACCAATAAATCATGCTCTATTCAGTGGGGTTTTCATTGAACTAAAACATGAAGATCTCTTGGGTAGTCACACATTGTTTTGTGGAGTTTTGACTAGAATAAAGCTAGAAGATCTACTGAGAAATTTCACCTTGTTATGTGGAGTCATGACTAGACTAAAGTTAGAACAGATGCTAGAGTTTGGAGTCACATCCTAGAATGTGGAATAATGACTTGACTGGAGCAGCAACTTATTTTGGGTTGTTTTGATTAAAGACTATACTTTAGAGTCATGACATGTAGTGAGACGTTACAACTCAACTTAAGTTATGACATATGTTATGGTGTTGTGACTTTATTCTCTAGTATTATGACATCATTTAAATTACAAACTATTGTATTCTTTGAGGTTATTCTATGAAGGATTCAAGTCTAGGTCTATTCTATAAAGTTATGACAAGGATGAAGATGCAATATGTTATGTGTTGTAGTATCTTAGGACTTAAGTATGACTGATTTTTTACTTTACTATATAAAAATTTGTAAATGAAATAAAATTTTGTTGGAAATAGTTGAGAGAATTGTAAAAGATGAAATGTTGGAAAGCATCAAGTTTTGTGAATAGTGAGTTTTCCTCCTCTTATGCGTTCTCTCTTTCTTTCTCTAATGTGTTTACCTCTGTGTGTGTGTGTGTGTGTGCTTTTTCTATGAGTGCTCTTTCTTTCTTTCTTTCTCGAAACCCTAGTTAACCACATGTTGACTAGTTTGGTATTAGAAGCTATTTTGCTAGATACTATCCAAGAGTGAAGATTTAGTAACTAATCTTTGATTAGCCTAGATCTAAGTCTCAACGCTTGGTATCATAGCCAAGTTTGGGACTCCTAGATTCTAACATTTATGATTAGAGTGATGTTTAGTCAGAGAGCCTGGATTGGCACTTAGAGCTAAGGTTCAGTCACAAAGCCTACTTTGGCACTCAGAGCTTAGTGTTGAATTATAGAATCTAGTTTGGCATTAGATCTAAGTTGTACAGATCTATGGAGGTGAATCAGAGCATGAAAAGCTCGACATCTATGATTGAAGTTGAAAAATTTTCTAAGAATAATTTTAGATTGTGAAAGTTGAAGATGGGAGATATGCATGTTGATAGGGATTACTAATTCACAATAAAAGATTTAAAAACCAATAGTGAATAATTAGAAATCGGAGATACCATTTGTAGATATTGTCAAATAGGACAAGGTTGATCAAAAAGTATGAGGCTTGATCTGATTATGTTTTAAAAATAAGGTTTTAGTAAATATTTCTGGTAAAAGAACAAAGATAGACTTGTAGAGAAAATAGAAGATGCTCTATCATAGTAAGTCCTTGATCAACAAATTATTCTTAAAGAAAAAGTTTCATAACTTGTGCATGAAGGATGATGACTCATTTTCCTCACAACTATATAAGTCTTAGATACTAATAAGCCAGCTAGCATCTATTGACTATGAGATTAATGATAATGATAAAATTACTGCCCTCATTTATTCATTACATGCCTCATGGGATAATTTGATTATCACCAATTGTAGTATTACAACTAGGTTTTACTATGATACAATGATAGTATTGCAAATAGGTTTTACTATGATACAATGGTTGTTATTAGAAGATATGAGGGGTAATAGAAGCTACAAATACTCTAAGAATATATTGTTTGTAAGGGAAGGGCTTAAGATAGAAGGATGAATAGGTATCGAAGTGAGTTAAAGGTAAGAGGAAGATCAAATAGTATGGACAAGATAAAGTTGAGGTGTGAGAAATGTAGTTTAGTTGGGCACATCAAGAGAGATTGTCAGAGAAGCCAACATGTCATGAAATTGGAAAGTCTTGGCTTAGTAGATAGGGAGCTATCCATTATAGGTGAGATTCATTTTGCTAAAGTATGTGTGTGTTGGAGCTAAATTGATTTTCCAATATCACATATAACAAATATTTATTTTATAATTTATCTTCTTAAATGAAGATTGAAACAAAGTGATTCAATGCATACATTGATTAATCATGAAGTTGTAGTAGAATAGATGCTTCTCCTGTGTCACATGATCCTCCATTCCTCATGAGAAAGAAGAAGATGCACAGTCATGGATTATGCATCCTTTTACCATAAATATATGTCACAACACTTTATAAAAGTGATGTGATATGCTCCTTTATTATTATTTATTTAAATTATATTAAAGCTTCAATTTAACTTATTATACACACACACACACACACACACACACAATCAATTAATTAATTTAATTATAATTTATATCAATTAATAAAATTAATTAATATAATTTAATCAAATTAATTATTCTAATTTTATACACACGTACTCTAAATAAATAAATTGAATCTTCAATTATAGCTCTTATGTTTTTTATAACATTAGATCAGACTAGGAAAGGGACTTTGGCACAAATAATATCATGGGCTTCCAATGTGAATTATATACTATAATTCATATTAATTATAAATAATACCACTATAAAATTATAATTGCACTTTCATACTTATTCTAAACAACTCACATCAATTTTTTTATAAATATTAATTCAACTCTTCATGTTAAGATTATAGATACTCATTAATTAAATTAAATTACTGATAATTCAATTCAATTGATCTCTTATATATTACCTCAAGACATTCTAGTAAACTTATTCAATATACCAAATCAAAATACACATAAAAAGTTTAGCAATATCAAAATTATAAGCATCCTTAAGAGGGTATCATCAATCTATTTTATAGAATTTAGATTCTATCAATAATTAATATTTACTATGAAATTGATAGAGTTATCCAACTCACTGAGCATATTAATCAAATTATAAATTTCATCCTTTATGAGTTAAAATACCTATTAACAAGTGAACATATTTATCATTTATATCAAGATTGAAAGTAATAGTATTTATAATAACAATAAAGTGTATTTATTTTAAATGTTAGTATAAAATAATTACATCATTTTGGTCTCATTCAATCCACACAAGTGCATCAGAATAAGAAGTTAGAATTGTATCATTCTACATAATGAAGATAGACCAAGTGAAATCTTGTACTATAATCTTAGAAATAAAGTATCTAACTCTATCTATATTATGAATAATAAATTTATATTTTATAAGAATTGATGATTTGATTTTTTATATGTAAGTCAAAATCTATTAACTGGGGTATCTACTATGTAGAATAAAGGATGCATATATTTATTTATTTTTATTTTAAATAAAATCTCAGTTCATTGTAATTTAAAGTAAAATCAAAATGAATCTGCATAACAACAAGAAAGAAAAACAATTATGAATGGCTTTTAGTATTAAATTATTCTAATAATCTTTCACTTATACTTAAATTCATAATATCACATATCTTATTCACATTCCTTCCACATGTCTTTTAATAGATTTTTGCTAGTAACCTTTTTGTAAAAGAATCCGTCAGGTTCTCCACTGATACTACCTTAGTGATCCCTATATCTACCTCTTTTCATAGTATCTCTTATCAAATAGTATTTATACTCAATATATTTTTCCTTCTAATCTTTTGGGCTATAAAACAAATCACCTTTGGTTTGTCTAGTATATTGCATGAAGAAACAAACTTATATTTTAGATTCCAACTTATATATTTTCTCTTTCAGCACATGTGCTGGGCAACCTCACAAATGAATATGTTTCAAACTAAACCTTACATCTAGTCCACAATTTAGTAAGAATAGTATAGTGACTTCGTTAGGACCACGATCATAACATAATTTGTTCTTTGTAACACATATCCTCAAAAGAAATCAGACATATCCAAATAACACATAATTGATCTTACCATGTTTATATTAGTCTTCTTCCTTCTTTCTCTCATACCATTCTACTATAAATTGCTAAGTGCATACAATTGGGATGCAATCTCAAGATCAAATAAGTAGTCCCTAAACTCTCCCAAGAGGTATCCACCACCATGATCAGCTCATTGTGTCTTAAGATACTTGTCCATTTCTGTCATATACTCTTTGAATTTCTCAAAATCTTTAAACTTATAAAATATTAAATAAATATATCTATACCTTGAGTAATCATTAATAAATGTAACAAAATACTCAAAGTCACATCTTTCTAGGATAGTCATGGGTCCACATATATCAGAATGTATTAGTTTCAACTATTCTTTGGCTCTATAGACTTTAGCCTAAAGGGGCATTAGATCATTATTCCTTCCAAGTATAATTCACATGCTAGAAGTATTTCTAATATCAATGAACCCAATGGTTAATCTTCAAATAGTCTAAATATCTATATTATATTTATATGACTAGGGCACAAGTATCAAAGATATCTCTAGTTCATTTAAAAAAGTTGTTTTCTCTTACATGGAAAATAATAGAATTATTCAATTCAACCTGTTGCAATGAGGAAAAGATAGGACTAATAATATAAAGATTATCTTTTAAAGCACCAAAAAAATAAATTTCTTATTCAAATAGATAGTACAAAATAATTGAATAGAAAATAATGTCATCTTTAACCAAACTAGAGATAGAAATCAAATTTATTCTAATTGAAGGTACATAAAGGTAATTTTCCAAAATCAAAAAATTGTCACTCTTAAACTGAAGACAATAATCTAATACTACAATTGCATGCATCTTTGTAGTATCACTCATGTGAAAATCAATCTCATCATCACTTAGTTATCTAGTTTCTTGGAACTACTATAAAGAATTGTAAACATTATTGGTAGTTCTCATATATACACACCAAGTATCAATAGATACTATCACTAAATATGTCTCAACTACTAGTAAATGAGATTTAACTTAATTATTCATCTTACTGAGATAAACTAGACATTGCTTCTTCTAGTATCTTGACAACATGTAATAAAATATTTATCTTTTGGTCTTTTCACTCTCACTTGTGACTTAGTAGCTATCTATCGAACATGAACATATTTTTAAAATTTATTTCTCTTCTTTCTTTTTAGTTTAGAAGAAGCCTTTTCAGTAATAAATACTCAGGATAGTTTCCTAATAAAACTATTAGTCGTTACCATTTATTTAAGAAATTATGCTAGTGTTCAATCAAGCTTATTCATATTATAGTTAATTTAAAAGACCAATAGTTTTCAGAACATGATCCCTCATTAGGTATTAATAGTTATCATAGTATATTCATCATATCCTTCATGGGGTTTTGTCCAACAAAATGAGTCTAATTATCAAATATTTATTTGAGATTAGATATCATATCATAGATAGTAGCCATGGACTGATCATGATGTTGGAGTATATTTAATATAAAAGCCAGAATATAGAACCTTAGTATCTCATTAGCCCTAACTCATTTTTTATTATTCCTAGCTTCATGTTCGGTTGTCCCTTAATGATATTTATATGAGTGAAGATCTAAGTATAAACTTTTAGTTCTCAACAATCAAAACAATATTGAGTTTGTTTTTTCAATCTATGTAATTAGTCCCATTGAGTTTGTTTTCTTTGATAATAGTAGTGAGTGGATTGAAAGTGGTTTTTATTTCATTAAAACCTAAAAAATTACAATGAGCCAATTAGCTTTTAATCTATTTTGAGTGTTGGTCCCCTTTTGAGGTGTCAACAAGGTCAGGCGAGCCGGGCATGGTCCACTACATGGCACAGTTCAGCCATGTGTGGGCCAACACAAAACAGTCCAGAAATGTCCCTAGCTTTGAGCCATGTCTAGGCCAGCACGAAACATTCTAGAATTTTGCCTAGTTTTGAGCCAGACTACCCCATGGCATAGTTCATGTTATGCTGGCCAGCACAAACCATGTCTCATGCTGGGCTAGGCACGACCTTTGTGCAGGCTATGAGTAAGCATTATCATGACTCTAGGTAAGTGGTTATTGAGTTCTAAAAAAATGAATACATATACAACAATCAAGGTATGTAATAGGGTCTATCTCTATCTATCCATAGAAAAGAAGTCCACTAGAACCATGGATTCATGACATGGAAACATGGTTTCATAGTAGGGTCTAGAGTGGATACTTGAGAACATGGTGTCGTGATAGGGTCTAAAGTGGAGTCTTGGGAATATGAAGTCATGAAATAGCAATACAATGTCACAACATGGAACCAGGTAGAGGAATTAGAGAAGGAAGTGCAAAGCGAGCAATCCCAAAAGAGTTGTGGTAGGGAGACTTGAAGTCGTAATAGAAGAAAAAGAATGCATGGGAGAAGAATAGAGGTTTAGTGTTGTGACTAGGAAACTCAGAACCACAATGTGAAGGTACTAAGGCCTAGAAGAACAATAGTTTGGGGTTACAACATGTAAATTCAAGGTTGCCACATTAGTCCAAATATGCAATGGAGGGTTCATGGTCACTAATAGTAAATATAAGGTCTCAACAAGAAAACAAACAACTAATGGATAATTTAGAGTTGAGACATAAAAATATGGAGTCACGAAATGAGAACACAATATCACAATAAGAGACCAAGGTATAGTCTAGGCAACTTTAGAAAATTAATGAAAAAAATCAGAGTGTTGTATCATCAAAAAATGGTTGAAAGAGTACCAAATAATTTAAAAGAGCATGACTTTTGTGAGGACTACCGATATGAAAAAAAAATGGAATAAACCCAGTGGTTTAACCACAAGATCACTAGCTTTATTTAACTTGATACATAGTGATATATAAATATCAAAGGCATCACTTGAGAGATAAATGTATCATATTTATTTTGTTGATGCCTTCTCTAAATATATATGGGGTTTTCATGCAAAAGGAAATCTAAGTGCTAAAGAAGTTCATGGAATTCAAAGCACTATTAGAGAATTAGTTCAACAAGAATATAAACATTATGTGGATGATCAATGATCTAGAATACTATCTGGTTGATTGATTATGTGTCAAGCAAAATATTGCAAGGTAGAATATGATCAAGATGACACCATTGTAGAATGGAGTGGCAGAAAGATTGAGTTGAGTGCTCATTGAAAAGGTGAGTCACATGAAAAGTTTGGTATATTGAAGCTAAAATTTTGGGTAGAAGAAGTTTCCACAATATGATACCTGAATAATCACGCTCCTACATTAATATTGAAGGATAAAACTTCATTTCAAGTGTTGTATGGGAGGAAGGTGAGCACAACCCATCTTCTAGTATTTGGATGTGATGCGTATGCATATGTGTTGAAGGAAATGAATAACCAGTAAAACTTCAAATCATTGAAGTGTAAATTTCTTTGCTACAAGGAAGATATCAAAGGCTACAAAGAATGTATCAAAGTTTATAAGCTTTGAAAATCATAAATAAGAATAATGATCTATAATTGAGAAGCTGTGTTCAAGGAGTGAAAGAGTGAAGGGGTTCCTAGAAGTCATGACAAGGTTGATAATTCTTAAGTAATAGATTCATGATGTGGAAATAGTGAGATGTGCCTTATTTCTATGGTGACATCACAAATGGAGTTAAAACTTCATTCTACTGGTGGAACAAAATCTTCTGATTAAGAGGGGGAGTAGATGGGTTATGAAGACTCTATTGAGACTAATGCAGTAGAGATAGTTTGTGCATTGAGGAGGTCTACTTGGGTAAAAAACCCTTCTAAAAGGTTCGAGGATAAAGCATACCGTTCTCTTTAGGTTACAAGAGAGGATCCAAGCACTATGATGGAGGTGAGAGCCTCTAGGGATCCAATGTAGTAGGAGAAAATAAAGGAAAATGTGTACTATAATATGTTGGAGCTTGTGAAGTTAGCTCTAAATTATAAGGTGATTGAAAGGCATTGAATGCCTCAAAATAATAGTGGTACGGGGCTATGAATGGGATGATGATTAAGTATTTTTCCAAGTTGAAGAATATTAGAATTAGCTTGCACTTTTTCTAAGGATGATGTTTGTGCAATAGAGTCACAACCATATTTTGTTGAATCATGACTAGACTAAAGCTAGAAGATCTATAGAGGAGTCACACACTCTTTTATGGAGTTGCAACTAGACTAAAGCTATAAAATCTATTGAGAAACGTCACCCTAATTTTTGAAGTTATGATAGGACTTAAGATAAAAAATTTTTAAGGAGTCATACACTATTCTATGAATTTGTGACTACACTAAAATTAGAATAGCTGCTAGAGTTTGGAATTGTGTCTTGAACTTTTGAGTCAAAACTGAAATGGAGTCGCAACCGATTTTGAGTGGTTGCGATAGGAAACTATATTTTGAAGTTGCCACCTATATTATGAAGTTTCTACACACCTTAAGTTGTGACATGGGTTTTGGTATCACGACCTTATTCATTATTGTTGTAATATCATTTCATTTATAACCTATTCTATGCTATTGTGACTGATGACTTAAGGATTCAAGTCACAACATATTTTCTGAGGTCATGACATATTATGTGTGTCGGGGCTTTGGACTTAAGTGTAAGAGGTTCTTCAATTGTCCATGATTATAGTCTCAACACTTGGTATTAAAGCCAAGTTTGGGACACTTGGATTCTAACATATTTACATATGAAAAAAGGAATGTATTGGTGATGGACATTCAAAAGTGGATACACTACTTGGTGGGAACATTTGCTTATGTTGAAATTGAACAATAAGCCTTATACTATTTACTATAGCAAAGAGTTGGGTACCTTACCTTACAAAAATAGTTTAGAAAATTGCTAAGGCATGATTACATGGTGGAGTACAAATGTGAGAAACTAAAATAGAAAAATCAAATCTTGAAGACTATCCAAAAATACACAAAGTAACCCTAGAATCCACCAAAGGTATATTTCAGCACCAAAAAACTAGCCAATAACCACACAAACAAATCTTCAAACAACCCATCCTCCACATAAATTAAAATTTTGAGCCATAAATTCAGGCAATATATATCATACAAAAAATGGCTATAGTAGTTAAATGAGAAATATCCCTAAGATTAGTAGTTGAAGGAAAATTTCAGAAACTATCATTAGTTAATCTTATATCCAACTTAGTACCAAATTCACAATGACCTACTCTTTTACTAAGGTAGGTTATATTTCTGAAGCTTGGTGTCATTCCAATGAGAGATCCTATAAAGTTTCATTGGAGTCCACTAAGAGGCCATAAAAGAGTATATAAAACACATGTTCAAATAAAAAAGGTTTACTAGCATGGTATGAGAAGAGATATCAGAGCTTTAATTAGATCTTATGACATATATGCCAAATGAATAAGAAGAAAAATGTTGATCCAATAGGTTTGCTTCAACCCATACCAATCCCCACTAATAATTGATATAACATAAGCAAGGATTTCATTGAGGGGTTACCACCCCAACAGAAACATATGGTAATCATGGTAGTAGAATAAATATGCTCATTTTTTGTGACTCTCTCGCCCATACATAGTAAAAATGGTTGATAAGTTTTTTCATAGATAACATTTTCAAATCATATGGTATTTTTATAATTAATGTGAGCGGCATGCATCATCCAATGTTTACCAATTTTTTATTGGATAACATTTTAAATTTTATAAGGGACTATGTTAGCTTTGTGGCATAAAACTCCTACTTAGTTCACCATATCACCCACAAATGATGGTCAAATTGAGGTGATGAACAAGAGGAGCATTAATAAGGTGTTTCTTAAGTGAAAACCACATGACTTATTTAGATTCATTGCTCTAGCTAACTATGTATACAACACTTTTGAGAATACATCAATTGGAGTCTCACCATTTAAGCTATTTATGAGAAACCACCTTCATAAAAGTTGCATGGTGAACCATGAACCACACAAATTCAAATTGTTGAAAATGACGTCAAACACAAGCACTTTATTCATAAATTACTCCAATAAAACCTTAAATACGTTATAAGTACATATGAAAATGTTTGTAGATTGCAAGAGAAGAAAGCATACAATAAGTTTGAAGGAGGAGACAAAGTTTACCTAAGTGTATGAGCTTATTGTTAGATGCCTATCATCATAAGAAGAAACTTGGGGCTATTGATGATATACTATTATCCATACCATGATTTTTTTTCTTAGATGTACCCCATGCTCACAAATATTTTCCATTGTCCATGTAATTTTCCTCAAAAATATGATTGGAAAACAAAAAACAACACTCATTGAGCTACTCAATATAAAATGATGTGAGATCAAATGTTGCTAAATATAGGACAATTAGAAACTTTGGACATATTAATTCATTAGGAAGGAATGAGCAAGGATGATGCAACTTGGCTTGATTAGGAGGAGCTCAAATGGTGATTCCCCAATCTTGTGAACATGGTTTTCTAAGTTGGGAGTATTGTTATGAAACCCTAGTTATTAGGGACCTTTTCCGAAGTTATTGTAGGTTGGGTCATTTTAATGGGCTTCATAGTCCATGGTGCTTTGTCATATTACTCGGTAGGATCTAGTCAATTTATTAATTTTTGGTTATGCAATAGACCATGTGACTGAGCGGGTGGGTATATCATTATCACTAGTGGGTTTGGTTAATTGAGTCTATTATTGGTTTTGTGGGTCTGTTCAATGTGCTAGTGGTCATGTTACCAAGTCTATTAGTAATTTGTCCATCTATTTATTTTCCTATTTACATGAATGAGAGGAACTTTTGATTATTACAAAATTGTGAGTTACCAGTTGGAAACCAAGCCCTTCAAAGTTCCTATTTCATTTCCGTAATGATGTCATGGTTATCTTATGATCTTTTATTTCATAGAATTAACATGACAAATAATGGAGAAATAAATGTACATTATAAATTTGGGAAGGTGTTATGTTAGTTTTAGACAAAAAATATAAAGTTGTGGGCTTTGTAAAACTTATTATGAAAACTTGAAATTAGTATTATAAATGATGTTATTAAAGAGTTAGTCACATGAATTAATGAAGTTTTAAAAAACAACAAATTGGGAATTTAGTTGTGTAAAAAAATAAGAGAAATGGGTAATGAATCATGTAAGTTCAAATTAATGAAATTGGAAAAACCAATTGAATGTTCATAAAATAAAATTATGATATATGATCTGTGTCAAGTAAACAACTTTCTAATCATGAAATTGTGTAAGTTAATATAATTATTTGAGCATGGTCATACATTTTAGTAGTCCTACTCAATCAAGTGGCCAATTGATATCACTTTCATTATATAGAATGAACAAATTCTATCTACACCAATCACATTCCTCTGCATAATTTATTGTATATCTAGTAAATAACTTTATAACCATCTTTATTACAGGTAGTGTTTGTTGAATCTAAAGTATACAACTCCTTATATAAAAAACCATAGTGACTTCAGGTCAAAGAATAATTTATACTAATAGTAACTATGAGAATGTACATGACACTTATATAATAATTCATACAATATTTTCATAGCTAACAGTTCGGTATATGTTCTCCAACATATACTCATGTGTTAACTAATATCTCATATTAGTTAACCTACATGCTAGTCTTAATGTATTAATATTACCCTTGAATATTAATATTTGACTAGGGACAATCAAGAATAGTATTCCATATAATATATCACTATATGGCATTATTATATTCATCTAATATGTACACAGATCTAAATAAATATAATAATCATAAAATGATATCTTTTTACATATAAGATATGATACAAAAGTCCCAAAAGAATCATCTAATAATTGACTTTTAGAGCATGCCCTAACATCTTCCACAACACACACAAGCTCTAATATTATAAATTCTACACATACACATTTTTTATTTCACTATACTTTTCCATTATAGTGCCAAAAAATTAATATAATGTAAAATATATGTACTAGATTATAGAAATTGAAGATAACATATACCTACTATGCAATGTCACACAACACACACCGTATCAATAAAACAAGAAACAAACATTTGATTATAATGTGAAACTCTCCGGTATGAATGAGAAAAATCACCCTGACTTATAAATCTCCAAAAATACAATAAAAAAAACAAATTCAAGGATTTATCCATCAATCCAAGTAAAAAACCTATCAAGTGCATAAATTAAATAAAACTTACATTTTCTTGGTGATGCATGTAGTGCAATTGAAAGATGTAGATTTCATATAGGAGATCGAGATTGCAACTAAATATTGTTGAGGCAATAGTATGCATGTCATATAAGAGGATTCGAGCTTGGACATCTAGGATTGTACTACAACTACATCAAGAATAGAGGAGTTGCTAATAGATGAAGATTTTGTGGGACTTTTATGAGGATTGAGATTGAGCCTACCACTAGTGATACCATCAAACACAAATAAGATTGATCATTGATGTATTGATTTTTTTCCTTTTGAGCTTGCATTATTATTTTATTCTTGTATTAATTGAGATGGTTATGAGATTGATCATTGATGTATTGATTTTTATCTTTTGAGCTTGCATTATTATTTTATACATGTATTATGTTATGAACATAAAACAATTAAAATTTATAATATTTATGGTATGTTATTTTAGTGAGTTGTGACTTGTGACTTGTGATTATAATTTTATTTTTTTGTTGTATTTAATTAATTAATTTTGTATTAAAATTTAGAATATTTAGAATTAGTGATGACTTGATTCCAAATGGTCCAAAATAGCACGTCCAGGCATGACCCAACATACCCTGGCACGAAATCCCAAATGGTCCAAAATGCCTATCATTCATGATATTATGCTCTAGCTTGCTTTATATATAATACAAACTAGATTAAATACTTTTTCTTTTTATCTTTCAATTAAATGAAAGAACTCGATAATTTTGACACTTCATCTTTATTTTGATCATTGAAAAACCATTAATGAAAGGTATAAACATTATTCCGATTAATTATGATACCCATAAGAATATAAACAATAGTCAAATATCTAATTGCCAAAAAATGAAGAAAATTTATAGGAATAAACATTTCAATAAATTTGAATTTAAATACATTATCATTAGTTATGTTGAGCAATGCCAAAAAAAAATGAAATATGCAGAAGAGAAGCCCTTATATAATAGGCTCAATGGATTCAGGCATCTCACAAGTTGGGTGTTCCTATATATAATTTTATAATTTTTTTTATTGAATATTTTTTCTTAATATTTGGAATTTAATTTTTATTGATTAACTTAGATTTTAAATCATATTTTATAAAATTGATATGCATATTAAGTTACATTTCAATTATCTAGGGCATGAATCTTGTGTTGTTCTTTGCTCCTAAATTATGATAAATTTTTGTGCCTTGGTGTGCCTTATGTCTTTTAGAATTATGAGAATGACTATAAACTATTATACTTCATTCGAGTTAGTGTTTGAAAATTAAGAACACAAAAATTTAGAAGAAAAAAAAATGTAAACTGAGATCTCTTCAATATGGTACATATATGTGATGTTATTTGTGATTATCATAATGAGGAGACTCAATGAAAACCCTCGAATAGATCTAATATTTAGCCTATTCCTCTTAATACTCTATAATAGGTGTGAGACATAGGTCATGTCAACCCGAGTGACTCAAACTTGATCCAATCCCTAATGCAGCACCTCATTCACAAAGATTGTATTCTATTTAAAAATACTTTTTTTTCTTATAAATTTTAATTGTAAATTAAAATTCTTATAATTTAATTATTTTTTTATTGATTTCATATTTTAAATATTTGGAATCTTTAATTTTTTAATAATTAAAATATATTTTGAATAATATTTTATAAATTTAATATGCATCCTACATTGTAATTCAATTCTCTAAGGCATGAATCTTGTGTTGTTCCTTGAACCTAAGCTATAATATATTTTTGTGTCATGATGTACTTTGTTTCTTTAAGAACTACGAGAATGATAATAAACTGCAATATTTCAGACCTAACTCACGTGTGTAAGAGTTAAGAATATCAAGTTTAGGGAAACCCTTGAATAGAATTAATATTTAGTTGATGCTTCTTAAAACTCTATAATAGGGATGCATCTTGGGTTGAGTCAACCCGAGTGACTCAAACCCAACCCAAAAAAAAAAAAAAAGTTTCAATTGATGTCTTCTCCAATTCAAATTGGGCTTAGGTTGGACATTTTGAACCCAAAGAAAATTTGTGTATGGTTTGAGTTGGTCATCAACCCTACACAAGTACACAACTTGCATGAGTTGTGCTTGTCACTCAATTTTATATGGATGGTAACACATTTTAATATTTTTTGAATTGTGTGGGCAAACTCCTATATTGATTAATTTGATGAATTTTCTTTCTTTTTTTAAGTATTTGCACATCTTCGGGCGATTGAATTAATATTAATTTGATGTGAGCATTTTTTTTTTGAAGTGATTTCATAAGTCTGTGTGATTGTTATATTATCCATTTCATTCAACTTAATTTTTTTACTATTATTCCATTAAAAATAAATTTTCAGAAACTAAAAAATATTAACATCTAATATATTCAACCTTAATCAATTTTAATATAAGATTTATATTATATAAATTTAAAATTGTAACAAATATTTAGAAACTAATATTTCTCTAGTTATATACCATTTAAAGATTTTAATTATCTAATTTTTATTAAATTTTTTTATTTTATTACTACAGATGCTCAGCTTGAGGTTGGGTTTTACCCAACTTGACGTCAACCTGATTTTTATAATATCAAATTGGGTTGAGTTCGAGAAGATAAAATCATATTAAAATTTAAAACTAAGAGTTGAGTCATGACTCATGTTGATTTTTTTTTTTGAATTCAAGTTAAGTTTGAGTTGACCCTCAACTCAACCCGTTGTGTAATGCTATTGGTCTTTGTTTTACAAATAAATTTCATAATTCTAAAAGGCCCAAAGCACGCTAAGATATAAAATTATCCTATGGCTTAGGAGCAAGGCACAACACAAGGGGTGTTTTTCCAAATTATGATAATTCCTATTACATTTCTCTGGTATGATCACTCTATCTATAACATATACAATATATATATATATATGTTTTAAAACTTATATATATAAATCTATATATACATTTATATGTTGAGGTTTATATACTTATATTTATATAAAGTTTTTATATATAACTATATATATATATATGTGTGTGTGTGTGTGTGTGTGTGTGTGTGTGTATGTGTGTGTTTATCTATACCCCTATATATATAAACATCTATATATATACATCTATATAAATAGGTTTATGCCCACACACACACACACACACAAACCTATAAATATAGATGTATATATATAGATGTGTGTGTGTGTGTGTGTGTGTGTGTGTGTGTGTGTATAAACATTCATATATAAACACATCTACACACACACACACAAACCTATATTTATAGATGTGTATATATATAAACGTGTGTGTGTATATATATATATATATATATATTTATTTATTTATTTATTTATACACACATATATATAACAACTTTGGAATTCAAAAACTACTTTTCCAATTCCAAAATAGTAGTTATAAATTTTGAAAACAATTATTTTACTTAAATTTATTTTTTAATCAATTTTTGGCTAATTTGGATTGTTAAAATCTGTTTGATGTTTTTAGTGTCCAAAGCATAAATATTTTATAATTTGGTGCACTCTTTTTTAAATATTAAAAATATAGGTCATGTTTTTGTAATTATGTAGTGCAACAAAACATAATTTACCTAATATTCTTTCTTTTGTTGTAACCATTGGATCCACACTCATAACCCATGATATGATGGATTATCAACATGAAGACATAATTTAAGAGCACATCTAGCTGATTGTGGCAAAGCATGAGATGAAATGGAAACAAAGCAAATATATTGATCATAAGAAACTATAATAGAATCTAAATCTTTAACAAATAAGAGTGCTTTATGATCACCATTCAAAAAATAATTAGGGATTTAATGGCTATCAGGGATGACATATTTCTCATGATGATGTTTCAATAGGTTGGGTACAATCATTTGTGTTGGGACATGCATGGTTTTGGGGTACCTACAATAAGCATCCCCCATCACCCCTATGGTCAATAACCAATTCCAACATTCATTATAGTGCTTAATTTCAGGGTCGATTACCTCTATCAAGTTCCCAATCAAGTTAATCAAATCTTAGCTACTCTTATAGAGTGCCACCGCCATTGCTATCTTCTTTTGGCCGAAACATTTAGATGGCTTCAATAGAATTTTCAAAGAGATGTGTAGCAGTCTAGGCAGTTGTGGGTAATGTGTGGTGGTTATGGATAGTGGTTCCATTGTAGTGAACCACAAATTCCTATCAATACTTTGATATCGTAAAGAATAACATGCTACAAAAAATGAAGAAAGAAATACATATATACATCTCGCAAAAGAACGTGTTATCTAGTCATCTATAAGTATTTAACAAAAATAATTGGGGCAGCCCATATACACGATGTTCTAATCATAAATATAATAAGAGATAAAAGCTACAATATTCAAAATGAATGTGTTGAAATACTCATAAGTATAAAATTAAAAAATTAGAAAATACCTAGGTATCACAAGTAAAAATAATAAAATTAGAGAGACTTCTCACATGATTTGAATATGTGAATGATATATAACAATTAGATCTAACTAAAAAAAAATGTTCAAATTGATAAGATAGTGGAGAATGTAAAATACGAAGTATTAAAAATTGGATGAAAATAGGCTAAGAAAATGTATTCATGTTGAATTTTTTTTTTAAAATATTCATGTTGAATTTGTGTGAGAATTTATGTAATAAGCACATTGTTTGGAGAATTAAAATTTATAATGTTGATTCCTACTATCTTAGGAATGTTGTTTGATATTAACATAATATAATTGTGACAATATCATATAAGAATATTATTGGAATTAAAATGTTCATATTTGTGTTAGACTCATTGTGCTCACATTGTCACGATCATAGTTGTGAAAGGTAAAAAGCACACCTCGGCAACAAGTCATGATGGTGCTTGAGGTGCACTTGGGGTGCCAAGGTGCATGCTTATTCATGCAAGTAATATTTTTAATAACTAGATATGATATACATATTTTAAATAACTTTTATTGGTTCTAATCGTATATATTTTTTCTAAATTTTTAAAAATTTAACTTCAAATATTATTATTTTTAAAATACCAAAATATAATAATAAATGAAATATGGAATAATAAAATAAATACACAAAATAAACAATATATGATGATAATAACTATGATAATAATAAATATCATGAAATAATAATAGGAATTTGTATCCAGTGTGAAAGACTTCCGCTTTAGCATGACGTCTAAAAAAAGTTAATATCTCAATAATTTTATCATTGAAATTCAGAAATTTTAAGTAATGAATCTCGAATTTTAAGTAATGAATCTATTTTCTATCACATCAAGGCATGAGCTCCCATTATTATTCTCACACAAATATATTTTATTTGTTACTATAATGAAATAATAATAATGAATAAGAAAATGTATATGTCATGATAATTTGCACTCTTTTTTAGCTATCATATTTTTGTTGTTGTGAAGAAGCAACCATATTGTCATCTTTATCAATTACTAAAAAAATACATAATCACAAAGCTAGAAACTATCTCTTCTAATATTATGTTTATCTAGCTTGCTTTGAATCCAATGAGAATTGGATTAAATATTTTTTCTTGCTAGCTTGCTTTGAATCCAATAAAAACTGGATTAATGAAAGAATCAAGTAATTTTAGCACTTTATCTTCATTTTCATTATTGAAGAATAATTAATTAAAGGTATAGACATTATTCCAATGAATTGGGGCAGCTATAAGAATATAAATAGTAGTAAAATATCAAGTGTGTCTCACAATGAAGAAAAATATATAGAGATATACATTTTCATACTATGAATTTAAATACATTATTATTAGCTACTATTGAAACAAACCCAAGAAAAATATAACATCCAAAAATTTCATGATGAAAAACCAAAATGACAACATCAATGGGCTCGATGGATTAGATGGACTCGTGCATTCATGCATATTCACGCATGTTCATTCACTCCATGAATTGGATGAGTTGCAAATTTTAAATGGGCACATGCATTCACTTGCCTTTTTGGTGATATTTATAAATGTGGCATGTGAATGCACTCTCCCCATTTAAAATTTGCAGCTTATTATTGAATAATGACGGTCTTCTAGCATTTTGACAGACACAATGACAAGTTGATGTTGAAAATAATAATAAAAAAAACATTTTTTTTTGTAATTATGTCGGATGTTGGATTTCCTTCAACGACTATCGTCAAAAATCAAATGGCTATTAAATTTCTATCCAAACAAATACTAAAAAAATAAAAAAAAAATTATTTTTGTACACTTAAAATTTTCCTATCAAAAGGATGTTAACATTCATAGCTTTTTATACTAAAACCATAATATCTTCTCTTTCTTTTTATTAAAAAAAATCTCATTTATCATGTAATACTAACAACAAGATTCAAAATTTTTTTACTTTTTATATTATACAAATAAAAAATATAAAAATATAAGTAAAAATGACTATTATTGGCAAGTGAGCCTTTTGGATGGCATACAAGTGTCAAATGATATATGTCGGGTCAACATGACTTGAATTTAAGTGGTCCAGTCAAGCCATCATGCATTGCTGGAAATGACACAAAATGGTTGCCATGGGTATGCCATGCTGACACGACAACATCTGTGGTCATCTCGACACATCCCGATGGATCACCTCCTTCAGCTAGGGATGTCATGCTAGGTCAGTTATGGATCCATGTTGGGTCATGGGCCAAGCCTCCCATGGCCCATAGCTTGCTTGGCCTTGGCTTGGGCCTTGAGGGCTAGAAAATGAGATGGGGCTTGGGCACAAGCAAGCAAGACAGTAAGTAATAATAAAATAGAAGTTTAATTTTTAAAATTTAAATATTAAAAATAAACTACATTGTACTATAAATAAAAATGAATAAAAATTACATCTAAATAAAAAAAACACATCTATTTGGTGGTCATTAGTTTCATCATGATATCACAAATAACAATAAAATATAAAATTTCAAAAACATGACAAACAATAGTATTCAACATCAACAACATAACATATCTTTGATATATATGATCAGTCTATTTGGTTCAGATTTTCACATCACAAGCTCATTGTCATTGATATTCTTGATATTAGGTGAGTTATCATCTACTAGCAATTTTTTTACTTCATCTTTAAGACCTATTCATAAATCATCCTAGTCGTTTAAGCATGACAATATTTATATGATATTCAATCGTAGTGTCAAACTCCTATCTGAAATTATATTTTTAGATATAGAAAAAAGTAGACTCCAATATTATGCTAGATATCAAATTAATCAGTGAATTATGTATTATTTTATATAGCACGAGATATGTAGATTCATATGATTTCCATCAAATCAATACATTAAAATTTTTAATGTCATCAAGTGATTGAATGAAGTAGTAATCAATATCTAAGTACTAAGAAAGCTCACTCCTAATCAATAAATCATCATATCATTTTCTTCTAGCTAACTGAATGGAAAAATCACAATCTCTAAATATGATATCCTTATCCATACTCGAAGGCTCACAAATACTATCATACCTAGTATCATAATAATTAAATATATTATCTACATATTTATGAATCTTACTATCTAATTTTTCTATTTGGTTCATGTAAGTAATATATTTTTTATATATTCCACATTAGTATTAGGATCCATATAGGTAGCAAAGTAATAAAGATATGAAATGAAGAACTAGTATTTTAAATACTTTACTTTCTTTCTCAATAGTCATGACACTAAAATCAGAATATCCTCTATACTTTCTAAACATACTAATCATATTATATATACACTGAGGTTCAATGTATATGTTGAGAGCGTACATAAACTAACATTTGTTCGTCATATCATAAAAAATTTTCATTAATTTCAAAAATAAAATTTATATCTTTCAAATTTGAATCATTAATAATAATTGTGTTACTTTTACTATTGAAGTAGTTAGATCTCACATATTTTTGACTAACATATGAATCTAATATTAGGTATGTATAATTCCAAAGGTGTCAGACATCTGTTTGGAATTTGTTTAGGCTTAATGATGAACATAAAGTATAAAACTCTTGTTGATATTATGAATCTTAAGATATTTTAATATATTTCTTATTTTATCTAATATGGGAGATAATATTTTTATTCTCACTTGTACTATTAGGTTAATTACGTGACATATATTTAACATGAAAAATGTCACCCAATGGCCCATCTTTAATGGTTCTTATAGATATATTAATCATGATACTATTATTTAAAGTATCATCAACTATAATACTTAAAATTTATTTTGAATAAATTATTTCCTAAAGATCCTAGACAAACATTCATGTATGACGAGATCATCATGAGAATGGATGATCTCATGAAATCCACTTAAATTTTAGTAACTAAGTTATGCTTACAATCCTCATAATGGGTAGTGATATATGTCAATGCATTATGATCATGACTAGTCTAGATGTCAGACATCTTAGAGACCACTCACTATGTTTCCTAATTTCATTAATTACTAAATATTTTTCTAATTTAAAATATCTTATTATATAATTCATATTGGTCAGACTAATAATTTTATATTAATCAAGATGGAAGTAGGTTTGTATAATATGAACTAGTCTAGGATTCTCTTAAAATATAATTGAAAGACAATGCTAGAAATTAATTTCACCATATCTTCCTTTCAAACTCATTACAGTACATGATGAGGGTCATTAAAGCTGAAGTTGATTCAACTTCAAAGACCCCACCACTCATTTGGGTTTGCATGTTATTTAATATTTTTTGGTGCATTGATCAATATATTTCTATATGTATATATTTATTTATAATATATACTATGCTGAATCTTCTTTGATATCCATATATTTTTTATTTTTAATTATGTTAAAGTGTATCAACACTACCGAAGTTTGCCTATTTTTAGGTTTTTAAGTACATTAGTCAAGAAAATGAGAGAAAACTTAGTTTGAGTTTCAAACATTTTGGGCATGTTATTATTCTTATCTGTGTCTACATCTAATTTATTTTCATAATATTAATTGTTTATTATTTTTATAATCTTAGAGACTAAAGGTAAAAAAATGAAAGAAATATTTTTATTAAATTTTACTTGTTATTAATTTATTTATCTATCTAAAAAATATTAATTAAAATATAATATATGCAACATTATATGCATATTTACTTTATGTGTGCATCAAATACTTTTTCACCTCTCTACCTCATGTGCTAACCCCTTGAATTCTTAGCTAAACACCAAAATCACTCGTGTTCTACGAGATTAAATTTACAAATATAAAAAAATTGTAGACATAGCATTTGATGCTATTAGAAATTTATAAAAAAAAAGAGAGTAAGAAGTGAAGAGGAGATTACAAATAAACTGTGAAAAAAAATATATCAATATACAATTTATAGAAAAAAAAGTTTCATTAATTTTTTTTTTATTTTATTTTTTAGGATAAAAATTTGACAGCCATTAGATTTCACACAAAATGCTATTAGATTTAATCTAACAACTAAAAAAATTAAAATTTTGTATTAAATTTTTTGGCCAATATGGTAGTGACAGGCACTATCCTATCAGCGATAAGTAACGATTTTAAAATAATTGTATTTATTGAAATGTGGCCCAAGCCACATTTTGTGCTTGTGAGGCCCATGTAGTCCTAGCATGGCATGAGGCGTGCTGAGGGCTGGCATTGCCATGATCCATGCACATTTTTAGACCATGCCATGCTGGGCTAGATATGACATTTTCATATCGTGCCTCATATTAGGTTCTGGCCATTTGACCCACTTAACATCTTTTTAGTGGACTTGTTGGTCACATACACCTAAAACCATGAGAATAGATGAACATCTATAATATGAACCCATTTTAAGAGAATTAAAAATAAAAATTTTAGGGACATAAAAGAGATTTAACACAAAATATATTATTAAAAATATATAATTGTAGAAGTACTAGTAGCACTAGATACCTTAGGTGACACTTCGAATAATATATATATAAATATAATGCATTGGATCCCAAAAAACCTAACTAAGTATGAGTGGCGAGGTCTTTGAATATAGATCAACTTTAGGTTTATTTTAGGGGTATCAAAAAAGATTTTATCAATTGAACGTTAGTTTCACTATTCATAAGCTATAGGAAAATGCTAGAGTGTGGTGAGAAGCACTGCAGTCAAATTTGATATGTGCGAGCTAGCTGATGAATAATTTATTGAGATATTTTTTGATGAATATTCTTAAAGTCTCTTAGAGTGGAGGAGGCCCAAGAGTTTTCAAAGTTGAGCCAAGAAAAAAATACCAATAGATGAATACGTTCTAAAGCTTGGTTACAGTTATTTCTTGCATATTAGTAAATAATTAGACAAGATAGCACCTTAAAATAAGGCTTGTAATCATACATAAAAAGATAGATAAATATTTTTGTGGCCATTGAATTTAGAGAAGTGGAAAACAAGGTTTTTAAGACATAAAAAAAATGTGAAAGCTATTAAGGGGGAAAGAACACAAATATTCCAATCAAGACCTATTTTCCAATCTAGGCATTGGGATTGGAGGCACTGTGAGAAACTTGAGTTTAGACAAGTCATTTTCTTGGCTAGGTTTAGGGGATATGAAGAAGTTATGCCCAAACCATCATCTGAAGAAAAGGACAGGGAAAAGAGTGGGTTAAAGCTATAGTCGGCGAGACTTTTTGCACCAAGAATGTTAGTACCTAATTGTACCAAGAATGTTAGTACCTAATAGCAATGCACATTGTCAATCCCCATTTGTTTTAAGCACGGAATCAAAAGATATTACATAAAGTTTGGTCTAGAATCAAGGATAAAAGATTAATTGGAAAGCTCTTGACATGGTATTCCATGTAAAATCTACTCAACCAGTTAGCAAGATGCAGAAAAAATTCTAGTTGTGTTGGAAAATATAAAAAAATATGGAATTTCTCATTTCATTGCCTTTTGGACTTTTTGATTTGGGAAAATTATACCCTTAATTACAATAATATATTTCATTTTAAGCAATGTCGATGATTGTTCCATTTTAATCAATAATCAATAGATATGGTTGATCTTATAAAGAATTCAATATTATTCTAATAATGAATTAGTTATTATAGCACATTGCAACAATTAATCAAAATTACAAGATTATAATATTTAATATGGAAAATGAGGTAAAATTATCTTTTGTGGGCGAAAAAAAATAAGAGTCTAGTTTCTTGTTTTTTATATGGAATCTTGAAAGTTATTTAAAAAAAAAAAGATGATTTTGCCATCATCTACTTTGGTAGTTCAAAGGAAGGCATCATGAATTTCGAAGGCATTTCTTTAGAGAGGAAATTCTTGGATCTTTCCCCTCTACCCTATATGGTTAGCACTAGATAAAAATATTGTGTTGAAAAATATTATACTACCTCGAATTGTTCCTATTTCTAGAAGACCATACCAATAGCTCTTATAGATTTGAAGGATGGGATATAAAGGTTCCTCTCCATGAAATTCTTGTATGAAATCATATTCATTCTATGGTAATCCAATCTTATTGATGATGAATGATGAGTCTATGCTGATGTGTATTGATTATCGAAAATTTTATAGTGTAAAAATTAGAAATAAATATTCTTTCCCTTGAATCAATGATTTAGTCATTTATTTTTTGTGAGTCCTAGAAAATAATTTCCCCATTTTATCTATTTGACTTAAATTGATCAGTTTGACCGTTAACTAATTAAGAAGAGAGAATTGATAAGAATTATTTTGTGTTCAAAAATAAATTTGGGATACAAAATAATAAAGAAGATGCTACATTTACAATCTTGAAGTTTTAGAGAAAAAGTTATGCCAATTCAAAATCTAAGGGCAATTTGTTTCTTTTTATCCCTAAATAAATGATAAAATTTTCATTTTTTTTTTCATTTTTTCTCCCTTTCATGATTTATTTTCTATTTCCTTTGCTTTCATTCTTGGTTCTCCTCCTCTCTTTGATTTTTCCACCAAAATCCATTAAATCAAATCCTAAATAAATGTTTTAGATGGAAATCTCTTCTAGGAAGTGATAAAGATCAAGAACTTTTCCTTATCAGCTGAAAAAAAAATCAAGGAATGGCTATAATCTAAACAAAAAAGGTTAAGGTTGAGAAGAATTGATACATTTTCATTATCTTTGATTATTAAATTGGTCTTTGTTTTTAGTTAAATTCTCACATCTATTTTATTTTTCTTCTAGTTTAAGGTTGGACTAATATTTTAGAGTTTGAATTAGAATTTTGGAGCTATAGTTTTATGGTTAAGGCTTGAAAAAACTTAGTTGAAGTAGAAAATCTCTTGAAATACATGTGAAAATTTCATATTGTGCATTATTAGTATTTAATTACTTCATGATGTGTGTTATTATGTGTATTATTATAAACAATTATTTTGATTTATTTGAAATGAATTTCATGAATTTTACATACTTTATTTGATATATGCAATGAATAGATAGAAATTCATTAATTTGATACTATAAAATAACTTATTCATAAATTTAGAAACTTATTTGTCTATATTTTTTTTATAAAAAAAGTATTTTTTACAAAAAGTGAGAAAATATTATTTGACTATATATAAATATTATCAAAATCATATTTGATGGATTGTATGACTGATTTTAAAATAAAAATATGTTGATATGCACATATAAACTCATATGTGAAATAGTCTGAAATTATATCAACAATATAATATTTTCGACTTTATTTGAGTAATTTAGAGGACTATGACTTTTCCTCACACTTAAAATTCTGCTCATCATTGTGGAAAAAAAAGTCTTCCATCTTCAACTATTCAACACAATATCCATCATCATTATTTATTAACCCATCAATCATATATAAAAATGATATAAGCATCCTCATAAAAATCAATTTAGAAAGAAGGAATCCAACTTTCAATGCACCTTGACTTTATCTCCAGGGTTTTATTACTTCTTTTATTTTCTCTGATATGCTTTGGAGGATGCATTTTCATTTGCACTAATATCTCTCAGAGCATCATGCTCGAGATGACTCAAATTGCGAGATGAATATGAAAGGTCTTTTGGTTTGTTGAACATTATTTATTATTCTTGTTGTCATGCTCATCAATCTGTTATTGCTTTGTTAAGCTCATTCTATGTCTTCCCAATGGAGTTAAGATGTTCAAACAACTATTGTGCATAATATATATCCCTGAAATTTTCATTGCACATGTGCATGCTTTCAATCCATATCTTCTTTCTATAATCGAGGGAAAATTCCAACAACTCATCTCACTTATGTATCATTTTTTTCCACTCTTCACTATTTTCTATGTAGACCATGCCAAAAGCCTCTATTTTTGTGAGTATGTTTTTCTACTTTTCATGCTTTCTTCAGCATGGTCCAGAGCCAATCTTCTTATTTTTTCTGCACCTCAATGAAAAGTATATCACTTTCTCTTAGCTTGTTTCTCCGCACATCATCTCTGCTATTTAATTCAACTCTTAGCTCATGCACAATCTCTCTAAAATATCTTTGTAACTTGTCTTTCAATACATCTTTTCAGTGTATTTATTTTGCATTCTTCTCCATTGGCTTCTCCAACTTCTACAATTGTTGGGGTGCTTCAAGTGGTTCCATTATACCCTTTGACCAAGATAACAATAGTATTACCCTATCTTAATTTTATGTTGATAGATGCAATGTGGGCTACAACATAGAACACAAGAAATAAAACCACGCCTTAGTTTGCTCCATTAATTCCCCTCAAGGTATATGCACATATTAATTCTTTGCTGTTGCATGCCAAAATCTTTTTTCTTTTGTCACGTCATTGATAATTTGGTGAAAGTTTGACTCCTTTTTTACCTTCTTTAATTTCTTCCCATGTATTTTGTTCTATATAATGCTACCCAAAATTCTCATACAAACTCTAACTTCATTGTTATGTTTTCAAGGTTGGCTTAAAATACCATCACAATAATGATATTTCTTGGTTTGAAGTTTGCACAATATGTTTCCCATCTCATTTTCTATGTAATTTCTAGGGATAGTGAGATAAATTAACCAAATCCTTATTCGCTAATTATATTCTTCTTGGAGAGTGTTTGAATCATCTAATTCAACCTTTTATTTCTGACAAAAAGTTGTATTAACCTGCAAAGTCTTGTTCATCTTTGACCAGTTTATACCTTTTTTTAATTAATTGAGTCAACTTACTACTCTTAAAAGTTTGTTCTTCTTCTATAACTATAGGATTTGAGTTTTAAAAAGTGTGGTGTTCACTCTTCTCAGTCTTTTGGTGGAGCATTTAGTGTTTGAAGATGAAAGATTTAGAGTCGAGTAATGTCATGAAGTAAAGAGTGTTAAGATAGAAGATTAGATTTGCTATTTATAAATGAAATCATGATTACATAAGAGTGTTGCGATAAAAAGAAATTGATTTGTGACTGACTTATGATATGGTGATAAGTGATAGTATCATCATGATCAATAATAATGTGATGGCTTTCACTTCTATGGAATTTATTCAAATGCCATCATGACTTGATTAGAGGTGTCAAACATGACGTGCCGGGCTGGCCCGACCCATTTTTAGCCGGCCAGATCATGCTTTTGTGCCAGGGCAGGCACGACACTGTTACTGTACCGTGCCGTGCCTGGCCCGGCACGATTCTGTGAAGGTCAGCCAGGCATGGGCCTGTGGCACGAATCCATCGGGCTCGGCCCAGTTGGGCCGAGCCCCTAATTAAAAAAAATTAGGATTTTGGCACACACCGTCGTGCTGCCAAGCCCCTAAATTAAAAAAAATTAGGGTTTCGGTGCGCACCATCGTGCCGCCGCACCGCCGAAACCCTAATTTAAAAAAAATTAGGATATCGGCGGTGCGCCGCCGTGATTTTTCTTCACCTTGGGGCTCGGTGAGTCTTGCCTGTCGGGCTCAGCTTCTGTCGCTGGGGTGGTTTCTTGTTTCGTACCGAGGTACCATGCCAATGGGTCACGATACTGTGCCGGGCCAGGCACGGCATGAGGCTCGGTTGGCCTCAGCACGACATGACATGGTTGATGCTGTGGATAGAATGACACATGCACGGGCAAGGGAAAATCCTGTGCTGTGCCGGCCCAGACACATCAGAATCATGTCGTGCCTCGTGCTGGACCGGGCCGACCCAGCCCAGTTGACACCTCTAGACTTGATAAATGAAGTCACGACTTGATAACGATGTCAGGACAAATTAAAAATGTCATGATCAAAAAGTATGAGTATCATGACTTTGAAATCAGTTCAATACTAGAAAATAACATCCTGACAAATATATTATGTTTGTTTCAAAGAGTAATAATGTCATGATATACAAAGAATATCATGACCAAAAAGTAGTGTTGTAGCAAATATTAATGATATCATGATTGTAAAATATATTATCATGACAAGTACAAACAAAAAATAGTGTCACGACTAGAAAATTTATGTCAAGGCCTCTGATATGTTAGGCTACAACAAAATTCACATCATGACTTGTTAATAAAGTTGCGATTACATGAAAATGGTTTTGTTTCAATATAATGTCATGATTTTCAACAGAAATAGTCATGACCAATAAAGCATTGTCATGAGACATTGAGCACAAAACACATGTTGTGACTAACCTTTGAATTTGCTATGACACATGAACAAATGATAGAAAGCTGAATTTGTAGAATAAGTTGTTAATGCTTTATTCAATCTTCAAATATATCCTATTATGTTTGAGTTGCCTCCCAAAAAATTATGATTTTTTATATTATTAGCTCGACTAAGCTTTCTTCCAAGTTCCAGCTTAGTCACTCTCAAAGAAACTCTCTTTCTTTGGTTAATGATATTTTTCTTTAATATTCTAGTCTACCAAGTGTTGCTTCAGCCCCTATCCATTGACTTCAAATTTTTCCATCATTTGATTTGATACAAACTACTTTGAATGAAATTACTATTGCCACAATAACTGGAACACCACCATTCGGATCTCTACTTGTCTAGAAAAAGTTTGGGTAAAGTTAATATTCAATAATATTTTTTCTATTTTATTTTCCTTTCATAATAGATCCTTGTTATTCCATCCATTCAACCTATCTTTATCTTCCTCATCTCTTCACATAGCTCCTCTTGTGGCTCATACATTCTCACCATTTGATCAACATAGATTCTAAATAGAAAGAAATTGTTCCATAGATAATTCTAGACATCACGTTGGAACTTCTTATTTTACTAAGAATTACCAGAATACAAAGTGTTGCAAGCATGATTATTCACATTGTAGAAAAATTAAGGCAACTATGTCTTTTTAAAATAATAGTTGTATTTTTCTAAAATTTTAGTTACAACCTCGTTATCTTTCTTAGTCTCCGCACAAGCTAGGTGGTCGGCTATCACATTTTACTTCCCTTCTCATATCTTTTTTACTTCAATACTACAACAACAACATAATTTTTTGCTGTTGTAACTTTATAATGCCACCAAATTTTATTGGTTAGATAGTGACTCAAAATCTCATTAGTAATAGTATATCATCAATAGAGATTTACAAGTGTATGGATCATACAATTTGAAAAGATGAACTTTATTTAGATATCAATCATATAGTAAAGAATAATGTTTATTCATGGATCTAATTCATATTTTCAGCTTCATATAAGCACCATACTCATAATTATTATTATACCAAAATTTCAGATTTTATCATTTATGTTTATCTCATGAATCATAGTTAGAAGGACTGCCGCTTCCTTCCTATCTTATGTGTGAGTAATCCTCATGGTTTATCTATTACCATTCACCATGACAATCTTGTGCAAACCTACTAATAGTCTAAATCTTAGTTTAAGTTCTATATAATCAATCATCCATCAACATCCATAATACACCATAAATTAAAATACATTCATTAATATAAAATTATTATCATATCACAAACTAAGTTATGAAAACTATAGATCACATGCTATTTTGATAAAAAATTCTAAATTACACTATAGAGGTAGAGTTTGAGAGTCATGCCACAAACTCTATAAATTAGCATTAAATCTTATATCATTTGCTTACTTGTAGAGCCCATAGGAAGTATGAAATTTACTCCTAGGGCTGGTAGCAAAATCATTGATTTTCTTGTTACGTAGAGGAAGAAGAATAAATGATGATTTTTATTGGAATTTCTCTCTCTTCTGCTTTTATACTCAAGTGATTCTACATTCCTTTTAATTGAAAATTGCAACTTTTAAAAGAAAGTTATAATTTTGGACTTTATCTCTTAAGTTTAAGATCGTGACTTTACATAATGACTATGACTCAAGAAAATATCATAATATTTCTATAATACAAAGTCATATCATTAGACAAAAATTATGAATTGGGCATAATGTTGCTATAGCACAAAGTCATAATGTCATGAAGTATCTACAACTTTCTGTGTTTATCTTTTTTGTTCATCATACAAAGCTACAACTCTAGGAATGGTCTTGACATTGTAAATGAACTCTCATATCATGATATGACCATGACATTGGATAATGGCTATGATGTTAACATTAGTTTCTCTTGATCATTATATGATCATGGTGCTAAGAAATGATCATGACACTAAGAAGACTTCTCATGTGTATCTAGGGCTGTGCTTTGGGAAATGTCAATGACACAAAAATTAGCTTTTCATGCATCTCAAGTGTCCACAATACTATGAAAGGGCGTGATAATATCCTTTACTTATTTCATATATCATATTGTCATGATACTATAAAGATGTGACATTGACACTTAGCCCAATCATAAATGTTATAGGTTTATCTTCTATTGAAAATAAGGATTATGACCCTGAGGAATGATCATACTCGAGTAATACACTATATATTTCATATCTCAAAAGGTATGGTGCTGAATAATTGCTATGACTTTGGCTTGAGTTTTTTTGGTTCAATAATTTTCTATAGCTCAAATGTCATGACTTTGTTAAAAAGCCACAACTCTGACTTGAGACTATTGAGCCATATTAAAGATAAAGTCATGATGCTATGACATAAATATAACTTTTAGCACTAGCGAGATACTTGATTACTATTACAAAAAATTAATATTGCAGCTATTTAATTATTTTGAGATAAATATGGTTGTGGCTTAATGAAAATATCATAGCTATAAAGAATATATTATATGATGGAAGGATTGTGCTAATAAGTTGGTATGATCGTGACATACAAAGATTGTCAAAACCAATTGTATAACATTTTGACAAAGAATAAATATTGAAACTATGCAAGACTCCATACTCTACCCCTCATCCAAACACCTCTAAAAATATATCGATTTCATATATATTTATAAAAATCTACCAAAACTCCGAAATTACAAAATTGATGCATAATTATCATAATTCTATGCCCATACATCATCACAAATTACCAAAATACATATGAATATTCAATAATTTAAACACTGAATAAATTCATACACAATAAAAAAAATATTCCAATATCTCAAATCAATTCAACACAATGGATACATCTTCACAATATAGAAATAAAAAACAAAAATACAAATTAATGTTGTGATGAGGGTGACCGATATGATTTTCCTTTAGGATTATACTCCTTAAAGGTGAAATCTAATTTGAAGTGCTCAAATGATATCATATAAGTGGATTGCTTCACTATATCTACCTTCTGTATAACTAATCAATCCAATATCTTTTCCAATATCTTTTTAGTGCACATTCAAAGCATTCAATCACAAAATACAAGTCCTTTTGATTTGCTCCTAATTTTTTAATCCATTTCCATTTAGGTTGTCTCATTTTTCTATTGTTTTCTTCTAGTCCACCATGATTGACTCGTATAGCATTCCAAATAATTCAACACTCCTCATTAATCTAATATACATGCATCTCATTCTTTTCTCCAAGAGTGTGTAGATCTTATAATCAAACTTTTTTTTTTGCATTGTGATAAAATATCTCTTTTTGATGGAGATACTTTTCTCATATTGCATCATATCATTCAAATTTATCTGTTATTGATGTGCATATGGAATTGATCTTCCTTTTCAAGTAGTCATTGTTTCTTTTAGCATTCTATTGCATATTTTTCCAAAATGAACAAAATATCCACAAATATACCTCCATGTGTAGCTAAGGAATGCTCAATGTCAGCTAGTTAGTCTTGTTGCATTCCTCCCATTCTTTCTATCTCTAATACGATAACAATGGTGAAAGATGTGCTTTCTTCCCAAATTTATATCAATCCTTTCCCTTCAAGCATTAGGTTCTTTCCTTTTTTTATTTCCTATTTTTTTTTATGCCCGACAATGTCAAGGAGTCCATCAGGCACATTGCATCAACCTACAAATTGTAGGGACTCTCTTGGCTACACATAGAAAAGTTGACCAGAAAATTTACCCCCAAGGAACCAAAGAACCAATCTGGCCATAATCTTTCTCACATCAAAATGATATCCATCTAGAATGATATATAACAAAATTTCTCTCTCCAGAATGATCATTATGATATGGAAAGTTGGTAATATAAATGAGTATATAAAATACAACCAAACTTTACTCACCTTTGTTCTCCCTCATCAATCATCTATATGCACTCTTCAAAGTCATCTTGCATGCACCCTTTACATTTGTCAACGAACTAGTGATAACAAGTAAATTAAGTTGTCTATAGAGAGATTTAAAATCCATGCTATCCTCAATGCTCAAGAATCTAAGTATTTAATTAATTATCTCCCTATCAAAGTGTACCCAATGCCTCTCACATAGCATATTTTTCACTACATATCCTCTAAATTAGCATACAATTTTTTCACAACAAAAGCATTCCCCCATTCTCTATGTGTATAAAATAATATCCAATTTCTTTTTTTGATACTATCCCTAAAAGGAGGAATGAATTTGTTGAAATAAATCTCCACAATAAAGCTCTTTTTGGATAGTACAAAATTCATCTATCTCTACCCAACTTATATAACAAAAGTTATCATGGGTGCAACAATTTTAGGTGATATTTCTACGGTGCAAGGTTTTTGTATCTTTCCTTTCTTCATACTTCTCATTTCTATAATATTTTTCTTTGAAGATCTTTTCTCTTCAATTTTCGAATCAACATGCTTTGAGGATTGATGGTTCAGTTGTCATGACAATGATAGGAGATTAAAGAATTTTGTGGAGGAAATTTGATGGTTATGCATTTGTAGTCACTTCCTAGTTAACAAAGGTTGTGAATATACAAGTTTGTTTTTTTTCTGTAAATAAAAAGGCATGTTATTATGTCAAGCAGTTTCTTCCAAGTCATAGCACTGGGTCAAAACCATGACTTTTCCTTATAGCTTCTATGATGCTTTCTTTATGTAATACCAAAGTTGTGGTGCTAAAAAACTCCTACAACTTTTTCATTAAACTTTTGATGGACTTTTCTTTTTGTTACACCTAAGTTATGGAGAAAAAAATGGTAGCGGATTTGGGCTAAAAAAAATTCAGAATCATAGTTGATTTGAATCTATAATTATTTTGTGTGGTGGGTTTAAGTGTGACTATATTCATATAATATATATTCTCAAAACAAAGATACTTCATCAGACATGCAACACAACACTAATAAAATTTATTGGGTTGTCCCCCGAGCAGTGCTATATCTAACATCAATAGCTAGAGCTTCAAAATATTCTTTAATCCATTGGAGATCTATGTTGTCTATGATAGCTTCTTAGTATATTGTTTTACCTCCTTCCTTCTTGTACTTTTAATATTAGTATTTGATGTTAAATAAATGATCATGTCAATAGCCTAATCTATGATAATAGATGGGGTGAAGCTCATCTTCTCTAATTTTTCCTTAGCCTCGACACTGCAAAATATATTGACTTTTTAATCTTCTTGATCACACTTCTCATCTATAACTTTCTTTATATCAGCCACCAAAACTTCATTATTTACTTCTTCTTTTTCTTATTGAGTGATTACGACTATATCTTTAATTTTTTTTCTACATTCTCTACCACAACTATCTCTATATCAGCCATGAAGATTTTGTCATTTACTTCATCTTCTTCTTCTTGAATAATTAAGGTAATATCTTTAATTTTCTCTTCTAGATTCTCTACTATAAATATCTAAATATTAGCTATAAAGATTTTATCATTCACTTCATCTTTTTTTTCTTAAATGATTAAGATTATACCTTCAATTTTCTCTTATAGATTCTCAACCACAATAATCTTTGTATTAGCGAAAGAAATTTTGATGCATCACTTTCTTTGAACTTACTGAAATCAATGTTGTTATATTTCTCCTCCATTTGTCTTACCTCTTTCAAAATAGTGTTAGATCTTCTCGATTCAATCAGTATTTCTCCAAACTTAGTTGTGAATGAAAATTTGAATGATGAGTGAGATAATGAAATTCACTTTTCTATGGTTTCCATATTTCGAATCTCAATAACCCTCTTTAGGTTGATAATAATGTTAATATTGGTTACCCTAAAGGTAAGAATAAAAATAACTACTTTGAGCATTAAGTTTTTCATCTATTACTCACTTGTGGAGTAATAGGGAGTGCAAAATTTGGCCCAAGAGGGTATGAGATTTACCCCTAGAATTGATAGCTGCATCATGGGTTTGCTTGTGGCATGGAGGAAGGAAGAAATGAAGAGCTCTATTGAAATTGTTTTCTTTTTCTCTTTTATACTCAGGTGAATCTGTATTACTTTAAGTAGTAAGTCATGGAATTCAGAAAAAAACTAACTTTAGCCTTCGTCTCTTAAGTTTGAGATCATGATTATATAGAATGATCAGGATTCTAGAATGTATCTCAATCTTATTATAACACAAATTCATAATGTTTAGCAATGACCATGGCTTGGACCTAATGTCTTAGTAACACAAAATCATAGTGTTGTGAAATGATCATGGCTTTGTGTACCCATCTATCTTATTCCTCATACAGGTTAGTGACTCTAGGAATGGTCATTACATTGTGAATAACCTCACATATTGTAATATGACCATAATAGTAGTATTGGTCTATCTTAATCATTATATGGTCATAGTATTGAGAGATGGTTATGACATTGAGAAGGTCTCTCATATGTATCCTATAGCTATGATGCTGATAAATTTCCTTGGCACAAAAATTAGCATTTCATGCATTTCAAGTGTTTGCGACATTATGAATGATGGTGATAGCCTTTACTTCTATCATATATCATATTATTGTGATGCTACAAAGATATCACAATATTGATAATTAGCTCAAATATAAAAGTCATAGTTTTACCTTTCATCCATCCCTTGAGGACCAAGAGTTATGACCTTTGAGAATGGTTGTACTCAAATAATGACATCTATCATATTCTTGTAGATCAAAAGTCATTACTTTGTAAAAAACCCTAGACTCTGACTTAAGACTATCAAACCATATTAAAGATAAAGTCATAATGCTAGGTCAAGACCATGACTTTTAATACTAGTGGGGTACTAGTTGATGTATCATAAAATAATATCGTAACTATTTAAATTTATAAGATAAGTATGACTATGACTCTAAGATAATATCATAGTCACAAATAATGTGTTGCACATTGAAAGGATTGTGCTAACGAGTTGGTGGAGTTATGACGTGGAAAGATTATCATAATCAATTAGGTAGAATTTTAGCCACGAATGAATGATAAAACTATGTAAGACTCCATACTCTACCCCTCAACTAAACACCTTCAAAACCTATCAATTTTATGACTTTTCATTAAAATCTACTAAAACTCTAAAGTCATGAAATCAATCCATAATTATCCCATTTTCATGCCTATACATCATCACAAATCATAACAATATATAAGAATATTAAGTAATTTTAATACCAAATATTTGTATTGTACATACTTTAAAATGACTCATCCTATTGTGATTCAATCATATCATAGTAGCCATAAACTTTGCTTTTAGCTCTGGAAAAGCTACCAAATACTTTTCATTGACCACAAAATTAGCTTGTGTTTCTAGCAACTTGCATATTAGTTTGCCTATTTGGATGAACCTTCGATATTTCTAGCACCTTGAATATTAACTTGGCTATCTAGATAAATCTTTGATAACATCCAACATGTCCAAGAAAAATTCTTATCCACTTCATGACTATAGGTAGAACTAGAGACGCAATAAATTCAGTATATCCAACCCCTTGGATATGCTGCACCTCCCAACTCTAGGAATTAGCATTAAATTTTTCATCTATTACTCACTTTTGGAGTCAATGGGAGTGCAAAATTCAGTCCAATAGAGTATGAAATTTACCCATATAATTGATAGTTACATCATGGTTTTGCTTGTTTCATGGAGGAAGGAAGAAATGAAGAGCTCTATTGAAATTGTTTTCTCGTTCTCTTTTTTATTCAGGTGAATCTGTATTACTTTAAGTATGAAGTTATGGAATTCAGAAAAAAACTATGACTTTGGCCTTTGTCTCTTAAGTTTGAGATCATGATTCTATAGAATAATTAAGATTCTAGAATATATTTCAATCTTTTTGTAACACAAATTCATGATGCTGAGCAATGACCATGGCTTGGGCCTAATGTCTTAGTAACACAAAATCATATTGTTGTGAAATGAGCATGACTTTGTGTATTTGTCTATCTTATTCTTCATATAGGGTAGTGACTCTAGGAATAGTCATTACATTGTGAATGGCCTCTCATATTGTAATATAACCATAATATTAGCATTGATCTATCTTAATCATTATATGACCATAGTATTAGAAGATGACCATTACACTGAGAAGGGCTCTCATATGTATCCTATAACCATAATACCGAGAAATTGCCTTAGCACAAAAATTAGCATTTCATGTGTTTCAAGTGTCTACGACATTATGAGCGGTGGTGCTAGCCTTTACTTCTATCATATATCATATTATTGTGATACTATAAAGATATCATAATATTAACAATTAGACCAAACTTAAAAGTCATAACTTTGTCTTTCACCCATCCCTTGAGGACCAGGAGTTATGGCCTTCGAGAATGGTTGTACTCGAGTAATGACATTTATCATATTTCTGTAGATCAAAAGTCATGACTTTGTAAAAATACTATGAATCTGACTTAAGAGTACTATTAAGGCATATTAAAGATAAAATCATAATGCTATGATATGACCATGACTGTTAATATTAGTGGGATATTTAGTTGATGCATCATAAAATTAATATCACAACTTTTTACATTTATAACATAAGTATGACTATGACTTTATGATAATATTATAGTCACAAAGAATGTATTGCACATTGAAAGGATTGTGCTAACGAGTTGGTGGAGTTATGACGTACAAAAATTATCATAATAAATTAAGTAGAATTTTAGCCAAGAATAAAAGCTAAATTATATATGACTCCATACTCTACCCCTCAACTAAACACCTGCAAAACCTATCAATTTTATGACTATTCATAAAAATCCATCAAAACTCTAAAGTCATGAAATCAATTCTTAATTATCCCATTTTTATGCTTATACATCATCACAAATCATAAAAATATAAAAGAATATTAAGTAATTTGAATACCAAATACTGGATCGTACATTCTTTAAAATGACTCATCATAATGTGATTCAATCATATTATAGTAGCCAATAACTTTACTTTTAGCTCTTGAAAAACTACCAAATACTCTTCATTGACCACAAAATTAGCTTGTGTATCTAGCAACTTGCATATTAGTTTGGCTATTTGGATGAACCTTCGATGATTCTAGTACCTTGCATATCAACCTGACTATCTAGATAATCCTTTAATAACATTCAATATGTCCAAGAAAACCTCTTATGTCCTTCATGATTATAGGTAGAGCTAGAGTCTCAATAAATCCAGCATATCCAAGTCCTTGGAAGATATAAAATTGTCCCAATATTTTTCTCTCGTGCACCAAGAAATAATATTTTTACTAGTTAAATATAAGATTCTTCTCTTTGCATCTTTGTAACATCACTTCTATGTTGCACAAACAACTTTCAAAAGAACCTCTAAATAATCATTGAAATATGGTTGGGGTATTGATTAACCCAAATAACATCTTCTTGGATGCAAAAGTTCCAAATGGGCGTGCGAGATAATCGTCTATATCATGGATGTCACCTTCTTCAATTGATGTTGTGACTTGTGATGTCACGATCCATATCACTACTTCATTAACCAAATGCATTATGACTTATTCTCATGTGTCATGATTATGTTGATGCATGTTGATGTTTTCTTACATGATGTGACTTTTACAATCAAAGTTGTGGCTTCTTTCACCACCACATTGATTTTGTTCATTGTGATCTTAGTATGACGTGTTGCAACTTCTTCTTAGAGGTGTCAAATAGATCATGTTGTGCCGACACGACCTATTTTTTGGTGGTCTAGTTAGATCACCTTGTCATGCCAGACATGATACGTCTTGATTAATGCTAGCCTAGAATGGCCTGGATGGCCCAGTTCTGGGTAAATTCAGGCAGAGTCATCCTGGGCCATACCTAGTTGTGACGGGTTGTGCATGGTTGTGCATGGAGGCAGCCTGCAGCCCACTGCCAGCAAGGTCGACCATCGACTGGTCACCATTTTATGATTTTAATTTTAAAAATTAATTTTCCAAATTAAATATTTTAAGTTATCCATTATGGACTAGAGTTATTATTAGGATATTATTTCATAATTCACATAAATCACACATCATAATAAAATAAAATCATTAACATAAATTTTAATAATGAAAAATAACAAAAAAAAAGCAATCATCTAATCAAACCAAAAATAAAATAACACAAATACTCAAGTATACATCATAATAATTATTAATCATAATCAAGCTAAATCCTAATGTCAATCAGTGTAAATGTGTAAATGATCATCATCACATAAGTATCTGATAGTATCATTTTAGGTGGGCTTAACATCCTCAAAGTCCCACTAATCATCTACCAGCAACTCCTTCGCTTTTGTTTCATCCCAATCTTGGATTCTCAACCATAAATTCTCCAAATTCTTCATGCATGCTAGTTCCTCGATGATATCTGGCCATAGTCTTAGTCTCTTATCCAAAATAATATTGACTGTAATAGAAAAAGTAGACTATGATATCATGCTCGACACTAGAGGAGTCATTAGATCCCGTGTCATCTCAAACAACACATGATAGGTGGAACACATATGATTTATACAATTATAAAATATCAAGGTTCTTGTTATCATTATGTGATATGGTTGAGTTGTAGTTGATATCTAAGTACTAAGACAACTCGCTTTTATTCGACGGTTCACCCTATTACTTCTCCCTCACTATTCGAATGGAGAAGTCATCTTAGAATATGATGTCCATGTCTGTAATGAAGCATAGCTAGAACTACTATCATACTGAGTATTGTAGTTAACTTTTCATGAATGAATCCTTCAGGTTGGCGTTCCTAGTTCATGCACATGGATATGCATGTCAAAATATTCTCTATCCCTTCAACATTAACTTTAAGATTCATGAAGGCGATCAGACAAAAAAGAGATAGAATGGTAAACTAGTTTTTTAAGTACCTAGTTTCCATCTCAACAACAATATCACTAAATGTAGGGTCTTCTCTATACTTCATAAACATAACACTAATGTTGCTTATGCAGTTGAGTGCAATGCAAGTGGTGGAAGTGTAAATAGATAAAAACATGTTTGTTATGTTATAAAAAATCTTCAAGAATTTCATAAATAAAATTCCTATATCCTAGTCTCTATCGTTAATAATAAGTTTATCACTCTTACTATTGATATATTTAGATATTATGTGTCTGTATCTAACAAATGACTCCTATATCAGGTAAGTATAATTCTAATGGTGCCTCACATCTATTTGGAATTTTTTCTTCTTTATACCCACAGACAAATAGAGACTACCAAATTATTATTGCCTGTTAGGCATCAAAAGATATTTTAGTGAGTTACATATTTTTTCTAAAGTAGGAGAATAACCTTCATCCCCACTTGTACTATTAGGTTAATAATGTGACACATTTATCTAACATGAAAAATCCATCATAATGGTTATTTCATTGTTAGATGCATTATCAAATATAATAACTATATATTTAATTTTAAATATGATAATCTCTAAAGATTCTTATCGTGCACTCATATATGGTAGGGCCATTATAAGGATGGAGAATCTCTGAAAATCCTAATTTTTTTTTATTAAGTATCTATTTAGAATCTACATATAGATGTGTCAAACGAGACATACCAGACCAGCCCGACCCGTTTTTAGCTAGCCCGACCGTGCTTTCGTGCCGGGCTAAGCACGACACGGTTACTGTATTGTGTTGTGCCTGGCCTGACACGGTTCTGCGGAGGTCATCTCGGCATGGGCCCGCGACACAAATCAGTTGGGTTCGGCTTGGTCGGGCCGAACCTCTAATTTAAAAAAAAATTAGGGGTTCGGCACGTGCTGTAACGTCGCCGTGCCGCGGAACCGCACGCCATCATGCCGCCACACAGCTGAACCCCTAATTTAAAAAAAAATAGGGTTTTAACATGCGCCATCACGCCGCCGCACCGTCGAAGCACTAATTTAAAAAAAATTAGGGTTTCTTGGCTCGTGTTGAGGTACCGTGCAAACGGGCCATGGTACCCCGCCAGGCCATGCACGACATGATTGGTGTCGTGGACAGGCACGGCACGAGCACGAGCACGGAAAATTCCCGTGCCGTGCTGGCCTAGGCATGACCAAATCATGTTGTGTCTTGTGCCGGCCCGGCCCGGCCCGGTTGACACCTCTATCTACATAATAGTTGGTTAGGCATGAAAAAGATGATTCATCATGACTAGTCCAGATATCAGACATCACAAACACCACACTACTATATTACATAAATTTATTAGTTATTATTTATTTTTCTAATTTATAATATTTTAGTACGTCATTTCTAGATGTGAACATAGAAATCATATGATATGCATACCAAGAATAGGTCTGCATGATATTGACAATCCTAGGATTCTCTAAAAATCTAATCAAAAGATTCATCATATTGATCAATTTGCTCATGCATTCTCTTACTAACTCATTGTAGCATATGAAGGGATCAACAAAGAACTATACTAGATCTAGTCTAAAAGAGTACACCATCTAGTTGGGTTTGCCTAGGATCTAATGCACTATATTTTTTAGTGCAATGATCGATATGCCTCTTTAGGTGCATAGTCCCATATGTACTCCTACATGTATATATATTTTTATAATACTTGCATTGTGTCTATTCTTCATTGACACCCCTAATATTTTTAATTTTGTATTATGTTAAAGTGAGTCCAAACTACATATGTTATTCTAGTTTTTTATTTTTTAAACATTTGAGTTTCAGTTGAGGTCATGAGAGAAAATATGGTTTCGGTCTCAGACCTTTCTGTAGGGTTTTTATTATTAATATTATTTATGTGTACGTCAATCTTAATTTCATTATCATTAAATTCACTATTAGCTATTTTTATTTTTTTATTAGCTTATGAATTATGTTTTGAGTTAAAAAAAACTAAATACAAAACTATGCCGGTTTATGGAGAGAGAGAGAAAAAGCTAGAGCATGCACCTGATAGGTTAGGTAATGAAATTGAAACACAGATAACCTGCAACAACCAAATCTCCACTCTACGTCCATGTTCTTTAAGCTTTTAAAAAAAATATTCTAAATTTAAAACTAAAAATTTAGCTTTAGAGAGAGAGAGAGCGCGCCGATACGAAGGAGAGAGAGAGAGAGAGAAGAGTGTGCGAGAGGAGTTGAGAGATTTGAATGAAAAACTCTAATCTCATAATTCATTTATATAGATTTTTTTTATTAAAAAAATAAATTTTTTTAATTAAATAATGTTTTTTTATTTAAAAGGGGAGAAACTCGACAACCATTTGATTTTCTACCATATCCATTGGAATTTTATCCAATGACTTGAATCTTCTAACACACACACACACACACAAGTACATGGGTCGTGCCATGCAGACGTGCTCAGCCAACCACATGGTAGGCTATTAAAAAAAACTTTTCATACCTACTAGGTGGAATGGGGTGGGTTTTAGTAAATTTTTAATATATTTTTTAAACAATCGGGTGGGGCGGGCACCCGAGTCATGCCTGTCTCGACATGAAGCCCGACACCCCCTAGCATAGCACAACATGAGCCGTGTCTCGGGCTGGCACAACCTGGGTCCAAGCATGGTTATCGACCATGCTATGTTGAGCCAGGCAAGGCTCAGTAGGGTCATGCCTTGTGCCATGCCTGGGCCACCTGGCCCACTAGCCACCTCAACTTGATTTTTGTTTTATCCTCTCATTTTTGCTACAAGTTTATTATCTATAGTGCCCCTTCAAAAAGTGGAGAGATATAATGACAAATAACAATTTCTTCAACATATATATTGAATTCTTTCATCACTATATCGACTTCATTCATCGTGACCACATTAAGACATGTCACAATTTTGTTTTTCATTCTCCACTCTCGTACTCTATTAGAACTTCATTATATATATTGACCTCTTTAAAAAGTGTTGCGATATCATAATAAGTCATGGCTTCTTTGACACTCATCATGATCTCTTTATCAAATTTTTTGAGCATCATTTTGCTTATGTTTTACCATATTCTTCCAACAAGCTTATCTTTATAAAGTTAATGAATCTTCCATTATAATTAGGGCTAAAACCTTTTACCCTTCAATAACTAACCTTTTTTATATAAAGAAAATTTAGACTTCTATAAAGATTAAATTTCACTCCCTCTTCACCCATTGGAAAAGTTAATTTACCATTCTTCATATCTATTAGAACTTGTCCAATAGCCAAAAATGGTTTTCCAAAAATTAGTAGTGCATCATTGTCTATTCCATATCTAATACAACAAAATCCATAAAAAAAATTAATTTTCTCACCTTGATTAAGTCATATTCAATGATATCTCCTAGATGAGTGATAGATATGTTTGTTATCTACAAGGAAAATACCATAGGAGTTACTTTACCCAACTTAAAATTTTTCATGATTGACCATGACATTAGATTGATGCTTTTTCTCAAGTCACACAATTCCTTACAGAATATATGATCTCCAATAACACAAAAATGATGAAGCTGCTTAGATCTTTTAGTTTTTGAGAGAGTATGTTCTTTATAATGGTGCTACAACATTCTATCATATTAATAATCCCATATAATTTTAGCTTTTATTTGTCACTCATAATTTCATTCATAAATTTTATATAGTTTGGCATCTTGGCTAACACATTAGTAAATAGAATGTTGACTTCATGCTTTTTGAAGATATTCTAAATTTTCTAAAATTATTCATCCATCTTCATCTTTCTGAATCTATACGAAAGTGTTAAGGGTGGAATGATGTTGGGAGGATTGTCTGGAAAAGTTAATATTATTAGCATTAATTTTTATTTTGCCCTTAGTTTCATCTTTTTCGCTTCCACTCTACATTCTTTCTTTTCAGCTTGACTCCTTGCCATGTCTTCTTTAATTGTCTATGCTTATATCATTACTTCTTTTAGTCCTATCATAATATTATGTTGTGTTGAGATATTATCTATTCCTATCATGACTTTTTTCACTTCCAATCTCTTTTCCATGTCTCAAAGTTACTTCCATGTACTTTGGACTCTTTTCAGTATCACTTGGAAATGATCTGGATGATCCTTCTATCATACCAAAAGCTAGCTATCCAATTTGTGTCTCTATTGTTTTTAATGATGTATTTGTGTTACCAAGTTTTCTTCCTATTTGATCCATCCCATGATCTTGTGCATTATTCCTTTTCTCTGTTTCATTTAATAGCATTAGGATATCATCTTCAAAGAATGAAGACTCCTCTCCATGATAGTTGGATCTTGATGCTTCTTGCCCATTAAAATATACTATATGATGGAAATTATTTTGATCATTTGATTGTTGAATACTTGATTGGTTTCCATATGATAATCTTTTTTTGATTCTTCAAATTTGGATGATAATAGGCAGACGAGTTATTATTGGGTGGGATGATGTATAATTTATTCAAGTAGTTCACATCCTCCTCTTGGTATACTTGTTTTTGGTCCATTATTGATTACATTATCATTGATGCCAATTCTCTCATGTCTGGTCCATTCTTTCTTTGAATTGAAAACTAATTCAAAAAATCATTTAGATTTGTTTCCATGGTTGCATCTTGTCCAACTCAAACATTCTAGTATGTTTTTTCACATAAATCTGTCATTTGGAGTTTGATAAATATTTTCACCAATTCTTTAAAAGATTTATGATATAGCCTCATGAGAATGTATCTACCATGTACTTTGTTACACAGTTCAACACCTTGTAAAAGATTTATGCTTAGAACTACATCTTAAAATCATGTTGTGGACATCTCCTCAACAAATCCTTGAATTTATCCCAACAAGTTGCCTGGATTGATTGATTTTTTCCCCATAGTTATGTTGTTAATCATAGTGGAGAAAACAATTCAGAGGAATGCTCGTACTAAATTTCCCTAATTATCTAAGGAAATATATAGTAAACATCAAAATCAATTCCTTGCTTTTTCTTTGAGAGAAAAAAGAAAAGTCGCAACTTGATCAAATTATGGTTCACTCTATTCAATGTCATGATGTTAAACAACTCAAAAATATGACAATGTGACTATCTCAGTCTTATGGAAAATAGCCTCTATATTAGTGATGTTATATCATCCTTATTAGACTCGACTTTAACTCAAAGTTATCAACTTTAACTCAAATAATATAGTGTCTGGCAGTACATGTGTTGTAGTCCTAATTGCTCAGTACATCCACCACTATTGCGTTCATATTTTTCATCTTCCATAACAATCTTTCCACCTCTTTGCCTCAATAAATTCAATGTTTTCTCAATTTTTGGATCCAAAGGCAAAGACTCGATTCTAGATATTCAGTTCATTTAGGGTTTATGTTCTACAAAATAAAAAAAAATTATTTTGTAGAACATCAACCCTAAATGAACTGAATATCTAGAATCGAGTCTTTGCCTTTGGATCCAAAAACAACAAAATAACAAAACACATCAAATAAACATAATTCACAATAGAAACTAATATTCAGTCTCCAGATAGTAAGTTCAAGTTCATATTCCAAAAATAAAAAAAAATCTTCAAACCTTGACAAAGATATGAAAAAGTAATTATATATTTTCTATTAGCACTAAATTAACTATAAGTTTTGGGTCTAAAAAGTAATAAAATAGACTTTTTAAGTCTAGATATCTATCCCAAAAAGATTAGTACTTTAGTTTTAATATGGTGTTAAGGCTCTCTACAATCTTAGCTTACCATAGATGCTTGATTCAAAGGATTATATAGTTATTTTACTTAATGTTTATGGTGATTTCCCATGCTTAAACTCCATGGTCATGCAATATGCAAATTGTTGATTGTTGACACTCCATGTACCAAAAAATTTGGTAATTATATCTTGATGTGTATACATTGATTCTAGTATTTATTAGAGATATCTCACTAAATTCTTATTTTGAGAGAAGATAGATATTGAAATCATATTAATTTTAGGTAATAATTGGTAAACTCTATATAACAAAGACTTGGAAGGTAGAGAAACAATAAAGAGTCATGATAATTTCCTTCTCATGACTTAGACATACCTTCCACACTTATTCTTGAGTAATTACAATATTCCTTCTTGGCTATAACTATAAAAAAATAATCATGCTATTTTTGTATGCTACAACATTACCACCAAGTTGACACAAGTATTTCATTGTACAACAGAATCATCATGACTATAACATTTTCTTAGAGTCTTGGTCATACTATCTCTAAAAAACTTAATTACCATAACATTATTTTTCAATCACAATAGCCAAGTAATTGGTATTCAAATTATCATATATTCTTGAGTATTTTAGTATTATTAGATATTGTGTAAGCATGATAATGAGACGTAATTAGTTTAATTCCATGACTTTTGAGTTTTGGTTATTTTTGATGGAATAATCATGAAATTGATATATTATTAGATGTATGTTGCTATTTGGTAATTTATGGATCATTGATCAGTTTTAATATTCATTCTTAGCTAAAACTCTACTTAATTATTATGATAATCTTTGTATGTTATGACTTTACCACTTCATTAGCATAATCTTTCAACTATACAATATATTCTTTGAGGTTGTGAGATTATCATAGAGGCACAACTATACTTATCTCATAATAGTTAAATAGCTATAATAATAATTTCATATAATAGTAACCAAGTACCTCATTGATGCTGAAATCATGATTATTTTTTAGTACCATGACTTTATCATTAATAAGATTTTATATTCTTAAGTCATAATTTATAATCTTTTCATAAAGCTATAACTTTTAAGCTATAGAAAATTATAAATCTAAAATTATTTAGGCTACAGGAAAGATAATTATTTAATACCATGAATTTTAGGCACAAAATATTATAAAGAATATTTACTTGAGTATGGCTACTTACCAAGGCCATGACTATTGTCCTCAAGAGAAGACAAAACCAAAACTTTTGGGTTCAGGCTAATTGTCAATGTTATTAGTTTTTGTAGTAGAACAACCATGTGAAATATGAGAAAAGTCAAGGTCAAAACTATGACCATTCTCATCATCATGGCCATTTGATGTACAAGAGACACCATTCCTAGCTTTGTGACTATTCATAGAGCCACAAACATATTATGTACATAAGAGATCATTCCCAGTGTTGTAGTTATTCTTAGCGTTATGAGTATATGATACACATGAGAGGTATTCTCAGTATTATTTTCATTCTTAGCATCATAGCCATAAGATGAATGAGTGAGACTAATACCAAGTCATAATCATTCCCAGCGCTATGATTTTATGTTATAGAGATAATAGACCAAAGTCATGGATACTTCCTAGCACTTCAACTAAATTTTACAGAAAGATTAGGATATATTCCTAAGCAACAACTACTTTTATAGAATAATGACCTTGAGCTAAAGAGATAAAGGCCAAAATCATGATAGCTTCCAAAAGCTATAACTATCTACTTAAAAAAATACATAAATATTAAAGTATAGAAGAGAAAAGATAAGAGAATTATAATAAAATTCTTCTTCTCTATGTACTAAGACAAATTTAAAGTATAACAAATAATCCTAGATGTGATTTTCCAACACCATATGGGATCCATAAGCAAGCAAGGTATGAAAGAGAAAAGCTAAATCGTACAATTGGGAAGTGCAACTCACAAATGCACTTTGTAGGGTAGATTCAAAAAGATTAATCAAAATAGTGTGAGATTAATATTTATGTCCTAAATTAACATGTGAACTATCACTGGGAAACTGAGTTTCACGAGACTTTTTATCTTGTATTTTGTGAATCTCTCTCCAATGCGAGGCTAAATTGAAGATAGTGTTATGAAATTTTGCTTATGTGATATATAAATAATTTTGAGATTAAATAAATCTATTTGATTTATGTTATGAAATAGAAATTAATAGATGTAGTAATTAAATACAACTTAAATTAAGGATATTTGATAATTAGTGACTTTGTGCATATTATCATGGTGAATGCTGACATATAAATTTTAAGGCTCTATTATACATATGGTAGGAAAGAACTGATAATCATTTTGACAATGATATGATAGACAAACATATACATCATAACTCAAAATTTATGTTTGTTAATCATTATGAGTATGACACTCACAAACCCAAATGTATGAATAATTTTATATGTAAATCCATAATACATGTATTAAAAGGAATCCATTCTTGATTAAGGTGAATGTTTTATAAAATCTTATTCCTAATAGTTTCACCTTTATTGTGAGAGTTGCATCATCACTATGTAGGATAATAATAGGTAATTCACAAGATATATGCGAGTGTATTATGATTCACAATATAGTGATAACCCTTTGAGTTGCTTTTACTCTTATGGTTCATACCTGTAAAACTCATGGAAAACATATGGTAATTGTGTGAGTATGATACTTATGAAACCAAAAGTATAGATTTTAATAAATCATTTCAGTTCTTGGTCTTTATAATTCCTGAGACCAAAACATAAAAATGTATATATTAACTTTCAAGGAAAGTTAAATAGCTACCTAAAAGGTATGAACTTGTGAATTACTCTCAAGTATAGATGATTTATTATCATGGTGATAAAGTACCAAAGAGATAATTATGAGGGGATCATCATTATAATGGACTCAATGATAATAACTACCTTGTATGTCATTAGAGAAAAAACCATTATATAACAACCCAACTTTCATTCTATATCTTAACCCAATATAATTCAAATTATTTGAATATACATCACATAAATTAAGTAGATACATCATAGGATCTAAAAGTAATACTAAAATTTCTAATTATCTCCTTTACTAAATTATATTAACTCATTGTTGATTGACTGAATTATTGATATAATTCCTATGAGATCAATATCTAAATAAAAATCTTTTTTTTACTTGTATAACCCATTTGCTTGTAGATCTTTGTCAGTAAAATACTCTTCTAGTGAGCTTTTAGGAGACTATTTAACAAATACAATTTGGTAGTAGAGGTGTCAAGTGGGCCAGGATCCTCGGGCCCAGCCCGGAGCTCAGCCTAATTTAGTTGTGCCTAACCCAGCACGACATGGTCCAAGACCATGCCCGGGTCCATGCTCGGCACACTCTTGGCATGAATTGTGCCTTGTCCTACCAAAAAAATTAGCCCATGTGCTATGCAATGTACACCCCAGGCACGACGCTTGACGAGTGATGAGCTGAGAGGGTCAGCAGGAGTGCCCACTCGATTTTGGGGAGCACCCATATCCCCAATTACTGGTATGAACCAACCAGAAACCAGGTTAAGTTCGGGTAGCGGACCATGCCAGGTTTACCCTCTAGTGAACCATGCCATGCCAGAAATATCATGGTTATAGTAATGTGCAATGTTAGGCATGACATGCATGCCTGAAAAAAATAGGTCATGCAGGCCCAACACGACCCATTTGACACTTGTATTTGGTAGCATAACAAAGTCACAACTCGCAACAAGTTTTTGGCATTATTGTTGAGAAATATTTAATCTGGCTAGTCAATGTGAATTGATATAATTATCTTTGAAAAAGCATAATTATTTTTTAGTAATTTAGATATCATTAATTTTGATAATTTTTTTCAGATCTAATAATTAGTCTTATTATCTTGTTTGAAAAATGGAATGTTGTATTTTACTTGCCTCTTTTCTTTTCTTTTCTTTTCTTTTTTTAGACTACCAATCTAAAAAGCAAAATTATGGGACTGAGCTAATACATTAAGACTCAAAAAATAATAAATTAAAAAACAATGTATAGTCAATCTTTCGAAAAAAACCCTTAAAATATTTCTTAAGGAGTTAAATGAGAAGAATGATATAGATGACTATCATTAGAAAGAAATGAGAAAAAAAAAATGTGAGAATATTCCAAACAATGAATATGAGGAGATTTATTATTCACATAGTAATGACTTATATTATACACCATATGACAACTTGAACCAATATGATTATTAGCTAGTAGTGAGTTATGGAGAGTGGAGTGCCAAAGACATGAGGGGAAACATATTTTATAATCCTCATATATCCCCTGAAACTTTATTTGAAGATACACTTACCCAAGTTAAAAGGATTTGTGAAGATTAAATGCCACTATAGAAGAAAGGGAGAGAGGATAGAAGGACAACTATGAAGTCACTAATTTGATTATATTCCAAGAAAGTTTTGCGTTAGAAGTTATAGTGGTTCATATAATTGTAGTTGTGATTGTCAAAAAATATGATGAAAGTATTGTAATAGAAGTTTTAGTGGATAATATAAAGATAGTTGAGATTGAGAACCCATAAAAGAAATTAAATATATGGTATTGATTGTGCATGAAGAAGAGGTGAATTATAAAGTTTTAGTGGCTGATATAGATGAAGTTGAGGAGGAGAACTAGAAACAAAAGGTTGAAAAAATCAAGATGTTTCACAATATCAAGGCAAGGAAAAAATATAGGTGTTCCATCCCAATTTTTCTTATAGATGATGTTATCAAGATGATTATTTATCCAATATTAATGATCGATACTAAAAATATAAGAAAGAAAGAGATTAAGAATTATATGGAAAATTTAGCTTAGATAGTAGAGATTTTTGATGAAGGAGATAAGTTATTGCAAATCTAGTTATTGACGATAAGCATCTGCTTGAGAGGGAACTGAAAAGATTTTTGTTGTTGTTTGTTTGATGAAGTGTTTTTTGTTGTAATGTAAGTATTAAATTTACATAGTTACGCTTAAAACCTCCCACACAAAAGAATAATAGATTAAATTAGTTATGATTCTGATTTTTTAGCCTAAAACTATGGTTTTTTTTTGTCATGACATTAGTATTATAGAAAAAGAATTCTCATCAAAGTTTAATGAAAAATCCATGATTATGTATAGTACCATGACTTTGGTATTACAAAATTAATAGTATCATCAGAAACCAAATAAAAAAAACCACAATTGTAACCAAGTGCAATGACTTTGTAGTAATAGCTTTTCATAACATTGTGACTTTTTAGTTACAAAAAGAAAAGCAAGCCTACATAGCCATGACTTTTATTAATCAGGTCATGACAATAAATACCTAATCCAAAAATTTTTCCAATAAAATCTTATTTCTCTTCTGATGCCAACCCTAAATATACTAATCTCATTGATTTGACAATAGAATAGAGAAGACCTTCAAAAAAAAAGTCAGAGAAATTAGTCACAAAAAGAAAGGGAAGCGATAGAATTCTAGTGTCATGGAAATTTTAGCCAAAGCCATGATGCCCATGACAATTTTTGTTATAGAACTAGGATAGTGATGGATGGACTTGATTCTTACAAATAAAGGTTTTATTAGATAAAGATGATTCAACATATGCTTCCCTACTTTTGGGGACATTATCAGGAAAAATAATTGGTAGTTGTTTTGCACATATAGAGAATAGGGTAGTACTCTCATTGTGAAATAATTATATGCTAATTTGTAGGATAGGAAAAGAAAAACATAATATGTGAAAAGTAAATGAGTTTCATGAATTACAAGGAACTAAAGATAATATGGAATTTAAATCCTTCCACAAGCAACCTAATTATCTAGCTATCACTAGTTTATTGTTAAATGAAAAGGGTGTATAGAGGATGGCTTCAAAGAGCATATATGGATAATTGATGTAGGAATAACTTATACAAGTAAAGTTTGATTGTATTTAATATGCTCATTTTTATTGCTGACACTCTAAGTCATGATGATCATTCCAGAAAGAGCAATCTTATTGTATATCATCCTCGGTTATAATTTTGATGTTATGGTGATTTTAGAGAAATTAATTTTAAGTTTCCATGAGGATGAATTTTCTAGCCAAAGAAGGGAAGATTCCCTTATTAGCTTATTATGTCTAATCGAGGGAATCCCCATGAATGAACAAGTTGATGTGATCTATCTGATAGTATCACCTTTGACATTATCAAGCATTAAATGGAGAATTGAAAGAGATATAAAAGGAAAACATCCAATGATCGAAGGGGAAGAACTAACAAAACATTTGGAAAAAGGGTTATCATTTACCAGAACTGAGATACAAGAGATGGAAGAAATAAGAGGAAAATGAGAAGAAGATAAAATCCATATTAAGCATTCCTTAAATATATATGGAGATATATTTATTGATGTGTTTTGTATTTTGAAAAATATGCAATAGGAAGCAGAGAGAAACAATGAAGAATATTAACTTGAGACCAAATCTCTATGTATAGTAATCGTGGAGAAGGTTGGAAAACAAGATGCAATATGAGAAAAGCATCTCCAACAAAAGGAGTTATTTTTTATCGTGAATCGAGAAAAATTTGAAGATAATATCTATGAACTCTTGGAGGATATGATGAAATACATAGACATAGATATCATATTGACGGATAATATTGAATCATTCGAAAAATTGCATGAGGTTATCACAATGGATTAGAAGAAAATAATAGTGGAAAGAGATGATTCAATTGTAAATGATACAAAATATTGAGAAAACATGTATATAAATAATTTGGGAAAATATAGTACAAATCAAAAGACCATATATTTTACAATAGGATCCTTTGAGGGTTTATTAAATTCCATTGGGTAAAGACAAGAGGTATTTTTTAATATTACGACAAATATATTGTATTAGACAACTACATAGAAGGGAAATTCAAAGAGACAATGCATTTTTATGCCACCATTTGAGCACTTAAGATTAGATTTCACACCTTTAAGAAATATGATCCTAAAGAAAAATCATATTGTCGACCTCCTGTAGTGTATTGATTTATGCTTTTCATTTATCTTTATGTTGTGATGCTAAAACCAATTATGTTTAATTGATTTGAGATGATGCTAGGTAATTTTATATTATCATTAAATAGAAAGTTATTGCTTGAAGATGAGTAATAATTTTAGTGTGTACATTTATTTGATGTTCAAATTACCAAACATTCTTGAGTATTTTGGTATTATTAGAAGATGAATAAGCATGAAAATAAGACATAATTAGATCAATTTCATGATTTTTGAGTTTTGGTAGATTTTAATGAATAATCATGAAATCAATATATTATTAGAAACATATGGCTATTTGGTAATTTATGGATCATTGATTAGTTTTAATATCTATTCTTGACAGAAACTCTAATTAATTAGTCATGACAAACTTTGCATGTCATAACTTACTGAAACACTACATTGTTAGCACAATTATTCAACTGTGCAACATATTTTTTTTGTGGAGACTCATAGAGTCAACATCATACTTATCTCATATTAATTAAAAGATTATGATATTAATTTTATATCATAGTAGCTAAGTACCACATATGTGCTAAAATTCATGGGGACTTCATAGTTCCATGACTTTATCTTTAACAAGATTTTGTGTTGTTAAGTCAGAATCATGATATTTTCACAAAATCATAACTTTTGAGCTATAAAAAGTTATAAAACCAAAACTAATAAGACTAAAGTCATGATAATTATCTAGTACCATGAATTTTGAATACAAAATATTATAGAGAGTATTTACTTGAGTACAACCATTCACCAAGACTATGACTCTTATCTTCAAGAAAAAGCAAAATAACTTTTGGGTTCAACCTAATTGCCAATATTGTGTTTTTTATAGCACTATAGACATGTGATCTACAAGAAAGGTTAAGTCCAAAATTATAATTATTCAATGCATAAGAGAGACCATTCATAGTATTGTGGCCATTCATATAGCGTCAGGGCTATATTATACACATAAGAGGTCATTCTTAACACTTCAGCCATTTCTAGTACCTTGGTCATATGATACACATGAGAGGTCTTTCCTAGTACCATAACTATTCCTGGTACTGCGACCATACTCAATATTATGATTTTGTGTTACGTAGATAGTAGGCCCAAGTAGCACACACTTCTTAGCACCATGACTTATTGTTATAGATAGATTAGGACATATTTTAAAGCCGCAACCACTTTTCAAAGGTATGACATCGAGCTCAAGAGACGAAGACATAAGTCACAATATCTTCTGAAAATAGTGACCATCTACTTAAAGGAAAGCATAATTATCATAGTACAAGAGAGGAAATAGAAGGGATTTATAAAAATATTCTCCTCCTTTTCCACACTCTAAGACAGAGTCAAAGCATATCAAACAACCCTAGGGTGCAATTTCAATACTCACTTGGGGATCCACAAGCAAGCAATGAACATAAGATATAGGTTAAATGCTAGAGTTGATGGGCACAACTCTAAAACTCACTCTCTTGGGTGGATTCAAGAAAATCATTCAAAATAGTATGAGATTATGATTTGTGTCCAAGATTCTCATGATGGGTATTAGTGGGAATTTGAGTTTCAGAAGATTTTTCTCTTATATCTCATTAATCTCTCCCTAATGTCAGGCTAAATTGAGGTCTAGGGTTTGTGTAATTTTATTTATGATGTATAGATAGTTTTGAAATTAAATAAATATATTTGATTAATACTATTGGATACAAATTGATAGATATGATAATTAGAATAGAACTGGAATTAAAAAATTAATAATTAGTGAGTTTGTAATATTATCATGATAGATGATGATAGGTAAACTATGAGACGAATTCATACATATGATTGAAAGGAAATAACAATACCTATGACTATGATACGAGAGATAAACCTATATATCAAAACTCAAAAATTAGGTATGTTAATCATCATGACTTGTTAGTAAGGTGTTCATGAAGCCTAAAGCATGAACAATGACAAATAATCGACAAGATATATGTGAATGTATTGTGAACTTACAAGGTGGTGACAATCCTTTGAGTTGCTTTCTCTCATATGGTTCCCACTAATGAAACTTCAAAGAAATATATGTTAATTATACATGTATAATTCTTATGAAACTAAAAGTGAAAATACTTATAAATCACTTTATTTTTTGGTCTTAATGACATATGAGGCCATAAAATATCAATGTATATATGAAAAAACCACCATGGGCAGTTTATGAGTTTTCTAAATGGTATGAACTTGTTAATGACTTTCAAACAGAGATAATTTATTATTTTGATGATAAAGAACTGATGAAACAACTACAAGTGAATTATCATTGAGACATGCTAAATGTTAATAAATACCTTGTATGTCATTAGGGAAAAAAGTCATTGCACAAAAATCCAATATCCTTTCTAATACAAACTCAATATAATTCACATTTTTTGAAAATGGATCACATAAATTAAGTAGAGAAATCTTATGATTTAAAAGTTATACCAAAATTATTAATTATCTTCTTTACTAAAATTATATTATCTTATTGTTCGTTGATCAAATTTCTGATGCAATCTTTGTGAGATCAATATATAGACAAAAGTCAACTACTTGTATCATCCATATACTTATTGATTTTTGTTGAAAAGATACCCTAGCTAATATGCTTTTAGAACATTATGAAACCAACAAAATTGGGCAGCATAATATAGTTGGAATGCTAAGTACCTCACTATTTCAAATAGTCACAACAATTTCTAGAGTTATGACTTATTTGATGTAAAGCCAAAATATCAAGTATTTTGAAGCACAATATTATTTTCTACCATGACTTTTAATCCTAGAGAGCATTTACTCTAGTCATAGTTTTTATAATATCAAAACTTTGTGTTACAACAATTAAAGCTATGATCTTATTAAGTGTCATGCCTTTGTGTTACAGAGCATAACTGTCTTAATCACGACAATCTTTGTGTTGTGACACTTTGCTCTGAAAATAAAGACTAAAGTCATATCAAATTCTAGCATAGTGACTTTGTATTACAGAGAGTAATTGTTTCAGTCCTAACAATCCTAATGTCATATCACTTTGCTCAAAAAATCAAAACCAAAGTTATGGTCAATTCCAATATCATAACTTTGTGTTATAAATAATAATTATTTCAATCATGACAATCCCAAAACAATGATACCTTGCTAAGAAAGCTAACATAGAACTTGTTAATTCTAGTTCAATAATTATTTCAGTCACAACCATTATCAATACTATGATATAAATGCTCAGATCTGAAGAGACATTTAAGTCATGATCTTAGTTTTATGTCATAACTTTTAACTTAAAATATAACATGGATTCCTAAAGTATAAAAATGATATTTAGAAAAAAATAGGAGAAAGGAGAAGGAAAAATTATGAACCACAAACACCAACAATCCTAGGTGACACAATTCAGATCCCCATTTAGAGTAAATCCAAAATGAACAAATATATTTTTCAAATGAAATTAGAATTTTATATTTATATTTTCACTTGAATATTCATGGTGAACTCTCGAATCTATGAGATGTCACTCAACATATCTCATACAATTTCTCCCCCAATGTCTAGCTAAATTGAAATTTAAGGTTAGTAAATATACTTATGTTGTGATCAATTAATGATTATGTGAATTTATATTTGTATTTATATTGTTATTTGGATGTTAATAATTGTGGATAAAAATTAGAATCAAAAATTAGGGTTTTCACAAAGATATAAATTTATGTTAGTAGTGATAGACAATGAAATATAAGTTATGAAACACACTCATTTGGTATGGTAAGAAGGAAACGATAACCCTTCTAATCTTAACACATGAGATAAACTATTCTATGATGACTCAATGTTGAGGTAAGTTTTATTAATATAATTATGGTTTTTATGAAACCAAAATCATGAATGTATTTAAGACTAATCTATTATATAATATCTAGAAGAACTAACGTTTAAGTAATGTGGAAGTTAAGTAGAGTATCTAAACTAGGAGTTTCACCATAATGATTGAGTCATATATCAACTATGATAGATGATAATAAGTATATCATGAGGCAATTGCAAGAATGGGAGACTAGTATGGTGGTGATAATCTTATAAGTCATTCTCTCTTGTGTGACTTCCATAGATGAGATTTATAGGAAGATGTATATTAATTATTATGAGTATGACACAATATCAAAAGTACAAATACATCAAGGGTAGTTGATGTATTGCCCAAAAGGAACATTTATGCAAATATCGAGAGGACAACTATGAGGGGATCATCCTTGGTAGTAAAAATCTAAATATGATGATCACCTAGAATACCAAGAGGGCACATAAAAATTTTTAAATCAATCTACCCTTTGTTTAACAAATAGACATGACATTTACCAAATACTAGAGAAACATTAACACACACAAAAAGATGAGTACATCCTATCGTTTAAATATCGTTTCAAAGACCAAGTATATCTATTCAACTTAAACAACTATTAGTTCCCTATTGATTGATTAATCTATCTACACAATTCGTATGAGATCAATATCTAGATTTATTTTCAAAGTATTACTTGTATGACTCATATACTTATAGAGCTATATTAGATGAGAGATCCTCACACAATGAGGTTTTGGGATCATATCAATAATGATAATTTTGGCACTCTCACAAAGTCACAAGTATTTGACACTGTTGCCAAAAATTAATTTATTATAATTTGATTAGTTAACTTGAGTTGATATGATTATTGTTTGGTGTTTATATTGTATATATATATTTTATTTTATACATTTATTTTGTCTATTTTATAGTCACCACAACTTGCATAAGAGGAACTTCTAGGACTGGGTTAAAACCTCTAGACCCAACAATTTTGAAACTAAATAGATGAATTCATTTCAAAGCAGTAGATGATATTTTATCATGAACAATGATTTCCATCCATACTATCATCTTTATGTTCAAAGTCAAAAAGGTCTACTATATGGGATTCCAAAATAACTACCACAATATGAATATTCATACAAGGAAGATAAATTATTATTTGAAGTTAGTATTTTGGCATTATTAATGGAGAAAAGATGGGTAATGATGTGGAAGAAGATCGAATATGATGGATTGAAGCAAAACTCAAAGACATGGGTATGATTTTGGAAGTTATTCAACCAAAAACTATTATAATCCATGTAAAAGACATTAACAAAAATGAGGTAAAAAAGGAGTATAAACAAAATAATGATATGATTGAGGTTGGAGTACAACAAAAAAGTCAACACCTAATAAAGTGATGACTATCATCACTAGACCTATTAAGAACAAAGCCATAGCAAAAGCTAAAGTACCCTTGAAATTTTTGATATCATTGCCCATATTAAAAAAAGGAAGTTTGGATATCTTATACTCAACATCATTAATCAACATAGAGCATAAGACAAAAGGATAGAAAATATTATATTGAAAAAGTAGTATGGACATATGAGATTGTCAATGAAAAAATTCAACCCAAAAGATAAGTCTACCTATGGATGTTAAATGCTACACTACTTATGAAACAACCTAAAGTTTTACTTTTCAAATATATGATATAATAAACACCTTTATAAAAAAAATAAAAAATTTTAAAAAACAAAAAAAACAAAAAAAACAAAAAATAACAAAAAAAAACAAAAAAAAACAAAAAATAACAAAAAATAACAAAAAATAACAAAAAATAACAAAAAATAACAAAAAATAACAAAAAATAACAAAAAATAACAAAAAATAACAAAAAATAACAAAAATAACAAAAAAATAACAAAAAAAATAACAAAAAAAATAACAAAAAAATACCTATATATATATATATATATAGTGTGAATATATTACACACATCATCAATACTTTTATACAATAGATACTTAAATTAAGTCATGACCTTCAAACTTGATCATGACTTTTTTGTCTTTAAAATAAAGTTGTGATAAACCATTATCACTTTTTTAAAAATGATAAGTCATGCCAACATAAAAAGTCAATAATATTTTTTTTGCTAGGGTCATAACTAAACCCTAAATTCTTTTAAAGACTAACCCTAATTTTTTTGTAATATTTTTGATTTTTCTACTTCTCTCTTCCAATGAAAATATCTAGAATGCTAATGATCAAAGATTCGAATTACCATGGAGGATGAAATCTTAATTTTGAAACAAAGAGCTAGAAGAGATGAGTTGGTCAAAAGGAAAATACAAGTGACACAGGCAATCTATTGCCAAGTCTTTTCCGAAAATCACAATGCCAAAGTCAACTTTCCTTTCAGAAATGAGAAAAAATTGACGACATCAGTCTTGGGCAAGAAAAACTTTATAGGAAAGCACGAGTTTAAATAATTCATTCCACAGTTCCATAAATCAATTGAGAAGAGAATGTGAGAAAAAATTTGCATGAATATGGAATAAGAAAAAACTGTGATTGTCAAGGAATTCTTTTTAATTTTTAAGATATATACGACCAAAAGTAATATGTATGAAGAATTTGTGTGTCATTCATTAGAGAATCTATCAATGAGATATTTAGATTGCAAGGAGTTATAGATGATATGACCTTCAAATCACTAACGATTTAACCAAACTATAAAGCAATCACCACAATATTGATGGCTGAAAAAAAGATTTGGTTGTGTTTTCTATGCACTATTTTATAGCCGTCTCTACTATCTTATAAGATATGATGATATTACTTTTCACCATAGTGAAAAAGATTTAAGATCCATGTGAGGATGATTTTGAAGAAGTTAAATCTCATCTTTTTGGAGGGTGAATGCTCTAGACAATTAATTTACCATTCTTTGATAATAATGTTGTGTCGAACCAAAGAAGTCATGATATATGAAAATAGAGATGAAACGTGCAAAGATATATCCCCACAGACATTGTAAGCTGTTAAAAGAGGGCTTGAAAGAGATAAGAAAAAAAGAGATTCTTGAAGGTGAAAAGTCAACTGAAGTTGGGTAAGATGTGTCATCATTCCTTTAAGCAGCATAGAAGTAATGTAAATAAGTAAAGAAGGGCATGATAAAGAGCAGCTAGACCCAATCGAATATTATATGCCAAAGAAAAAAGAACAATTTGGAGAAGTCATGTGCATGTTAGAAAAGATGAAATTTAATCCCGAATATATGAATGAGTAGTTGAAAGTGGAAATAAAGTATTTGCATAACTTACTAATGGAGGAATAAGACATAAGAGACCACAAGTCATGGAATATCACCAGACACATTTCATCAACATGTTCACTCATATGGACTCCCACACCTAGATATAACAAAGTAATAAGAGAGTAGTGAATTAGTTGGCCAAAAAACTTACTCTTAGAAAACCTAAGAATTAATTTCTCCAAAATCTTCCCTATATCATAATGATACACAACAAAATCACTCTTTAGAATAATTGTCGAAGTATGGAGAGTCATTAATATAAATGAGCATATGAATTACAACCAAACTTTATTTTTTTCAATGAGTTCTTCATTTATCAAAGATCCATTTGAGCTCTTTGACATTACCCTCCAAGTATAATTTTCATCGGTCAATAATTTAGTGATAGCTAGAAAATTGAGTTAACTACAAGGTAATTAAAATCCATACTATCATTAGTGCTTAGAAATCCATGCAAGTAATTAATGATTCCCCTATCAAAGTAAATCTAAAAGACTCTGACATATCTTCCCTTACCTAACCTCTAATAGAATACTAACACAAGCGAAAAATTCTCTCATTCTCTATGCATACAAAATAATATTTAATTTTTCCTTTTGATAATATCCCCAAAAGGAGGAATAAACTCACTGAATCTGCTCACTCCAATAAACTTCTTTTTCGACAACATATAATCTATTTATCTCTACGTGATTTTTTCAACAAAAGTCACAATGGGGATCACTACTTTGGGTGATATTTCAGCGATACAAGGTTTCTATCTCTTCACTTTCTTCTTATATCTCATTTCTGTTATATTTTTCTTTGGAGATCACTTCGCTTCCATTTTCAAATCAACAAGTTGAGAAGAATTAGGGTTGATTGTTAGGTGACAATATAAGATTAAAGATTTTTATGGAAAATATTTGTGGGATTAAGTATTTATAGTCACGACCAAATAAATGGTCGTGACTATGCGAATATGTTTTTCTTTTGTAAATGAAATTTCATGGTATTTGGACTTGCAATTTCTTCAAAGTTACGATGTTAGATAAAAATCATGACTTTTCCATATAGCATTTATGATATTTTTCTATCAGTAACACCAAAGTCTCATCTCTAAAGAATTGTCATAACTATTGTTGTATATGTAATTTATTTTTATTTAATAATCTGTTTGTATAACAAAATATTTTTTCTGTTTTAATATTTTCATGTAAGTACAGGAAAGGAAATATTAAAAGGCATAGGATGCAGCAGTAGCACAATAACTGAGGTCCCGCTGTCCAGTTAGCGGGCCGAAATTTTTGGAGCAGAGGTTGACCCGTTCCATGATCCGACCCGCTCTGGTTAAATGAACCGAGAGATTTTTTTTATATAAAATGTTCTGTAATTTTTTTTTCGGGTGGATGTTTTTGGACCCGTGGAACTGTTCATTATCTCTCTCTCTTCTCTCTGTGCAATTTTGCATGACTGCTCTGTGTGCTGCATACTATAAGACATTTTTGTTTGGTTTTAATCTGTAACGCATAAGTGTTTTCTAGTGGATGTAGCTAGTCGTACTGAGCGACTAGCGAACCACATTATTTTCGGTGTTGATTTCTCGTTTTTTTTGGAGTCTGTCGTGGATGCTTGCTGGATTGAGATATATATTGCTTGTTTTCTGTGTTTTTGTGTTTCTGTATCTTAATCTCACTACCGCGGAAGCGCAATTACCCAAAAATTGGTATCAGAGCAAGGTTTGGGAAATTTTTCGAGAAATAATGCTATTAGGGTTTGAGATTTTTTTTTCTGTGCAAGCGATATTCTGTTGAAATGGCTGGAACACTAAACACCACGATTGAGAAATTCAATTGCAGAAATAGGTTTAGTATGTGGCAGATTAAAATGCAAGCGCATTTGAAAAACTTCGATATTTGGAGTCCTCTGGTTCAAGGCTTCGGTCCACACACTGCTATTGCTCTTGGAATAACCGAGGCTGAGGCTTGGAGACATGAAGAGAAAGCATACTCCACCATTCATGTTGAGCTTGTCAGATGAAGTCATTGGTGAGGAATCTACTGCAGGACTGTGGCTCAAGCTTAAGACATTGTACATGACTAAATCATTGACAAACAAGCTTATGTTGAAGAGAAGGCTATTCACACTGAGGATGCAAGAGGGAACATCTTTAAAGAAGCATCTGGACGACTTAAACAGTATCCTCATGAACCTTAAACGTGTTGATGCTAAGGTGGATGATGAGGATGTTGTACTTCTACTCTTGGTTTTTCTTCCTCCTTCCTATGAAAATTTTGTTGAATCTCACATTGTGGGAAAGGAGGAGATTATACTAGAGGATATTCAGGTTGCCCTACACTCTAGAGAGATGAGGCAGAAGGCAGCGGTTGAAAGACTTGAACAACATCCTGCTGGACTGGTGGTGACAAACAGGAGGCCACAACCTGTTCCATTCAAGAAGAAGGGAAATAAGGTTCAGAAGAGGTCAAAGAAGGGTGACATTTGTCACTACTGTAAACAGAAAGGGCATTGGAAAACTGAGTGCCCGAAGAAGAGAGCAAGGCTGGAACAGCAAGGTCAACCTAACCCCCCACCTACTGCTGCTGTGACTTTTGATGATTTGGATGATGGAGAAGACATTGTGTTGGTAACCTCCACAACGATCACAAGATCAGATTCTTGGATACTGGATACTGGTGCTTCCATCCATATAAGCACTCACTTGGAGTGGTTCAGCAAATATGACATGAAGGAAGCTGGCCATGCTGTGGTGGGGAACAGCCAACCATGTAAGGTGGTTGGAATCGGCACAGTCATACTGAGAACTTGGGATGATCGAATAGTCTCACTTTCAAATTTGAGATATGTCCCTGAGATGACAATGAATCTCATTTTTCTTGGTGTTCTGGAAAATCAGGGGTATTCATTCAGTGGTAGAGAGAGAACACTGAATGTTCACCGAGGAGATGACATTGTACTGAAGGGGCAGAAGATAGGAACGCTATACATACTGATAGGTTCCACAGTGACATGGGCTATTATTGTCACATCCGGAGAGCCAGCATCTAAAGACAAAGCTGAACTTACCAGACTGTGGCATATGCAGCTCGCACATATGGGAGAGAAATGTATGAAAATTCTATCTGATCTTAATCTTCTTGTTGGTAATAGAATCAGTAAGTTAAATTTTTGTGATCATTATATTTTTGGTAAGAAACATAGAATTAAGTTCGGTAAGGCCATACACTGTACAAACAGTATTTTGGATTATATCCATGCTGACTATTGGGGCCCTTCTAGAGTCACATCTCTTGGGGATACTCGATTTTATTTATGTTTTGTTGATGATTACTCCAGGATGTCCTGGGGTATTCATGATGAAACATAAATCTGAGACTTTTATAAAGTTTAAGCAGTGAGTTAGCTTAGTAAAAAATCAAACACAAAAGAAGGTTAAACTGTTACGAATAGATAATGGTCTAGAATTCTATTCGTCTGAATTTGAGGAATTATGTAAGGACAAAGGTATAGCGAGACACAAAACTGTTAGGGACACTCCTCAGTAGAATGACATTACTGAAAGAATTAACCAAACTCTTCTGGAGAGAACTAGATGTATGCTCTCTCAGTCAGGCTTTGGCAAAGAATTTTGGGATGAAGCTGTTAATACAGCATGTCATCTAATAAACATATCGCCAACTAGTGGAATTAATTTTAAAATTCCATTTAAGGTGTGGACTGGTAAACCTGTAGATTATTCTAATCTTAAAGTGTTCGGGTGTGTTGTCTACTAGCATGTAAATGATGGTAAGCTTGAACCACGAGCAAGAAAAGGAATATTTGTAGGATATGGTGATGGAGTCAATGGATTCCATATCTGGTCACCATCTGAAAAAAGAGTGATTCTCTCTAGAAGTGTTACCTTTGATAAAAGTGTTATCTTAAGACAAGTACATTGTCTTATCTAGTTACTTGATATTCCTCAAGCTGAACTTAAGGTGAAGTTAAAATCTGAATTTTTAGCTCTAGGAAGAATGTCTGTTGTCTCTAGACAAACAATAGCTAATCATGAAAATGATGTTAAACCTATTACTGAACCTGATCCTGAACCTGCTCATGGAGAGTCTATTCCCTATTGTATTGCAAGGGATAGACAAAGGAGGATGAATGTACGTCCTCCTCTGAGATTCGGCTTTGATGAATTTGTAAGGTTTGCCCTACAAATTGCCGAAGAGATTGATATTCCTGAACCATCCTCCTTCAGGAATGCTATTAGATGTCCTGAATTTGAGTCATGGTTAGTTTCCAAGAATGAAGAGATTGAATCTCTTCATTAGAATGGTACTTTGCTTATTGTACCTAAACCAAAAGGGAGAAAGATAGTTTCTTGCAAATGAATTTTCAAGAAGAAAAATGATGCCTCTATAGCTGGTGGGGTAAAATTTAAGGCACGTTTAGTTGCAAGAGGGTTCAGTCAGAAAGAGGGTATCGATTATAATGAGATATTTTCTTTTGTAGTCAGACATGCCTCAATCAGGGTGCTTCTAGCATTAGTGGCACATCAGAACCTTGAACTTGAGTAACTAGATGTTAAAATTGTATTTCTTCATGGAGAATTGGAGGAAGAAATTTACATGAGACAGCCTGAGGGTTTTGAGGTATCAGATAAGGAAACCCATGTGTGTAAGCTTCTAAAGTCCCTTTATGGACTTAAGCAGTCTCCCCGTCAGTGGTACAAGAGGTTTGACTATTTCATGACTAATGAATACAGTAGGTATGACCATGATTGCTGTGTTTATTTCAAAAGGCACAAGGATGAGTCATATATCTACTTGCTATTGTATGTAGATGATATGCTTATTGCTGCCAGAAATAAATCTGATATTCATGAACTGAAAGATCTCCTCAGTTCTGAATTTGATATTAAAGATCTTGGAGGAGCAAAACAAATTTTAGGCATGGAAATATTCAGAGATAGAATTAAAAGAAAATTGTTTCTTTCATAGAAACAATATATTCAGAAACTTCTATCTATATTTGGAATGGTTTCTTGTAAGCCTCTGTCCACACCATTGGCTTCTACCCTCAATCTGACATTAGAATATTGTCCTCAATCTAAATCTAACAAGGAACAAATGTCTAAGGTTCCTTATTCTAGTGCTGTTGGGAGCCTCATGTATCTTATGGTGTGCACCCGACCTGATATTGCTCATGCAGTAAGTACGGTGAGTAGGTTTATGATAAACCCTGGTCAAGAGCACTGGAAAGCTATTAAGAGGATACTTAGGTACCTTAAGGGGACTTCTAATGTTGGTCTGATATTTGGTAATGAATATGAACTCTTGCTAGCATGATATTCTGATTCTAACTATGCAGGAGATGTTGATAGAAGACGGTCTATGACTGGTTATATCTTCACTGTATGTGGTTCTGTAGTTAGCTGGAAAACCACACTGGAATCTTCTGTTATTTTATCTTCTACTGAAGCAGAGTATATGGCTCTGACTGAAGCTACGAAGGAAGGGATATGGCTGAAAAGTTTTCTCAAGGACATTGGTCTTTATGAAGAGGTTGCAACAGTTTTCTGTGATAACCTCAGTGCTATCTTTTTAGCAAAAGACCAAGTGTACCATGAGAGGACAAAGCACATTGATGTGTGATATCATTTCCTTCGATCTGAGAAGAGGGTACAAGTAAAGAAGATTATAACTTCTGATAATCCAGCTAACATGTTTACCAAACATGTTACTCTGAATAAGTTAAGACACTGTATTGACTTACGGAACATATCAAATCAGATGTAGTCTTTTTGGACTAACTATTTATAGAGAGTGTCTCTCTATCTGTATGCAAAATAAATTAAGGTGGAGATTGCTGTATATATAATTTATTTTTATTTAATAATCTGTTTGTATAACAAAATGGTTTTTCTGTTTTAATATTTTCATGTAAGTATAGGAAAGGAAATATTAAAAGGTCGGAGATGCAGTAGTAGCACAATAACGGAGGTCCCACTGTCCAGTCAGTGGGCCGAAATTTTTGGAGCAGAGCCTGACCCGTTCCATGATCCGATCCGCTCCGGTTAAATGAACCGAGAGATTTTTTTTAATATAAAATGTTCTGTTATTTTTTTTTCAGGTGGATGTTTTTGGGCCCGTGGAACTGTTCATCATCTCTCTCTCTTCTCTCTACGCGATTTTTCACGACTGCTCTGTGTGATGCATACTGTAAGACATTTCTGTTTGGTTTTAATCTGTAACGCATAAGTATTTTCTGGTGGATGTAGCTAGTCGTACTGAATGACTAGCGAACCACGTTATTTTCGGTGTTGATTTCTCATTTTTTTTTTTGATTATATCGTGGATGCTTGCTGGACTGGGATATATATTACTTGTTTTTTGTGTTTCTGTATTTATGTATCTTAATCTCACTACCGTGGAAGCATAATTACCCAACAACTATCAATAAACATCTAGTGGACTTAATCTTTATTTATCACCAAAGTTGTAGCTTTAAAAAACTATCGGACTTAAAGAAAAAAAAATTCAAAATGATAACAAGTTTGAATCTGTGATTCTTTTGTGTGTATTGTGAATGTTAAGTGTAAATATGTTAATGTAATATTTATTGTCGCAAGCATGACCGCCCAAAACTGATATAACTCAAATTTTAAAATTTTAACCTCAAAATCTTACATTCTAAAATTTCTTACCACAACTATATATCTTTAAGTCGCAAATTCATACAATTTCTTACCCACAATTTGTAAGACTGATCAATTGCTTGGCATTAGGGACGTGGCTGCCATCCACGATGAACTTCAAAAACTCAACATTAAAATTTTAAACCCTAAACCCTAAAAATACTACACTTTGAAAACCCCAAGCTCATAAACTGTCAAAATTCATACTCAAAATCTAAACTCAAAAAAAAAACTCACTTTTAAATCTCATACCGCAAAGCAATAAATTTGTAAAATTCTGAGCATTAGCCTTAAGATAGTAAATCTAAAATCATAAATTTTTAATCCTAAAACTTGAACAATTTCATACCCAAAATTAAAATTGACTGATCAATTGGTTGGCATTGGGAATGTGGCTGACATCCACGATGAACTTCAAAACTCAAACATTAAAATTTTAAACCTAAAACCCAAAAAATGCAACACTTTGAAAATCCCAAACATAAGCCACCAAAGCCCCATGTGTCGAAATCTTAACTCTAAAAACATTAAAAATCTTACACTTTAAAATATTAAACCTCAAAACCATAAAGTTTCAAATCCTATTCATAAGCCTCAAGGTCTTATATCATAAAACTAAAAATAAAAAAATTTTAAATTTATGATTTTGTTCCCAAAATTAAAATTGACTAATCAAATATTTGGCATTGGTAATGCAACTGTCATCCACCACGAACTCCATCCAAGCAATTCTATGATTCCCTTGATAAACCACTGTATCTTGATACCTTCTTCACAACCACTTCTTCCATGTCCACGAGTTTATGACAAAATGCTTCAATATCCAGAGTTTCTTCTTTGAAAACAAATCTCAGCTTCTTCCATTGGCATTCAGTGAGATCAAAATCATTCTTCAAACTAGGAACCTTCCCCAGCACATCAAAACCCTTACGATCTATGGAGAGCATATGTACATCCTGAATTAGATAAACATGTTAATAGTAATACAATAAAATTGAAATCCTAGTTTAGCTTATTTATGCTACTAGAACACAATATTTTCAGCATGCACGGGATAACTTCCGCTAGCCGCTAGAATCAACCCAGTTATATTAGAATAACAAAGTAAATCAGGCCTTATGTCAAGCAGCCTGGACAGCGGCAGCATCATTTCCACTCATAAACACATGAACCAATCCTAACATCAGATACTGTTTGGAGTTGCTGGTGGGTTGCAGTCAATAGCTTTCAGCTGGTGAAGCAACAAGAACAAAAAGATGAGAAACTTAATGTTGCCCTCTCCTTACCACTTAAAACAGGAGTTGGTCATCACTATTGGAGAGTTTAAAGTCTACGGAGGCCACATAGCCTTTTTTTTTCTTTGTCGTTGAAATCAAAAAATCAAACAAAATACCATTATGATGCTTGACCATGAGTTTAATCAATGAAAGGATATGTGCATGTGTGCGTGGGAGAGCATGTGTATACATACATATAGTGGAAAAATTAGAACACTACCTACTAATGAAATTCTCAAATTTGAAAGGATTTGTCTCTTTTTGTGATTTTAACTTAAATAAATACCCCACCCACACACACACACACACATAATGAGGTTTAATTTCATTTTGTTAGTTAATTTTAATTTTTCTTTGGCAAAAACATCAAGACATCCAAACATAAACTCAAATAAAAATAAACAATATGCAATGAAGTTCTTGGTCAATGGATTTAGACAACTCACACGTTAGGTACTCCCATCAATAATTATATAACAAAAATAAAAAATACAAGGATACAATTGTAAACTATAAAACCCTCCGTCAAGCTAGTGTGTCTAAGTCCTCCATAAGCTAAGATCTTTGATCTTTGCAAAACATCTATGAAGATGTTAGCTATTTGCATTGCTATTTGAATATATATATTATAATAATGATTTTATCCTAAATCTTATTTCTAATGAGCAAATAGTTCATCTATATGTGATTTATCTGCTCATGAAACATTAGATTTGAGACTATGACTTTATTGTCTAACTATCAAAAAAAATAATGAAATAAAAAAATGAATACCTTATCTTTTTGAGTATATACCAAATCCAAAAAGTATATCAAAAGTAACAGTTATCATAGCTATGAAAATATTGTTACTTTTGATAATTAGAATAAGGTTGTCTCCAAAAAATGAATACCCTATCTTATTATAATATTAGTTATCATCGTTATCGAGTGTATGTCAAATCCAACTGCAACTGAAAGTATTGCTTGAACTAGGTGATTTGCAACTCATATCTTTTATAATTAGAATAGTATCTATATATACAATGAACAAAATCACTATATCATCAAAACTTTTACAAAATAACAAATAAAAATTAATAATATATATATATAAATCAAACGAGGTAAAAATATGAAAATCTTGCATTCCACATTCTTGGTGACTGCTTGAGACTATATATTGTTTTCCACAATATGCAAACTATATTTAACTGCACTGCTCAAAATTATGACTCATATATACCTCTTTCTCAAGATTATCTCGTAGAATATTCTTCATGTCTAATTAATATTTTCACTATTTATAAGATATCAATAAAATAAGAATTAATATAGAAATCATCTTGACTACTAAAAAAAATATTCTGTTAGTTTATACTAAATATCTGAATGAATTACCTTGCGATAAGTTTTTTCTTAAGGTGATCTACATTCCATCTAGATCCATTTTCATATGAAAAATATTCATGTCTAATTGAAGTTTCCTCTATTTATAAGATATCAGTAAAATAAAAATTCATATAGAGATCATCTTGACTATTTAAAATAAAATATTTTGTTAGTCAATACTAAATATCTAAATGAATCACCTTGCTAAAAGTCTTATCTTAAGGTGATTTACATTTCATCTAGACATGTTTTCATAATAAATACACATATTCAACCAATAACAAACCTTCTTGTTGATTATGATAGTAATTCCCAAGTTTCATTATAATGAAAGATATTTATCTCTTCTAACAAGGCTCGACACCATCTTGGATAATATAATATCTTAAAAAAAATTAGATGAGTATCTTAGAACAATTAAGATTAATAAAATATAACAAAAAAAAATTACATTTATAACAATATTTGTGAGATTAAGTATTGAGTACAATTTATTTATTCTTTCTATATAAAAATTAAAAAGTTAAAATCATAAGGATCGATTGTGACTCCTTGCTACACATGTCTCTTGTTTGAGTAGACTATGTATATCTTATTCTCCTAACATAAACTCTAAAATTTTGGTGATTTGGTCTCTGGATCTCTAGCTCATCATGAGCACAAACTAGAATAAACTCGTGGACAACTTTATCGTCCGGACTCGTGGTAGTTTCCACTTTTATGAAACCTTATTTTCTCCAGAGTAAACTTGATTTGTATTTATTAATATATATGATAATTTTATAGGAGTGTCATCATAATATGTATCACTAAATTTAGATATAATGGACAAACAACTTTATCTTCTAACTAGAGATCCAAATAGGACTATCAAAGAAAAAAGAAATAGTGTCAAAACTACTCAAAAAAATTCATACTCAAAAAAATAATGTCAAAACTCTCAAATTCTATTAGTTTCTAATAAAAAATACTTACTCTCTTTGAGTAATAGAATATCTAAAAAAGACACATCTCAAGATATTAAAAATAATCTTGTCCCATGCTGATGAGATAACATGAACATATCAAGATACTGGATATAATCTAAGCAAGACACATCTCAAGATACTGGATATCATCTAAAAAAATATGGAAGACAGACTCAATGATCTATCTCCAAGATATAAGATATAAAATACAATATGCTATGAAAAAATAAAATATATTTAATTGATGAACTAATTTTTGGTTAAAATTACATTATCCCCAAAATACTTTGAAATACTCCCAAATATGAGTATCCAAGCATTTTCAACCAAATATCAAATTTTTCTTTTAAATCACCCCATTTAGTGAGGGCATACTAGGAAAGAAATTCTAGTATATAATGTAATAATTCATACATTAAGTATTGAATCTATTTGACATATATTCTAATATATTATTATTTTTTATTATTTTTATTAAATTAATTTTATAATATCTAAAAAAATACTTGAAATCTATCAAGAAACAAAAATATTATGTACTACGAATATTCATCAATAAAAGTGTTACTAAAAAAATTCAAAAAATAAAATAAATATTACTTAATAGATTTAATGCACAATCAATACAATTTTATAATGAATAAACATGATTGAGACATCTTACATATTAGATGCTCCCATCAAAAATGTAGAAAATATAAAAATAATAAAAAAAATAATAATAACATTATAATACCCCATGAAATAATGGTCTCATCATAAATCTTTTCCCTAAGAAAAAGATAATCGATCTCAGTGTTTCATTCACTCATGAAATACCAGATTTGAGATTAATGCCTCATTGTATGACTATCAGAGTAAAGAATGGTGAAATAAGAAATTGAACATCTGATCTCCTCAAACATATATTGCATCTGAAGTATCTCATGTATAACTATCAATATTAATATAAACTCTATCTATGTTTTAAATCCCAAAATAACTAACATTTTTTAAGGGACAAAGTTGCATCTAAAAAATGTATAAAATTTTATCATATAACTTCTATTGGTATACGTTGGTATCTAACTCAAATATAAATACTCAATAACTACAATTATTTATGATACTTGAAAAAGATCTTAAATCATGAAGATTTCTTCATATACGTTATTTGGAGATGTCCAATGGGACAAGTAGCCCAAGCACAACCAGCAACACAATTCAAGTCGGACCTACGACCCAAGAAAAAGTCATGCCAAGTATGACATGACATGAGTAAAATTTATGTTTTCCCTGTACATGAGCTAGCACATGACATGTGCAAGGCCATGCTATGTAAGACCATGCTAAATGGCCCCACTACCAATGCACAAAATGACATTATGCATTCGGCATGACTAGCACAACATGCACAATGTGTGGAGTGCACATACCTATTCATGCTAGATTTAATAAAAATAGGTATGTTGGGAATCTGAGATAACTAACCTTCCTCCAATACCAAATGTAAGAATCTGTGACAATGGTTTAAGGTTTCTAAAAAGAGGAAGAGAACTCTCACAAAATAAAACATACAATGCACAAGATAACATATGAGGAGAAAATAAATAACACTTAAATACTAAGGACATAAATAAGAAAATTTCACTATACATTTAATAACTTAGAAAAAACATAATACCTATCTTTTATATTTACATTTACAAATACTTATATAATAAAATAAAAAATCAAAATTACAACTACAATCATATCAATGAACAAGGCCATGGCTCGAATCCGTGATCTTCTAATCGCAACAACACAAATCATATTACAACTCCATTTAAGTCACGAATTCACAATTTAAGTTAGGATTTTATTCAACTTGTAACTTCACAATTTAGATCACGACATCGAACTTATGTTACGACTTAATTTAAGTCACAGCTTCATAAGTCATATCATGACACCGAACATAAAGTTTTCAAATTATAATAACACAGAACATATTACAACTCTATTTAAGTCATGATTTTACAATTTAAGTTGCGATACCAAATATATGTAATATTCAAGTCACGACTCTACAAATCATGTTGTGACATGAAACATGTAATGTATAATTTGTTTTATTATTTATTTAACTATTTGTATTTATTGTTTCTCTGCTTTATTTAAAGGTTCAGGTACTGATCTGTTAAGAGATTAATTATGTGGCACTAGAATAATAATAGAGGTCTCACAACTCAGTTAGTAGGCCAAAGAAATTTTTGGAACATAACTATTTGTTTTTTAAATATTTAAAGGTCAGGGTGGGCTCATCGAGCTCACAGATCTTGGTGCATGGCTAGTTGGCACAGTCAATTGGCAAGGGTACCATGACCTTGTACCACAGACCAAAAAAGTGGGCACAGTTCAATTAGTTCATACCCACCATACCTAGTCGGTTTAAAAAAATATTAAAAAAATTAAAAACCTTGTTCCACCTAGTACATGCAACGAGTTTTTTTAATTAGCCCAAAACATGGTTAGCTGAGTGCGCCCACATGGCACAACCGAGGTGCACACAGACATGCCCCCAGCCCAAGCCCCCATCCCAATAGTATTTTCGCTTGTTAGGATCCAGAAGCTTCGGCTTCGAGATTCCTAATGCCTAACCAACTGGAAAAAAAATAAAATCTAACAAGATCCAAGCAGTTGGTTATTTTCTAATAACTATGGTAAAAAATCTAATGATTGTTAGGTTTTTGTCATTTTTATTTAAAAAAATAAATAAAAAAATTTAAAAAAAATAAATTTTTTAATTAAAAAAAATCTATATAAATCATTTTAGAGATTTAAGTTTTTATTCTTCAAACTCAACTCTCTTCTCTCTCTCTCTCGCTCTCTCTCTCTCTCTCTCTGTCTTGATTCTCTCTCTCTAAACTTGAAACTTTTAGATTTAGAATTTTTTAAAAAAACTTAAAAAACGTGGAATGAAGATTTGGTGTTGTTTCAATTTCATTATCAAACCTATCGGGAGTGGGCTGCAACTTTTTCTCTCTCTCTTCTCTTTATAAACTAGATATTATTTGTTATTTAATATTTTTAATATAATTTAATTATTAACTTAGAACATATATAAATTATTAACATAAGTAATATAATAATGATTATTCAACGAAAAAGACCGAAGCTGAAACCATGTTTTCTCCCATAGTCTCAACCCAAACTCAAATATCTAAAAAAAATAGAAAACATTTAAATTTGGACTCGCTTTAATATAATATAAAATAAAAATACTAGAGATATTGATAAAGAATTGACACAATATAAGTATTATAAAAAATATATACATATAAAAGTACATGTGAGACTAGATACCTAAAGACGCATGTTAATTATTATACCAAAAAATATGGTATATTAGATCCTGGCAAATCTAACTAAACAATAGAATCTGAGGCTAAATCTAGTACAACTTTTTTGTTGACCCCTTCATATACCGCATTGGGGTTAGGGAGAAAATACATGGCCAAACTAATAACCATGATGAATCTTTTGATTAACATTTTGAAAAATATTAGGATAGTTAGTATAATGCAGAATTATTTTAAACTTGCATATCATAAGATTCCTAGGTTCATATATTTTTTTTGATATACTAAAATATTATAAGTTAAAAAAATTATTAATAATTAATAAATTTAGATAATATAATGGTGTGATGTCTATGTCTGTGATGTCTGATATCATGACTAATCGTGATGATGCATCTTTTACATGTCTCAACGCCTATTATGTAGATTCGAAATAAACATTTAGTAAACAAATTTTAAAATTTTCAGAGATTTTCTATCTTGATAATAACACTACCATATATGAGTGCATACTGAGAATCATTAGAGATTATCATCTTTAAAATAAAATATTCAATATTACATTTATAATGTATCTAAGAATGAAGTAGTCTTTTATATGTTTGTTAGGACTATTAGAGATATGTGATTAGGAGATATTTTTTATGTTAGATACATATGTTATATTAACCTGATAATACAAGCAGGTATAAATATTATTTATCCTGCATTAGAAAAAATATAAAACTCATTAAAATATATTCAGACATCTAGCAGATAACAAGAGTTTGGTAGTCCTTATTTGTCTACGAGTCAAAAGAAAAAAAAATTTCAAATGAATATGAGACACCATTAGAATTATACTTACCTGATATTAGATTATGTGTTGGATATGAATATGTAATATCCGACTACGTCAATAGTAATAGTGATGAACTTATTATTGATAACAGATACTAGGATACAAAAATTATATTAATGAAATTATTAAAATTTTTTTATGACACGATAAACATCTATTTATTTATTTATATTCTCACAACTTGTATTACACTCAGGTGTATATGCAACAATAATAACATATTTAGAAAATTTAGAGATGACCCTATATTTAGTGACATAACTATTGGGATGAAAATCAAATAATTATAATATTAATCCAACATTTTATTTGTTTATTGTTTGACTGTTTTCATGGATCTTAGGGTTACGGTAGAAGAGATAGAAATATGATGACTTTATTTTGACATATATATACATGTAAATGAATCAGAAACACCAAATCAAAGGATTCATTCACAACATTAGGTATGATAGCAGTTATAGTCAGACTCTGACTACGAACATGAATATTATATTCAGAGATAATAAATTCTTCATTCAATTAGCGAGTAAAAATAACGAGATAGTCCATCGAACATAAGCGAATTATCATGGTATTTAGATATTAATTACTACTCAATTTTATCACATAACGATAATAAAAATTTTGATATTTTATAATGATAAAAGTCATGAGTCCACCTATCTCATGCTGTCTAAGATGACACGAGATATACTGATTATATTGATGTCAAGCATAACATTAGAGTCTATGTTTTCTATTATAGTGAATATTATTTTGGATAAGAGATTGAGATTATGTCAGAAATCATTGAGACACTAGCATGCATGAAAGATTGAAAAGATTCAAGGTTGGACAACTAGGATTAAGCTGGAACAAGAGCGGAGGAGTTGCTGCTAGATGATAACTAGTAAAACTTTGAGGATGTTGAGCCAATCACTAGCGATACTATTAGACGCTTATGTGATGATCATTTATATACTGATACCAATTGACTATATATTTAGTTTGATTGACGATTGTTATGTTGTGTTATTTTATTTTTAGTTGAATTAGATGATGAATTTTTATTGTATTGTTTCATTATTAAAATTTTTGTTAATAATTTTATTTTATTGTAATTTATGTAAAATTATGTCATAACTCATAATGGATAACTTAAAATTTTAAATTTGCAAAATAATAATTAAAAATCACAAACCAATGACAAGTTGACTAAGCTGGCAGCCTTCAAGCATGACTCGGGACAACCCAGCATGACTCAACTGATTTTGCCCAGACGTGCATTGCTTGGCATGACATGACTACCTTACCGGGTTGTGCCCGACATGGCAAGGTGGTCCGACTGGGCCACCAAAAAATAAGTCATATCAGCACGACTTTGCCAGTTTGACACCTCTACTCCAATCAAATCATCTTTTGCTCAAAGCCAAGCTCTCCACATGATCTCCTTATCCAGATAACTATCTTACTTGTGTGAGTGTGATGCATTCTATCTAAGTGGATGAAAGAGCAATGATAATTTGCCTCTTGCTCATCCAGCTTACAGATCTACTATAAAGGTTTGACACCTCTACTGTGTCGTGACTAGCATGACACGGCTTGAGAACCACCGACCCATCACGACCTGCTAGCCCGGCTCATAGATCTTGGTCATGCACATGTATTGTGCTGGCCAGACACAGCATGAACTGTGCCAAGGGTCATCCCACCCTGGTCCGAGGAACGGTTCTAAACTATGTCATGCTAGGCTAGGCACTGCTAAACCGGGCAAGACTAGAGGTGTCAAACAGGCTGGCCCGACCTAATTTTTTTGGGCCCACCGGATTGGCATGCCGTGCCAAGCACGACACAGTCCCTTGGAGGTCAGGCCCAGCATGGGCCCATGACCCAAAATCCACCCGAGTTTGGACCAGTTCAGCCTAGTTCAGGTCGGGTCAGCATTTTTTTAAAGAATTAGGATTTCGCCAAACATCACCATTATTCATTGGGCATCAGCTCGTCATTCCCCCGTCATGATCAGGCTCGGTGCGTGGTCATACATGTCGTGCCCACGTGCCAGGCACCCGTGTCGTGCCTAGCACCACATGTGGGACGAAGTTCCTTGGTCTGGCAAGACACGATTGGTGTCGAGGGTGCGCCTGGAATGGGTCTGGGCATGAAAATATAGCATGCCGAGCCCGGGGCGTGCCCGAGCCACTCGGCCAATTTGGCACCTCTATGTAAGTCGAACACATATCTCCTTGAGGATCTTATGATATCTACATCTTTACCCTAGTCTACATCAACAACTTTGATTACTTCAAAAGTCTCCTTATTGATGTTATCAACAAACAACACAAAATCAAGAATTCCACATAGATACTTTAGCACCCTTTTGATGACATTCCAGTGCTCCTTCCATGGATTAGACATGTATGTGTTCA